>JAAEAF010000989.1:0-255690 GCA_011037195.1 Triatoma infestans | reverse complement strand
AACAAATTACTGCTTTGAGGAGATAAGTTCTTTGAAGACTTGAATATTTTATAACCTTGATAACGTACAACTATTCGGGATAACGTGGCTTCGGGAAGCTTGAAATAGTTCCCGAATAGCAGTTCTCCGAATTTCTTCTGAATTATTTTCTGCTAAAAAATTATAAGTGTGAGACAACTCTATTATAATGCGCTAGCCATTAGGAAGATCAACGCTTTGGGTTTAGGGCCTATAAGTTAGTTGCAAATCATGAATTTAGTTATGTTTCTTTCATTATTTTTAACCTTGGTAAATAAACGCAAAGGTGCAAGTCCTAGTAACAATTCCTCAGGTCACATTAGTATGCTTACCATGTCATCCGGAATATTTAGGCTTCTAAATATCTATTATTTCCTCTTATCAAGAACAGAATAAAGAAGGGGGGAGTGGTCCTAATGGCCCACAACTACCGCGACCTAATAGGCTCCATTGCTATATCCCCCCCGGTTAACTTACATTAGCCACTGGCTCAGAGCATAAATGATGTCATAAGCAGGCCACAAAGCCACTTCAGAGGTTCCTCCATTAAATAAGGCGCCGCGGGTGATTCAGTAACCAGTTGGAGTAATCTCACTTTTGCTAGGCCCTCTTAAGAGTGAAGTATATGAAATGGAGTTTTTTCCTCAGCCTAGCAAAACTGCAATGAATGACTTGCTAGACCTAATAGTCTTATGCTTGCTGAGTCTACAATGCCCGCTTAAACAGACCAACCATAACGCTTCCCTTTGACCTTAGTATTCTTCCGTAGACCTTTGAACTGCTGCGAATCCAAAACGTAAAAACTGATTTTATCTTTGTCCTGGAACACCCAGAAAGATTCCGACACCCGGGAAGAGTAGGTAATAAAGATCTTATGTTGCATATATCTATATATATATTACCTATTGTTTTTATCAAGTTGTCTGTTTCAAGTCCAGTGAACTCTTGTTAAATTATCAGGAACACTTTCACGTGAAAACCCCAATTAAGCTTTGGTCGAACGTTAGTCCAAAATTACCTTATAAGAACAGTATAATCACGAAGAGAAGAATCAACCAATTCAAATCTCCTTTTTTTTCGAACAACGCCCCAGAAGATTTCTGAAAATTTACAGAGATCCTTATCTTGTTGCACAATCTCTCAATGTGGCCAGAGGCAACAAAAATTTACCCCTAATGAGTATCATAAGGTCAATATGATTTATAAGTTGCAATTTTCAATTTGTGGTAAGAGAAAGTTATATGAGGGTTTCACACTAAATTGTTAATTTAAGCAAAAAGAAAAAAGGGAATAGAACAATTATTTATTGAAATCTTCAATATTTTTTACTTTCTCTACGTTAAATAAATACAAACTATTACTGTAATTAATACAGACTCGATAATGCTGTAAATGTATTTCTTAAACACCTATTCAGTTATAATAATTATTTTCTTTTTTTTTTTTTAAATGTACTCTCTCTTTGCAAAACATTACGAAGTATTGTACTAACGGCACATGATATTTTCTATTTGAACTGGATTCCTTTGGCTGCTACAGGTATTTATCCCAGTCACAGATCACCTTTTATGAAAATGAAATCTTGTTTCACTCTCAGTAGAAACTAAAAAAAAAATTCTAGCATCACCTTTAGATTTTATTAAATGGAAATCTTAGGGTACTTAACATATAATTTTTTCAATAAAAATTTAAGCGAATTTTTATAAATATCTTAGTGAAATTATATAAAGGATGGACTTACATTATTATTCATGCGTTTAGGGAACATTTTCATCTTATTTTTTTCCTTATCTTCAAGAATTAACGAGTGATGTCTTAGTGGAATGAAATAGAAAGTGCTATTAAGCATGTAAATTTTATATAGAAGAAATAATTTATAAGAAGTGGCACACGTGGAGTTTTACGTTTCAGTAACCTTTCAAACAAAATATAATCGAAACTAAAAACTGGTGAACACTTGTGTAGCTAGTGATAGTATCTGAAAAAGAAAAAATCCGCAATATTCTAAACGCATAATGTTTTGATATTAATTAAAGGTTCCGTTACAGGTTATCTAAGGGTTTTCATACAGCTTGTGTAGGTGACAATAGGTTATCTAAGGGTTTCTGTTAAGATACCTAATGGTTATCTGAAGGTTATATGAGTTATCTAAAATTACCATACAATCATTGTTTTTCATCCTACTTCCATAGAAAGTCTAGTTTTTGATAAAATGTGTAGTTGTATTGAATTTATTCCAAATACTTTTATTTCAACTGTCCTTTTTTAAAAAAAGTATCTCAGTGATTAACTTATTGTATTTTATATTTTAGTATAATCAGGTGACATTCCTGAATCTTCATCCATGATATTTAAGGTTAATTGAAAAAAAAAAAATCTTGCATGAAACACTGACCACCACTTTATCTGTGTCTTTCCAGCTGACCTCTTCTGACCAAATCTATATTGTCGGGCCTCTCAGTAGCACCTAAACAAAATATCAATTTTGAATATTCTGCGATTTTTCATTTTTGAATAATAGAACCATTTCCACATATGAGAACACCAGTTTTTACTTCCTCTTACTCCTAGCAAGAGGAAGTATTGTAATCGTGCCAAATTGTTATTATCGAGTTTCACCAGAAATATCCGTTTTGAGGGCCCCTGAGTCCAAAAAAGTGTTTTTAACAAAGGTTCTGTGTGGTGTGTGTGTATGTGAACATTATAGCTCAAAAACGAAAAATCGTAGAAAGTTCAAACTTGATATTCCGTATAGGTATCACCATGGGATCTGACAGTAGGTCAGCAGTCAAAATTCCTCAACCGGAAGAATCACTTTACTAAATGTTTTTTTTCATTTTTTTGCAATTTTTTCCAAGATGGTTCCAACGATTTTCTTTAAACTTTGTTGCATCAACTACACATACAAAGATCTACAATTTTTATTTAAAACATTTTTCCGGAAAAATGTATTTAAGGGCACTTTTAGGGGAGGGGGTGGTGGGTTGTCCTCTAAAGTGCTATTTCAGTTTAATATGCAATAATATTAATTAGAATTAAATGTGTTGAAATTCCGAGTTTGAAAAAAGTGGATGACCGGAAGTGCGTTTTTACTAAAATGTAATTTTTCAGTCTTTTGGTATTTTTTTATTTTCTTGCAATTTTCTCAAGAATGGCTCAGACAATTTTCTTCAAACTTAGTATATCAACTAGACATACAAAGATGTACAACTTTTATTTAAAACATTTCTCTGGGAAAATTCATATAAGGGCACTTTTGGAGGGAGTGGGGTTAGTTTTTCCTCTTAAGATTATCATAGTTGATTATACAATTCTTCCATCCAAACAAAATTAATTAGAAATAAATAGTTCACCCAAATTGCGAGTTTCAAGAAAATGAATAAACCGGAAGTGCATTTTTACTAAACTTTTTTTTTCAGTTTTCGACGAACTCCAACGAATTTCGTCAAATTTGGTACACAAACTATAATATTTGTCAATTACAATTTTGAAAACTGGAGTAAGAGAAAGTTGTGTGAGTGTTTCACACCAGATTTTTTATGCTTAGGGGATCTCAAAACATCCACTGATAACTCAATTGCAAAGAGCTGACACGAATGCCATATTGCAGGCTGTAAGAGAAAAGTAAAAAGATGAAAACAATGTTAAGAGTATAGTGAACTGAATGATCAATTGTCAATGAAAAAAATCTGGAGTGAAACACTCATATGTCCTTTCTTATTACAGATTATGCAATAATCAAACTGACATTTTTTTTTAAACTCGATATTTTTATTTAGCCTTAAGATATGTAAATAGAGAGATGGTGATGAAAGATGTACCCAAGGCAGATAATAGTTGAAGTTTACAGAAATCCCTAAAATAAATTGAAACGGAAAGATGTTTCAGATAAATGTTAACATTTATATCTGGGCAAATAGCAGTCCAGGTTTAAAGAAATACATTGTAACAGTTTTAGAGAAATTCTAAACAACTCCGTAAGTTGTGCTTCCGGCTAACCAATTTTCTTCGAATTTGGAATTCTAGCCATACATTTATATTATATAGGTGAAGAAACTTAAATATAAATCATTTATATAAGAAACCTATATTACTGAACTGATACTCTAGAGGAACGCATTACCTTTCTTGCTCCTCCAGAACCCCCTCCCCAATTTCCTTCTTGGAAAAAGACTATAAATTAAGGTGGTGCTAAACAGAATGTCAAGTTTGAGCTGCCTAATATTTTTCGTTTGTGAGATATTTTTTTCACAAAAACACGTACACAGACTACTCGCTAAAAACCTTTTTTTTTTCGACTCAGGAGATCTTCGAGAACATGTATTTTCGATGAAAACTTAATTTCAAAAATTGGACCCGATCATATTACTTCATCTAACTATAAAGTAAGAGAAAGTAAAAATGAACTGATATCTCTGAATCTCTTTATTTTTACAGCATACCATATAAATATTGTATGCCTGAAATTTTTGGTTGATTTATGATTTTTACCAACCGCAATAACACATTAAGAACTATTTAAAGTGTTATAAGAAAAATGTATATTTTAGAACTTGACGTAAAATTGACGTAAACTAAGAGAAAGTTGTGTGGGCGTTTCATACGAGATTTTTATGTTGGAGTGTACGTTACTTAATGTTTTTTTTTCCTTATATTAAAATAAAATAAAAGTAAAAAATAAGTTATGAAACATTCAAACGACTTTCTCTTACTGCATTATATTTTTTATTGACATAATTTCGTCAAATTTAGAAATTTTACTTAACCTAACGATCTTAACATATTATTGTAATGGCACTTCAGCGGAAAGCATTATGTTTCAGTTTCCTTAGCACTTTTTAGAACAATTTTTTTCCCTCTGGGAAATATTTTCTTATAAAAAAATCATAACGCTTTATATCTATAGTCAGAATTATGTTTAAATAAAATAGTTACAAATTACATTTCAGAAAAATACTACTTCCGGTTTATTAATTTTAAGGAGAATTTTAGGTCGGATCTCTTATTGGGAAACCAATTTTTTACTTTCTCGTACTCCTAGTAAGAGGAAGTATTGTAATCGTGTCAAATTTTCGATATCGAGTTTTCACCGGGAATATCCGTTTTGAGGTCCCCTGAGTCCAAAAAAGTGGTTTTTAGCAAATGGTCTGTGTGTGTGTGTGTGTGTGTATGTATGTATTATGTGAACAGCATAGCTCAAAAACGAAAAACCCGTAGAAAAAGTTGAAACTTGATATTCCGTTTAGTATCACCATGGCATCTGACGGTGGCTCATCTGTCAAAATTCCTCAACCGGAAGTACCACTTTACTAGTTTTTTTTTACTTTTTTGCGTTTTTCTCAAAAATGGCTCCGACGATTTTCTTCAAACTTGGTATATCAACTACACATACAAAGAGCTACAACTTTTATTTGAAACATTTCTCCGGGAAAATTCATTTAAGGGCAGTTATGGGGGAGGGTGGGTTTAGGTTTTCATCTAAAGTGCTATTTCAGTTTATTAGACAATTCTAACATCTAAATAATGTTAATTAGAATTAAATATGTGTTGAAATTCTGAGTTTAATAAAATCGGATGACCGGATGGGGTTTACTTTACCACTTTACTGAATGATTTTTCACTTTTTCACAATTTTTTCAAAATGGCTTCGACGATTTTCTTTAAACTTGCTATATTAATACTCATACAAAGAGCTACAACTTTTATTTAAAACATTTCTCTAGGAAAATTCATTTAATGGCACTTTTAGGGGAGGGGTGGGTTATGTTTTTCTCTTAAGTGCGATCATAGTTGATTATACAATTCTATCATCCAAACAAGTCCAGTATAATTTATGTTTAACTGGACAGCAGTATTTATTAATTGAGGATGTTGATACTATTAAAAATAACAAATTTAATGTCTTGTCTTCTTTCAGAAATTATTTATTCAGTAAAGATGTTGAGTTTATCTTAAATTCTTCATTTAACCCTCATTTTAGATGTTTATCTAGTTTTGACCCTCAAGGTGAGCTCTATTTGCATTTTAATTCTAATATCGAAAAAATACGAATTTTTTGTCAACTGCGTTTATGTAATTATAAAAAGAATTTTAGGATAATTCACGGTCATGACAGATATCAATTTTTTCCTTTAGCTTTTTGTAAATTGTGCAATAACGATAAAAAAGATGATCTTTTACATTTCTTATATGATTGTAAAGTTTTGGATAATTTAAGAGCTAAATTCTTAAGTAAATATTTATCAACTGCTTATCCACAAACAGACTTACTGATGTCTAATGATTATAAACAAATAAACGATATATTTTGTTATCTATCTGCAGGTTTAAAGTTACGTAGAAATTTGTATGATTGAGAGACATCACTTCTTTTTGTTTTATTTTTATTCTTCCTGTCTATTATTGTTCTGTTTATTTACAAAAAGAAGAAAATAGGGAGGAAGGGGAGAAAAAAGGAAAAAGGAATGTATTTACAAAAAGTTTATTTACAAAGAATAATAAAAAGAGAGAGAAGGGAGGAAGAAAGGAGAAATTCTTCTCTCTCTTTATTAATCAATTTATTTTTTTTATTTTTCTCAGCTGATTTTGTTTTCACCCACTTAATTGTTTTTAAGAGTATATATAGATATAAGAGCTCTTTTACTCAGTTTCACTCTTATTTTCACAGATGTTGTTTTGTTTGTTCTTAACTTTATGATCTTATTTTTATTTCTATAATTATTTTGATTTTTGTAACCAACTCCTGCTACAGAATGTATTTTCTAAAGCAATAAAATATTATTATTATTATCCAAACAAAATTAATTAGAAATAAATGGATGGCCAAAATTCAGAGTTTCAAGGAAATTAGTTAACCGGAAGTGCGCTTTTACAGAACGGTTTTTTCAGTTTTCGTCGTGTTTAAATTAATTTGTTACACAAACTATAAAATTTGTCAACTTTTGATAACTGGAGTAAGAGAAAGTTGTGTGAGTGTTTCACACCAGATTTTTTTTTTTTCTGAAGAAAAAGAGAAAATAAATCAATTTTCCTCTCGCATACAAACCGGAAATAATTATTAGCTAAGAATATGGACTTTCTTTCACAAAGGCCGTCAAGCCATTCAAAGAAAAAAAAATCTGGTGTGAAACACTCACACAACTTTCTCTTACTCCAGTTCTGAAAATTGTAACAGACAAATTTTATACTTTGCGTACCAAATTTAAAAATTCGTCGAAAACTGTAAAACTGTTCAGTTAAAGCGCACTTCCGGTTTACTAGTTTCTTGAAGCTCAGAATTTTGGCCACCTATTTATTTCTAATTAATTTTGTTTGGATGATAGAATTGTTTGGATGAGAGAACTTTAGAGAAAAAATAACCCCCTCCCCTCTCTAAACATACCCCCCCCCCCGCCCAAAAGTGCCCTTAAATGAATTTTCCCAGAGAACATATTTTAAATAAAAGTTGTAGATCTTTGTATGTTTACTTATATTAGATTTTTCAAGAAAATAATCGGAGCTATTTCTGAGAATATCGCGCAAAAGTGAAAAAATCATTTAGTAAAGTAGTAAAGTAAACGCACTTCCGGTCATCCGATTTTTTCAAACTCGGAATTTCAACAACATATTTAATTCTAATTAACATTATTTAGATGACAGAATTGTGTAATAAACTGGAATAGCACTTTAGATAAAAACCTAACCCCACGCCTCTCCCAAAAGTGCCCTTAAATGAATTTTCTTGGAGAAATGTTTCAAATAAAAGCTGTAGCTCTTTGTAATTGTAGTTGATATACTAAGTTTGAACAAAATCGTCGGCGCCATTTTTGAGAAAATCGCAAAAAAGTAAAAAAAAAACTAGTAAAGTGGTACTTCCGTTATAGGAATTTTGACAGATAATATACTGTCAGATCCCATGGTGAGACCTAAACGGAATATCAAGTTTTAACTTCCTAGGGTTTTTCGTTTTTGAGTTATGCTGTTCACAGACATACAGAACACACACACACACACACAGACCATTTGCTAAAACCACTTTTTTGGACTCGGGACCTCATAACGGATATTTCCGGTGAAAACTCGATATCGAAAATTTGACACGATTACAATACTTTCTCTTACTAGGGAACAGGAAGAACAATTTTATATAATCACATTTCGGGTTGATCGAAATTCTAAAAATTTGGAATTCTAGCAATGCTTCTAAAATACCTTAATATTGTAAGATAGATTCTAAACTCTATTAGAGGAAAGCGTATAGTCCCCCCCCCCCAACGCCCCCCAAAAATCAATCATTCCTTCATAGCATATAGCCTCTGAAAAGCTCTAGCCTCCTCAACCACTTTCTTCCACTCTTTTCTCCTTCAAGGCACCTTCCGCGTCCATCTTATTCCTAATATGATAAGATCTAGTTATACGTCATCCAGCCATTGCATCTGTGGTCTTTCTTTACTTCTTCCGCTTCCCGAATGGCCAATGAACTGCGGATTGGTTCCTAGCCGAGTTCCACATGCACATTCACTATACAACATGAACATTACATTTAGTTACATTAAAACAACTAAAGGCACAATCAGAGGGCTAACTTACCTTGGAGACAGCTTCAGCATGAAGAGAAAACACTAAAAAATCCAAGCTTCCTCAAGGGATTAGGGGTGATCAACTCTACCCTATAAAACTTTGATACGTCTCGAAACTTTCAACAGGAAATCAGTTTTCCTGAAAAAAAATGTTTCAAAGAAAATTGACAAGTATTTATTTGGATAGATGGTATTCGAAATTTAAAGAAAATCGTTGAAGTTGAAAAAAATCTCGAAAACCTGAAAAACAAAAATTCAGTATAGTCGCATTGGTTGTTGGGTTTATTGTCAGTCGCGTTGGTGACCTTATTTTGAATAATGGAAGTCGAAGAGTTAGCAGCTGTAGCCTACGTTCACCTATGTAACCGGAAAAAAATTAAAAATAGACGGTTTTGGGTTCACCCCTTATTAAGAGAAATAAAGGAAACTAGTTTCTTCTATTCATTGTATCCTCAGCTCAGACAATATCCTGATAGATTTTCTTCAACTTCTACAATTTCTTCCCGTTCTTCTTCATATCCCTGTTTGAGTACTCAATGAACTCAACGTCTCATATAATAGGGCGCTGTTGGATTTCAATTATAAAGGCTTCCACATCAAGCATTTACACCGCTGTGTCCGCTTCCTACGACCACGTGTGACAGACTGAAAAGTGCTCGGGGTGGCGCCACCGTTGAGTTGATGGTCGACCGGGTCGCGCCACCTGTACCCTGTTGGCCGGATGGCGCCACCTAGTGTGAACGCCCAATTGTAAACTGTCTTGATGATTGGGTCGCGCGACCCAGGAAGTCTCGTCTGTCGTAGCCCTTAAATGTAAGTTTGAGTTTCCTCTGATGATGTTTTTGAAATATTTTGTCCACAAACACAACTGCTCGTTAAAAACAAGTTTTTTTTTTTTGTACTTCGGAGACCTCAACACATGTAATTCAGATTGAAATTCAGAGTTGCAGTTTCTTCCTCTCACAGTAATAAGAGAAAGTTAAAATATAAAAAAACCTAAAATTCTCTTTAATAATTGAATTCTAACATATTTAAGTTTTAGATATTGAATTAGATGATAAATAATTTTTGGCGATCTACGCTCTATTATTTACTGTTATTAACTGAAACACTTTCCCCTTTAGCTATTGTTTAACTGGCTATTATCAATAAAAGCGTAAATCATTTAAAATGGGTGTTTTCAAAAAAATAATTATTATTCTATTTTCTAAAAGAATTTTTAAGTTCATTTTATGGTACATAAATCTTTCTACCTAACATCATTTAATTACATATATATATACTTTTTATTAACCTAATTTCAAGACAGACTAAATTAAACTAGAAAAGGTGGGCGTCAACGAATAGATGTAATCTAAATGCTTGTACATGTATTTTTAACAGTCATACCACATGATACATTGTTCTCCAACTTTATACCGTGTATTTTTTTAATGTTTAAATCCTGGATCAATTGAAAATAATTGTTAGAAATTTAATCCATTATAGAATGGAAAAAACAGTAAAATGGACAGATTTGAAAGTTTGAAATAATGGGTAATTTTAAAGAGTTTGATAGAATTATCGGATCATGACTCCTACTATTGCGAACATGTACAACTCTCGAAATTAGACGGTTTGAAATCTTCTTAAAAAAATTTTGTGAGTATGTACAGTCGTGTTGAACAAAAAATCACCACTGCAAGGCAAGACCCATCAAGCGGATCAAATGGCTGAATACGACTCTACTGAATGATTTTTTTTTAATTGTTTTCCGCAATTTTCTCGAAAACGGTTCCAACGATTTTTCTGTAAACTTCGTATCTTATCTACACATTAATGCCTAGCACTTTTACTTGAAACTTTTTCGAGGAAAATTGAATTTTTTTGAGGTCGCGTTTGTAGATTGTAGATTATTGATTGGGATTACTGCATTGCGACCTGAAAAATCTATTGTGCCCCCGGAGCCTTCTCAGTGCATTGCCGGCCTCCGACAGTGCTATAGCACTGTTCATCACTGCTCAACCTTACAGTGAGTTGTAGAGGCTCCTAGGAAGAGGAAATCTAAGGGCAGCATGCTGGATTCGAACCTCCACGAACCATGCTGGATG
The DNA here is from genome assembly GCA_011037195.1 of Triatoma infestans. NCBI lineage: Eukaryota > Metazoa > Arthropoda > Insecta > Hemiptera > Reduviidae > Triatoma > Triatoma infestans. Next base: position 245,024 of record JAAEAF010000989.1, on the reverse strand, counting down.
CTGGGACCTCCGCGATGCTAGTCCAGTGCGCTACCACTGAGCTAACCCCTTCCTTCTCCTTTGGCTTACGCCAATTAACTAGGGACGGAGACCCTAGTTTGTGTAATGTGTTTATCATTGTCTGTAAAGTGTAGAGTGTATGTAGTTTAAGTGTATTGTGTACTGTTCTGACGAAGTGGATGGAGTACTGAGCTGTGGTAACCCGCGGGGTCGCTGCTCCCCAAGTAACTTCATGCAATAGATACCCCTTGCAAGCGAGGTTCTGTAGTAACGTTAATTTTTTCTCTAAGCTACCACTTTAGAACAATGTATGGTTCTACCACCTATATAATGATAAGGTCCATTAGAAGCATTGTTAAAATTTCAAATTTCAATCGATCAACCAGAAGGCAACTTTGCGGAATTGGTTTTTCAGTTTTTTTGAAATTTACCGGAAAACTGGTACAATGATTTTCTTTAAACTAGAAGTGCTACCACTTTTATTTCAAACAACTTCCGAAAAGATTGATTTCAGATAGTACTGAGGCATCTATGTTATTAGATTTCAAATAATATTGAAGTTTGTTCAATGTTATTGGCACTGCCTTCTGGACTACAATCTAATCAGATCTATTGCTATTCACCAGAAGAAAGTCTTTCATGTTTCACAACAGATGTTTTCGAAAATACATTAAGTAAACATTAAGCTTTTCTGCGCTCTCATTGGTTAAAAACGGGTTGATGAACAATTAAATTTCAATGCTCATTTTTTATCAACATCTGGGCGAGTGTTTCTCTTGCAGAAGGTATAACTTCATTTTGTCATCTGGGCATGGAAGCCATGTCCTACTGAAATATCTCTTAAGAGAGATATTTTTCCAAGTTGCCTAATCTTTTAAATTCAAAGGAATTTCATGATAAGCTTCAATGACGCCTTCTAATAATGTTCCAATTAATAATGTTCCTCTTTTGTTGCTGTTTCCAACTTGGGGTTGTTGGTAATATTTTTGGGGTATCGTGAGAGCAAAATTTTTCACCATGAGAACTAGAACAAAATTGCTAAGTTTTGTGCTACCCCACTACTGATAAAGAAGAGATAGTTAAAAAACGCTGCAGAATTAAATGTAATATATTATTTCATTGCCATATCTTATATGGCTGGCATACGCATTATACCAGTAAGTATCGAAATAGATCTTCAATAAATCTGCATTGAATATATTCCTCGAAAAAATCTGCGGTCCTATCGAAATTCTAACTACTTAAAAAAAAAGGTAAGTAATTGTTTTTTTCAGGAGATTCCTGATGCATAAACCTTTGAGAACCATCATGCTGTTGGATTAAACGTCCGGACTGAAGGGAACTGAAAAATTTAGTAATATAACTATTAATTGGAAAAACTCAAAATCAGCCCCCAAGGGGTATCTGTTGCATGCAGTTACTTCGGGAGTAGCGACCCAGGGTTAACACAGCTCAGTACTCCATGCACTTCGTCAGGACTGTACACGATACACTTAAACTACATACACTCTACACTTTACAGACAAGGACAAACACAGTACACAAACTAGGGTCTCCATCCGTAGTTAATTGGCGTAAGCCAAGGGAGAAGGAAAGGATTAGATCAGTGGTAGCGCGCTGGACTAGCAACGCGGAGGTCCCGGGTTCCAGACCAGCATGCTGCCCTTAGATTTTTTCTTCCTAGGAGCCTCTAGGAACTCACTGTCCGGTGATGAGCAGCAGTGTTGTCTGTAGCTAGAGAACACTGCTCGGAGCCCGGCAGTGCACTGACAAGACTCCGGGAGGCACAATAGATCTTTTAAGTCGCAGTGCAATAATCCCCTACAACAATCTACAACTCAAAAACAACAAATTGTGCTTTGAGTTTTTTCCAATTATTAATTATGTTAATTGATCAGTTTAAATGATGAATTTTTTAATTATTATTATTTTTATATGTCTTGAAAAAGACAGTAGGTATAGTTGTTGAAACGTTGGCAAAATTTTAGTTTTCATTTTATAAGACCTAACCTCATTATTTCTGTTCTACTATTGCAATGAATATTGAGTCATTTCGCCACGTACTCTCCGTTAACGTCATTCGGGCAATATGCGACTTATCATACACATATATCAGTTAATATTTGCCTCCCTACAAAAGAGGCAAATCTGACTGTATATACTCGTATCTGTAGGCCATTAGTGACCCATAAAACTAATTGTATAAATTCTATACATGTAATTCGAAACTCACCTAACCAAATACCGCAATTGAGCCACCATTAAAACCCATACTTCTATCAATTTCTATATTGTTTTCCATTTCCCTTTTAAAGAATTTTAATTGGATCATGACTTCTCCATTAAATAAGATAGTCAAACAAATTGACAACACTCTTCCCACTACTGTTTCAGATTAGATCAACTAGTTTATATTCTATTCAGACGGGTTTTCGCTTACATGAAAAACGAGCAAAATCGCTTAAAAGCCAGATAACAAATTTTAAGAAGGGAAAACTTTAAAAATGTTTGGCATTTTACTAGCCATTGTTTTAGAATATACGTAGAATGTACACCTCATATTCAGTCAGATTTACGTTCCAAATGTAGACGTAGTATTAAATCAACAGACATTATGTTTTAATTTTGTTAATTTATTATACAATCTTATTATATTTATAAGTCAAAGTCATAAGTCAAGTGTAGAACTAATATTTCACTTGTTACATTTTATATGACAAAATGAGTCTAATATAATTCAGTGCATAATAAAATATATTACCTCTGTTTTACGATTCACATCACGAGAACTCTTCGCTTTCACTAATTACTTCCTAATTTATGAATACAAGTAACCATAAGTGCTCATTGCAATGCTTGGCTGGTTGAGTGCATTGCAGTCTTTAATCTATTCTTCTACTATAAATTGTAGAAGGTTTTCTCTATTTCCAAGATATTTTTGTTTTTAAATGTCGAATATTTACATTAAAAAAAAGAAGACAATATTATGAATATATCTTTCCAACTTTAAAGAATATGTTTGTAAAATTAAAAAGATGTTGCTTAGGCAAATCTAGTACTGAAAATCATTGCAACTGAACTTCATTTTTGTTTTCTGTTAGAGGTGGTTTTTTTTTTCAAAATGCTTTCTCTCACTCCCTCTCCGTGTACGTACGTACGTTATGATAAGCATAACTCAAAAGCGAAAAATCTAACAGGGGAATCATAGGACTCCCATTTCACACTGATTTCAGAAAGGAAAGCATTATATTGAAATTCCTTAATCGCAAGTACTATTTCAGAGTTTTCATTAGTTCTCACTTTTTTGAGGTTAAATTTTAAAGAATACGAAATGTTTTTAGCGAATGTTCTGTGTGTGTGTGTGTGTGTGTGTGTGTTTGAACAATGTATCTCAAAAATGAAACATCGCAGAAAGTTCACACTTGGTATTCCGCCTAGTTACAATCACCGGATGTGATACAAAGGTGTTCCGGGTGTTCTACCGGAAGTGCGTATTTACTGAATGTTTTTTTTTTCTCCAGCTGTATGGTGATTTTCTCGAATTGGCACCAACGATTTACTTTAAACTTCGTATATTGATTACACACATAAATGCCAATAATCACTTTCATTTGTGCATTTTTTTAAGAAAATTGATTTTTAGTGGGGTCCCAGGGGTACAGTAACATTAAGCTCTCCTCTAAAGTGCCACTTCAGAATAATGTATACATTCTAACGCCTATATAATGTTGAAGTATGATTGTATGAGCGTTGCGACAATTCCAAATTCAAAGAAAATTGGTTAATAGAAAATGCAACTTTACAGAATAGAGTTTTCAGTTTTTATTTTTGGAATTTTCTCGGAAACGATTGCAGTGATTATGCACAGACAGCTATCAATTTTATTTGAAACGCTTTTCCGTAAAAATTGCTATTGTAGGAATTTTTGCGGATTCTATGAAATTACATTTCAAATGATAAATTTGATTTCTGGGCAATGTTTTGGCACTATCTTTTATTAGAGTTTAATTCCACCACATATATCTAAATTAAACTTTTGTCAAAATTCAAAATAAAAGAAAATTAAAATTAATTAAGAATTAATTAATTAAATTTAAAGAAAATTTAAAACTTACGGCAACAAGAGAAAGGATTTTACATTACATATTTTTATTTATATAACTTATTGATAATTGATTTCAGAAGTTTTTTTTCGTGAATTAATAAACAATTTATTGACTAAATTATTATCTTTTTTTTTTGTTTGTTATATCCAACTAAAACTAATTTAAAATAATTTTCAGAAGTCCAGAAGAACCTGGCAAAATCAAATACAGATCATTGGAAGCAATGATACCAAATTTGAAAGACAGTTTCCTGGAATCAGATGAACTTGATGTTTGCCAAAAAAGAAAATTATGCGATGCTATAATGGATGCAGGTTCAGCAAAATTTCAGCCCTATATTCGACAACTTGCTAAAAAGTAAGTCTTGTTCATAAAGTTTTAGTAAATTAGAATCTATGAGTAAATCAGTAAATGAGTTTGTTAAAAGGGGGGGAGTCATTCTATTAGTACAATGTAAATTAAATACTCTCTAAATAAGAATAACGATTCTTTCAGTATTATGATTTGGCATCTCTGTCAACAAAACATATAAATCTTAAAAAATGGTCCTTATAAAACGATAAAGGTTTCTTCAGGGGAATACAAATATGGGCGAAAAGTCAGTTTATAATAAACCATTGACGCTAGCTGAAGACCTTACATGATTTTCCCTAACAATGGCCCCGACAGCCTGAAAAATCATTTCTGCCATCAACTCTGTTTGAACCACTATTACTTATTTAGAGATGGCATTCTCGAAGAACAGCGTTCAGTAATATGATTTATAGTTTCTTATAGGGATGATACTATATGAAGTAAACACCCGAATGCTTAAGAAACACGGGAAAAGTACGAAAAATTCAAGATCCAAGTCTGGCCAAGTGTTGCTAACAATATTTTGAAATGTGAAGGGTCCAGTTCAAGGGCTTGTTTTTGTCCTCTTTTTTTTTTATTCATCACCTCAGAAAGGTGCTTGAAAATAAAGTGAAGCCTTGCAATTCTGAAAAAAGCGATATGGTTTGTGCAGATGAAAAGGGTACTCTTATCCCAAGACAACGCTCGCCTATGTTATGCACAACCAATACTTGAAACTATTGAAAAATTAGACTAAAGTACTGCCACATCCGCCTGACATCCCAGATTACGCACATTCATATTTCTTTTTTTTTATGGTCTCCTCTAAGAAACATTACGTGGCGTAAAGTAATTAAAGAAGTAAAGAAATTAAAACAAACATGCAGAACTGGCACACAATAATTCTAGGAAAAGGATGTTTTTGCTGCCGGCTTAGAAAGAAACTAATATAAAGATAAAATAAGTGTACAAATGTGATCATAAAGAATTATGTCGAGAAATAGATAAAAAACCTATGAGATTCAATTTAATACTTCACATTAAAATCATAATTAATTGTCTCTTTTATTTAATGAATGAGCTCGAATAAATAGAAATGTCTGACATTATTAGATTAAAAAAAATAAATAAAAGAAAAGAAAAGGGAATGATATATCTAGCCTAAACTTAACGGATGAAGAAATAAAGAGGTATGATGACTCATTCTTCTCAGTATATTCCTTCATGGTGAATAAAATTGAGTGCTTCAAAGTTAGGCGACTGTTTCCGGACTAGAATGATTACCAGGTAAAATCCTGTTGTTAACTTTCACTTAGCTCTGGGTTAGTTAATTCTATACTAGGCACTTTGATGAAAACTGAAATATGAATATTTCAAGCTGATTAAATCGTGGTTAGTTATATGTGTTGGGAAATATCAGAGATTTTTTTTGTATAGTTCATTTGGTGCTTATCTTCAGGATTTCTGGAAAAACTGTCATCTAATACTTAGTAAACTAAGTACCAAGACATTCTGAAATTTGGGCAAACTTTAGAAATCGGTCGGTGATTGCAGAATACTATCAGTAGGCGGCTCGTGGATAATGAGAATGGAGGTTCATAAATAAGCATTAATTTAAAATTAAACTTAGTTAAATAGTACTCCACATTTCAAGTATTTCGGATTATTTTAATAAAATTTGAGTTAATATGTAAAATTAAGAATCTACCCGGAAATATTCTGTTGAATCAGATAGCTCTTAGATTTCACAATTTTCAACTTTCGCAAAAATATGACATACTAGGGAAACAATATAAAGAATACTTATCTCACATCCACAGTGACGAATATTTTATCTTAAATTACTTATTTATGAATCAAACTCTAGTTTGAAAGTTTGCTTACATAAACTAGTTTAAACTGGGGTTTTGATCTTTTTCTTTAATTGTTCTACATTCACAGCCATAGTTAAATTTAGAAAAATAATATTATTTAATTGCTATTGAAATAAGATTTAAATGAAATACAAATTATTGAAATTAGGCAAAAAATTCTTTAAATCTTTTAAGTTTACAATTACTGTAATAAAGAACTAATATATAATATAAACAGACCATAAGGAAATAAAATATGAACATATTATTTTAAAATAATCAAAAGCTGGAAAGATATGTCAGTAAATCGATCTGTTTAAAAAGTTACTCATTACATAAACATACTTCATGTTTAGAATGAAAGTTTAAAATGTTGCAATTAAATTTTCCTAGATCGCGGTTAAGTGTAAATTGGGCGGGAAATATGAAAGTGGTTTTAGTTAATAAATTTATGGTAGTCTGCATGTTCTAAACTTGAATAATATTAAATCTTGAAAAAAAAAAGTTTTATAAAAGAACTTTTATAAGTAAAAATGTTTATTTACTTTCAAAAGGATATTTTTCTTAAACATAAAAATATTTTTTGATCAGACCGCTACGTCAACGCGCTCTGCTTGGGTTCACAAAAACTTTGCACTCCTCTGCAAGAAGTATACTTTCCCTCCAATTTACTACTCTTTGCAACTACTTGCCTCTTCAATTCTACCGACCCTCCACTCATTGTGCGATGTTCACACAGGCTCATGGGCATTTAAAATACAAGTAGCGGCTCCAGTGTCAGAGTTGAAAAACAAGAATTCATTTAACCTAACCTAATCAGCTAGAGGTTTACACAAATCAATTGAGAGAAGTAGTTTATAGTAAGAAGGTAGATTTCAACAAAAGATTTTTCCAAATAATTTCTGAACAAATTCTTAACATCTATTTACACTGTTGAATAATTGATAACCAAGAAGATGTAGTTACATCATTTTCCTCATTCCCTAGTTATGCTGTTTTACAGATATTTCATTTAAAATTTTGTAATCATTTAATTATTTGTATTAAGATAGGAAATATGAGTATTGTAAGCCTATTATTACACTATAATCACGATTGCCATAACTCAAGACGTTCATATATGGAGTGTAAAACATCTAGGTAGTATTTCTGTTTATACCGTTACGTTACACAATAAACAGCCTCTTCTTTTTAATACCATATTAATGCTTCATTACATATCTCCAAACAAATATTCAGTTTTTCTTCGTATTTTTTTTTTTGTAAATAAATTCTTTTGATCACGTAAAATCATCCATAAAAGAAATAGATATAGATAATAAGATGACATAAAAAGTAGTCATTTTTGGATAAACTTTCATCAGCAATAGTGAATTTAAAATGCTAGTTTGTTGGTCTAGGTTAGAGGCAAACTATATTACTTCGCGGAGGAACAAAGTAGGTCATTACAAGTAGCTCTTTCTAAGTAATATGTTTATCACGGGACAGGTGTTAGAAAAATGCAGAGAAAAAACAACAGAATTACATCTAATCTTTATTGATCTGGTAAAAACCTTATAAAAAGTACCATGGAATAAGTTCTTTAGAAATCTTACACTATTGATGATAATCCCTTTAAAACCGTACCCCCGACAGGTATAACGAAATTGAATATCAAATATCAATTTAGGAAATTGTTTGCTCTCGCATTTCACTTACAAAGGATCTTAAACAGAAATGTTGTGGGCTCCAATTTATTTAAAATATTTCATACCAGGCTTAAAGCTTAGAATTGTGTTGGAAACAATGTGTATGCTCTTAAAGGTACACTATATAACTACATAATGACATGTGCTCGACCACCACCACATTACTACGTCACTGGCACTTTGCCTATGCCATTACGCAAACACTACTTAACAAAGCTCTCTCGCTACAGAAGGAGGGGAGCTAAAAATCGTATAAAAGTTTAACCCAAGAGAGAAGTAAAGTTCTCAAGAAAAAAGTTCTCAGAAGAGAAGTAAAATTATAATCGAATAGTATATACAATTATCACCAAGAAGTTATTATCCCGACCAAAGTCTCGCCCTGTCGTTAAGTTTCTAACGTTCACTCTCCTGCCAAGTCACGAGTGAATTCTTATTTGAGTATATGCTACAATCACTAATTAATTAATATAGTGCGTATCTTTTTCTAGCAGCTTCCCATCTCTTCATCTGTAATAATATCACCTTCTACCATTGAACAATCAATTGGCTAAGGAAATATAGTAATATGGTCTCCACTCCAGGGGATAGGCTCATTTCCCTCGCAGAGATCGGGGTTCCGAATAGAAAGGATCTTCAGTTTCTGAATTTAGTGTTATAAAATACTATGCTTACTATCAGATAGGAATATAATGTTGGGCAAAGCTAAAGGGATTCTTGAGAGCATACTTGTGTACAGTGTCAATACACATATTTTCTTAATTCCAATGAACTTTCACAGCTCAAAAACGAAAAACCGTAGAAAGTTGAAACTTGATATTCCGTTTAGGTATCACCATGGCATCTGACGGTGGCTCATCTATCAAAATTCCTCAACCGGAAGTACCACTTTACTTTTTCTTTTTTTTTTACTTTTTTGCGTTTTTCAAAAATGGCTCCGACGATTTTCTTCAAACTTAGTATATCAACTACGCATACAAAGATCTACCACTTTTATTTGAAACATTTCTCCGGAAAAATTCATTTAAGGGCAGTTATGGGGGAAGGGTGGGGTTAGGTTTTCATCTAAAGTGCTATTTCAGCTTATTAAACAATTCCATCAACTAAATAAAGTTAATTAGATTTGAATATGTTGTTGAAATTCCGAGTTTCAGAAAAATCGGATAACCGGAAGTGCTTTTACTTTACCGGAAGTGTTAAATGATTTTTTCACTTTTTCGTGATTTCCTCAAAAATGGCTCCGACGATTTTCTTGAAACTTCCTATATAAACTAAACATACAAAGATCTACAACTTTTATTTAAAACGTTTCTCTAGGAAAATTCATTTAAATGCACTTTTGGTGGAGGGGTGGGGTTATGTTTTTCTCTAAAGTGCTATCATAGTTGATTATACAATTCTATCATCCAAACAAAATTAATTAGAAATAAATAGATGGCTAAAATTTCGAGTTTCAAGAAAATTAGTAAACCGAAAGTGCGCATTTACTGGGCAGTTTTATTCAGTTTTTGACGAATTTCATTAAATTTGGTACACAAACTATAAAATTTGTCAACTATAACTTTGCAAACTGGAGTAAGAGAAAGTTGTGTGAGTGTTTCACACCAATTTTTTTTAAATTTTTTTTTACTCAGAGTGTTGACCTCAAAACATGTATTTCCGGTAAAAAATCAATTTCGAAAATTTGTTACGATTGCAGTACTTCCTGTTATAGCAGTAAGGGAAAGGGGGAAAAAATATATTATTTTCTGTTTGATCAATTATTGAATATAAATTCAAGATTTCTAACGATTTCCTCTAAGTCTTACTTGCAGAGCCGCACACACAGTTTTGCAAAGAAATAAAATAAAATTTTCAATAATTGCTATAAAATATTCTTTATTATCAGAGAGAGAGAGAAATTAATGCGTTATAATGACTCCAGGAGAATGTGAATAATTTAAAAAAAAACCTTCTTGTTATTCAAGGACAATGCTTAACAATAATTCTTGCATAACAAAAGCTGAGGCTTGGCTATTTTTTAAAACAGAAATTTTACTAACAACTACTACATCTATACAATTGAAAGTAGGGCACAAATAACCATGGTTTGTTTAACTGTTCAATAAATTAATAATTTTAACAATAATCATTGTTTGTTAAAATTATTTTGTTTGCCTTTTTTGTTTTAACACAAGAATTATTTTTAATGATGATTCGAATTGATAAGCCATAATATCAAATTTATTCATATATTCAGTTTGATAATCTCTTACTAATTTATTTTTATATTTAAAAATAATTACTTCTAATCCACTAATCTCCTAGTAACCTACACTCTCTTCAACTGATTAATAATTAGAATTTTAAAACCAATTATAAAAATACCCAATTAAATGGGGAAATTATTTAAAAAGATCAATTTGATGCAAAAAAATTTATGACATTAATGTACTTAAAAATGAATAAATCTGTTCTATTTATTTGATATTTATATTATTTTTTTAATATATTCTATTTTTTTGTTGTTATATTCTATTTCCTGTGACATTGAAACACAAATATAAAATGTTCTCTAATTAATTGAATTAATTTCATTAGGGAGAAATTACTAGCAATATATCAAATTCCTGTTTGATTTTTTTTTCTTCTTTAATTTAACTATTTTTAATCTGATTATATTACTCATTTCTTTACGAAAAATTTACAAAAACTGAATTTCATTCAGAACTGAGACACTCAAAATCTAGTGTGAACCAATCACACGACTTTCTCTTTAAACAATTATTGGAATTCTAATTAATACATTTTCTTTAAACTTGTAATGTTTACCAATTGTTTAGTTGGGCTTATATTAAATAAATAAATACTTGAGTGTATCAGCGCCCTCTGTCATACCTTGGCAAACTTTCTAACGGCAATTTAAATTGAAGCCTACCTCACAGGTTTCCTAAAATCGCTTTTTTCATCTAACAAGTCAAAAATTATTTATTTACTTTTACTCAACTGCTAAGTATACTCCTCGAAATACAGGCCATCATTTTCTACAACTAGAGCCTATCTGTGAGCCAACGCAAATAGGATGTCCTTGCGGATACCTGGAACTATCTTTGGAGGCAAAAAACTCCAAAAATCCCGTTTTCACCTCCTCCATATTTGTCAACTTTTTACCATGTAAAAAGTGGGTCATGGAGCGAGTGTTTCACACCAGATTTTTTTACTTTCTCTACTCCTAGTAAGAAGAGGAAGTATTGTAATCGTGACAAATTTTCTATATCGAGTTTTCACCGGAATTACCCGGAAGTCCCCTAGTCCAAAAAAGTGGTTATAGCAAATGGTATGTGTGTTTGTGTGTGTGTGTATGTGTGTGTGTGTGTGTATGTATGCATGTGAACAGCATGGCTCAAAACGAAAAACCATAGAAAGTTGAAACTTGATATTCCCTTTAGGTATCACCATGGGATCTGACAGTACGTTAACCGTCAAAATTCCTCACCTGGAATTACCGCTTTACTAGTTGTTGTTTTTTTTTTACTATTTTTGCGATTTTCTCAAAACTGGCTCTGACGATTTTTTTCAAACTAGATACATCAACTTCACATACAAAGATCTACAACTTTTATTTGAAACGTTTCTCCGGGAAAATTCATTTAAGGGCACTTTTGGGGGAAGGGTGGGATTAGGTTTTCCTCTAAAGTGCTATTTTAGTTTAATATACAATTCCGTCATCTGAATATTATAATTTAGAATTGAAAGAATTGTTGAAATTCAGAGTTTGAAAAAAATCGGATGACTGGAAGTGCGTTTTTCCTGAAATATATTATTCAGTTTTCTGGTATTTTTGTTGCTTTCTTGCGTTTTTTCTCAAAAATAGCTCCTGCGATTTTCTTCAAACTAGGTATATTAACTACACATATAAGGATCTACAACTTTTACTTAAAACATTTCTCTGGAAAAATTCATTTAAATGCACTTTTCGGGGAAGGGTGGGGTTAGCTTTCCTCTAAAGTGCTATTATAGTTGACTGTACAATTCTACCAACCAAACAAAATTAAATAGAAATAAATAGATGGCCAAAATTCCGAGTTTCAAGAAAATTAGTAAACCGGAAGTGCGTTTTTATGATCATTTTTTTTCAATTTTCGACGAACTCTCATCGAATTTCTTCAAATTTGGTAAGCAAACTATAAATTTCGTCAATAATAATTTTGTGAACTGGAGTAAAAGAAAGTTGTGTGAGTGTTTCACACCAAATTTTTTTTTTAGTAAAGGAGAAGTTGTACTGGATTTGATAGATACACTGGATTCCTGTTTAATCATTAGGTGATATTCAGATGATGTTGTTTTAGCTGTGTTTACGGTAAATTTATCTTGGAAGAAAGATTTTTACAGATAAATTTCTCTGTTTAATCAGTAAAACTTATAATGTTTCATTTTTATTGATTTCTATCGGTATTCTTATTTTAGTAACCGGTTAAGGAATGAAATCGTTCTTAAAAAACGGAACTATATACTTGTTAATTTTCCAACTCAGAAGATAATGAAACAGAACATTATACGTTATTACTTTAGTGATAAAGTACAAAACAACAACAAAAAAAACTTTTCTTTTTATTGCACATTTCTTATTGGCTGTCTTCAAACAACTCATCCATTCCACTTTGTCATAGTTGTAACGTTAGTTTAATATCATTAAAGACTGCAACGTTAACTTAATGTCATTAATGAGTTTTTTATTTTTTGCTAGTTATTTTTTAAACTTGTTTACTCTTTTTTTCCTTCTCCATACTTTTAATTATTAAATACTTTCCCCATGATAGTAGTCTTCATTATCAGAAATTTTCTCAGACATACTGATCTTTAAAAACTATCTCTCTCATAAATATTTAATAAAAGCATAATACAATAACCAAATGTAAAAAAAAAAATAACCCAAACAATTGAAAGTAACACGTGCATAACATATCCAACGTTGATTACTTTAGGTGCCAGTTCATACGTGCCAAATAGTATCGCTTTTTAAAATTTCTGTAAGGGGAGAAGGCTAAGTAAAATATTCGAAAATGGAACAGCTTTCTTTTTCATTTGTTTCACTTTTCGTTTATTATTATTATGTCTTTTTATAGCTATCCATTATTTATTCATTTAAATGTTAAACTCGGAACTCTTGCACCAGCATTTTTAAAAATATTTTTAAAAGTGTAACAAAAAACTCTTTTGCATCAAACACTTTCATTTTTTTTTTACTTTCTTTTACTCCCTAGTAAGAGGAAGTATTGTAATCGTGTCAAATTTTCGATATCGAGTTTTCACCGGAAATATCCGTTTTGAGGTCCCCTGAGTCCAAAAAAGTGGTTTTTAGAAACTGGTCTGTCTGTGTGTGTGTGAACAGCGTAGCTCAAAAAGGAAAAACCGTAGAAAGTTGAAACTTGATATTCTGGTTAGGTATCACCATGGGATCTGATCCTACGTTATCTGTCAAAATTCCTCAACCTGAAGTACCACTTTACTAGTTTTTTTCCTTTTTTGGAATTTTCTCAAAAAAGGCACCGACGATTTTCTTCAAACTTGTTATATTAACTACAGACAAAGAGCTACAACTTTTATTTTAAACATTTTTCCGGGAAAATTCATTTAAGGGCACTCATGGTGGAGTGGTGGGGTTAGGTTTTAATCTAAAGTGCTATTTCAGTTTATTAGACAATTCTATCATCTAAATAATGTTAAATAAAATTAAATATTTTAAATATTTTCCGAATCTGAAAAAATCGGATAACCGGAAGTGCGTTTACTATACCAAATTATTTTTTTCACTTTTTCTCGATTTTTCTCAAAAATGGCTGTGACGATTTTCTTGAAACATCCAATATAAACTAAACATACAAAGATCTATAACTTTTATTTCAAACATTTCTCTGGGAAAATTCATTTAAGGGCACTTTTAAGGGGAGGGGTGGGTTTATATTTTTCTTTAAAATGCTCTCATAGTTGATTATACTATTCTATCATCCAAACAAAATAAATTAGAAATAAATAGATGGCCTAAATTCTGAGTTTCAAGAAAATTAGTAAACCGGAAGTGCTGTTTTACTGAACATTTTTTTCAGCTTTCGACGAATTTCATTAAATTTGGTACACAAACTACAAAATTTGTCAATTATAATTCTGAGAACTGGAGTAAGAGGAAGTTGTGTGAGTTTTTCACACAGATTTTTTTTTTATTAATTGGTTTATTCGTTTAAATTTTTCTTTGATTTGGATTGCTTAGCATGGAAATATATCATTAAAAATCTGGTTTGAAACATTCAAACAACTTCCTTTAATTCACTTATTGTAATTTTATTTAATAAATTTTCTTAAGCTTTTATGACACATATATTGGGGATAACTAAATTATACTTGTTAGTTTTATAGTGTATAAAAATTAACCTAAATATGATAAAAACCGGAAACCACTACTAGGTAGCGCCTTTCTGTTAATAATAGATTAAAGTTAAGCCTAACGTTTACAGATTTTGCCAGACAATCATGCCCTCCCCCCCCCATATATAAACTTCTTATATATATGGACTTATAGCTAGTTTAATTTATAGAAAACTCTGAAAAACTTATAAACCTTTTTGGTAAGACAGTTCAGTTAACCAATTTTTCTTCAAATATATAGTTCTTGTAATGTATTTAATGTATCCACTTATTATTATACGCACTTTAAATTCACCCTAATATTATAATATAGCTAGTAAAACATTGGACTGAAGATGATACTTTCATTACATTACCTAATGGATTAATATGATTTTCTTTTTATTGGAATAGGTAATAATTATTTGTTTATACCTGTTTAACATTGTAGAATAATAATGGCCGATAATTTTAAATGAGATAGAAAAGGACAGAAGATAAGAAGAGAGAGAGAAAGGAATGGCAATGACCGTGGTTGGATGCTGCCACACCTTGCTTTCTGTTAAAAACTCTTACTTTCTCTTTAGTATTCAGAATTCTTCTAATACTAGCTAACTCTCTAATAAATATATTCACACACATACACACACCAACAAACCGTTCGTTCTCTACTTATATTCTGTATCAATTTGGTGAACTAATAGCATACATTCTTTATCATTTATACGCTAATCTGATATACCTACTTAACTATAAAACCATTTTACCTAATCATTATTTTGATGTATAAATCTTAAATAAACTAAAATAAATTAATGACGTCAAAAATCAAAGAAAATGATCGTTTTTCAATTAAAAAAAAAAATTATTTTTTTTATCAACTTTTATGAATTTTTTTATTAATGTTTTAAAACACAGCCCATTGTGAATGAGTCTTATTAGGCAGCTTTCTGCAAAAATTATAGGTGCTTTTCTGATTTTCCTTAGCTTTTGGAATCAAAAAAACTCTATAAGTTATTAAATTTTCTAGGGCAAAGAAAAACTTACCATGAATCAAAAACAAATGGTAGTCAGCTGGAGCTAAGTCTAGACCACTGGGGTGGGTATAAAAAAGAAGTTCAATGCGATCAAGTTCTTCAAATTTTTTCTTCAAGTTTGACGGGAGACTTGTGTGGCCGAGCGAGCGTTATCTTGCTGGAGAACGAAATTTGTTTGCTGGGATTGACCAAAGCTAACGCTTTTTGAACGCTTGCAACTTGATTTTGTTTAAACTTGGAATGCTTGCCACATACATAGATAGGGAACTTTATCACTTTTAAATGAAATTTTTTTCAAAAAAAAAAATTGATATTAGTAGCGCATTTTTGGGGGCTCTGTCAGTTGATTTAAATTTAAATTTGCACAAGTTTTGTTAGTTTTGACATAGAGCGTCCCACATAAAGCCGTTCAGATAAACAAGTAAAGTCCCCCCACCACCATTTTTGTAGCCAGTCCGACTAAACATTGTAACGTTTTGATTTTAAAGGTAAATTTTTTGATTAAATTCTATTACTTAGAATAAGAGAAAGTCGTGTGAGTGTTTCACATCAGTTTTTTTTGCTTTAGCCACAATCAAAAGTTTTTTTTAACTGAATAGGAATTTAGACTTCATTTTTAGATATTTACAATAATAACTACTGTAATAGGATCCGAAGAGCGAAGAAACACAAATTGAATCAATGTAGTTACTCGCTACCTAGGCAGGACTAGGGTGGGAGATTCTCTCTCTGTATATATATAGCCTAGCTAGACCTACAAGATAGCATCCCAAGTTTTATAACAGTTTACGACGCGAGTTAACAATGAGTCAGCAACCTACTACCTTCTCATCACTCAGCCAGTCTGCCTCTATATATTTCTCTCGTTACCTAACTTCAATTATACTTATCAAGTCCTTGCAGTTGTGTGTTCTCTCATTATACAGCGTTCAGCAAACATATATTCTAGTTATTTCATCTTAAAAATCCATTCTGTCTAATTCTCTCTTCTCCTCACATCCATTATATTACTCTACTATAGGGGTGGCCAACCTGCGGCCCTCGAACATTTTTCCGGCCCGCGAGATTCATCACATTTTTATAAAATATATTTTTTTATAATGGCTAAAGTAAACACCAATATATTAAGAAAATACATTCTTTATGCATCCATATATTCAAAAATTAACTGTCGAAATTATGCGAAAAAATTAACTTTGATTTTAAAATAATATTCTTGCGAACATATGACAGCTATTGCCTGTTTGATTTCTGAGTTTACAGTTATGAGTTCGCAGAATAATTACATTATATTCTGTGAACTCATAATGCCGCGCGCATTTTTTTCACTACAAAAAAATGTCTATAGTGGGTCTAAATCTAATATGGGGATATATAATTTTATATGCAGCCCGCGGAGTTATGATGCATTTCCAATGTGGCCCGCAAGATCATTTGGGTTGGTCACCCCTGCTCTATTAGATTTAAATGACGGCTAGTTATTTGATGAAAAGATTACCACTAAGAGGCGGGCCGGAACATAAAACGCAACTATTTGAAAACTGCTCAGTTCATGATTAGATCGATATAACAGCAACTAATACTATTCTGTGTCTTTAATCTTAATACATATTATTCTCAGAAATTATCCTTCTGATAATAGAAAATAACGTCTTTAAAAAAATTAATCAAAAAATAGAAAGTGAAGTAAAGTTGATTGGATAGGTTAAAAGAGTGAAACGGTGCATCACCAAATAATTAGAGTTATTTAAAAATTAAGTATTTATGATGAGAGTGAGAGAGAGAGATATCGATTTAATAAAATTGACTTTAGTTATAAATAATAAATTGAGAACTTAATGTGTTGTTTATCTTTTAATAAGACTATTTTAATCGAAAAATTTATAAACTTAGATGGTAATTAAATATTAATTATTATTTTATTAATATATAAATAATCAATTATCATTATTATTATTATTGAAGACAGAGTTGAAAAGATAATTATTTCCATTTTTAAGAAAGTAAAACAAGAAAAGAAAATTTTGAGTGTTGAATAGTATACTGAGATTGCGTATTAAAGTACAATGGCTTTATAGAACTTCTCACGGTCAAGGCGTTAAGGAAAGTGTGCCCAATTCACTTCTATTGAAAGATGACACAGCTGTACATTCTGTTGTAACAGCTGATAATTTAAACATTTATTATTTATTGCTTGAGAGGAAAATAAAAAAATATAATAAAAAGTTTATACTTTATTTATTTGCATATAAGAGAGCAATATAAATTTTCTATTTTAAAGATAAGTTTAGATTATAAAAAAATGTATACGTATTTTTTCGTTTAATAAAATTGGTAGTAGAATAAAATTATATTTTTTCATTGGATTTTACCATTTTACCACGGGATTTTATAATTTAAAACTGTGTTAGATTGATTTGAATAATGGACGTTAATCATTTGCCCTTCAGGCAGTATACCTCCTACGTAAAAAAAAAATATATCAAAAACTATAAAGACTTCTGCGAAAATGGTGATTGTGTCTGACATTATTTAATAATATACTGGCCACCTTGTTATTTATGCCCTTCTTAACAACCCGAATTGAATTATAGCGGCAATAAGTAGGATTATGTTTTCTATAGAGATGTATGTAGACGTACGATTGGTAGGTGCCAATTTGGCCGTCAGGAGAGTCCAATGAAAGACCATTTTAAGTATGAAACTATGACATTGCATGATTCACATTGTGATGTGCACAAGCAAAGGTGGGTAACCCTGATTGATGTGGTATATACCATAGAAAAACCAGCTACACTGACTGCGAAAAGAGAATTTAGAGCAGTCCCTGTGGTTACATTGTAATTAAGATTGTTCATGCAGTAGTTTGCTGAAATCAAAAGTATCTAGAGATGTTAATGTTGATGATATACTTTGAGCCACCTAATGTGATTGCAGAAGTCAAACATTTGTATAAATCTAGTAATAAAGCATTTATATAGATATTCGTATTGAAGTATGCATTATTTTTATTGGGACCTCCTGTACATATTTATATGTACATGTTATATAAAAGGAGCCTGAATGAATGGAAAAAAATATCAAAAATAACATGGGTAATAATAATTTCCACTTTAGGCATGAATCAGTAATTTGTGACTGAAATCGGAAAGATTTCTGAAGGAAGAAAAACAATAATAAAGAAAACTCTAAGCGCTGAGTAATGATATTCTAAACAATTCCAAAAAAAACAAAAAAAAAAACTTATTTTTAACTGCTTAGTGCAGAGTACCATCAATCATAGATAGTTATATTGATAAATCTTTGACGTTATGAACAGAAATTGCTCCTCGCAATTATTATACTCGATATTCGTAAAAGATCTATGAGGGATCAACAAGGGACTGAGTAAGCAGAACAATAGATATGGTCGTTTGAAATTTTCTTAAGATGGCTGAGTATAAACTGTCTAGGATTATAAAAGGGAAACAGAGGTGGATGCAAGATAGAGAGGCCAAGTTAGCGTTAGGCAGTGGATGAGGGTTTGGCGGTATAAAGGCTGAAAAAGGATATCGCTCGGGAGAACGATAGTCCGAAGAGAGCTTCCAGTAATAATCATTAATATATTTAGTATGGAGAACTCAAATTTGAGAAACTCCTGTCAAAAAAAAAATTCAATGTCCACATATGTCAATTTTCACTTTTAATTTTCCAAACGATCTGAAACTTTGTATAAATTAAGTTTTGCTGCTTCCAATTTAATCCAGAATTCGGGAAGAAGCTGTATTGAGTCTATTGAGCTCCCCGAATACATATTACACCATCCCTGGTTTATTTAAAACCGCGAAAGCAGAATATAGATCTCCAAACCTAGAGCTTCAAATTCGGCATCAAATTCCAAGCGCCAATCTTTAGAAATCGCTTGCGACATAATTTTCATATTCTCCAAGAAGATGAAACGGTGCTTTGATCGATCTTTTTTGATCCAATTTCCAGGTGAGTGGTTCCTCAACAAAATCCATGCTATGCTGATGTTCCCTTAGAAGTCATTGGTTTGTTAGCTCATCTTTCGTTTTGCCTAGGAGATATATTGTGCGAGTGTTTAATAGGTCCTTCTGAAAAATATTGGAGTGCCTTTGCCTCGCAATATTCTTCTAATGGAGGGTATATATCCAAGTGAGCCATTTCTCAATGGCTGCACAAGCGACTTTGTACGAGATGCCGCAAAATGGTCACAATACCCCTTCCTTTGTCAATCTGTCGTCCTCTTCTTTACCTTGAATGCCTTTTTTACTTACTACGACACTTAGCCTAGACGCAGGATATTGTCCTAATTGGCAGGGATCCCAGTTTCTTTCAGCATTCAACAACAATTTTCCATTAGCAGGCAAAGCTTTTAGTGCGATCGGGACAGTCAGAAAAGTTTGTAATTGTTCTGCCCAATTGCAGTTCTTATTCCTAAGATATTAGGCACAGCTAATAGCGAACATACCGGCCAGAAAGACTGTTATTTTTTTTTTTATTTAGTCTAGACCTTATTCAACTTAAATTGCTTTGGTAGCATCAGAGATATTTTCCGGATAGCATGCTTCTTTTTGTGGTCATCGACCGGCGCTCGCCCATCATCAGGATGCTTTTTGTCAAACAGTGTGTTAACGTAGATTTGCACAGAGCAAATTTAGTTGATACAATGAACTATCAATCAGATTATAATACATATTGATACAACCAAATTGATACGTATCAACTAAATTTTCTCTGTGCAAATCTATGTTATCACACTGTTTGACAAAAAGCACCCTAATGATGGGCGAACGCCTGAAATCGGACGATGACCACAAAAAGAAGCTAGCTATCACGGAAAATATGCGTGCTTTCCAGCTCTGCGGAACCAACCACAACAACAATTGCTTTGATAGCATTATATTTCGGAAGCAAATTTCTTTTAATAAATAAATAAATTCCTCTCAACCTCTACTTTATGTTTAGAAAGTTATAATCCTTTAAAATTTTAAAGTGGACTACGGTGGTTTAGAGACTGAACACAGAATTCTCAAAAAATTACGTAACACTTTGAATATTCCCTAAATACAATAATTAAAGAATATTGTTGGTTATTTTAAAAATATTTTGGGATATTTGGCTCTTTCGATTATAAAGATAATGAACATTGATGATAAGTAAATACTATCCAGATGGGTTTGATTAAGATGTCGAAAATAGAAAGAATAACAGTGACTACACAAGAAAGATCTTTCGAAGAGGAGTGGTAGATAGTTGGTGCTACAAACCTAGAACCAATGTTATGGCCTCTCTCATATACTAGAGGAACTAACCTAATAATAAATTTTATGGACGAGAATATATATATGTATAGATAACTAATACAGACAATAAAATACATATTATTTTCAAATACAAAATGAAATCTGATTATCAGATAATTGTTTCTGCCTCTACACGTGTGCATTTTTATTCATAATATAATTTATTTATTTAGGTCAAGTTATTTTGGGTTTAAAAAAAAAAGAAAAAATCTTAAATAGTATCTCATAGATAAAAGTTGTCATTGTATATACGATCTACAACGCCGAAATAGGCCCTGTGTCCCTTCCTTTCATATCTTATAGAACAGAGAGTTTTGAGTGTACCATCCCACTTTCATTCCACATAACTACTCATAAATATATCAGAAACTATTAATAAATTATTAGAAAAAGAAGGGCACATTTTATGGTAGTCAAAATTAATGAACATATTAATTTTAGAAATGTGAATCGATGGAGATAAGTTTTTTGGAATTATGACTCTTAGAAATTATTATTTTTTCTTAATTACCTCTTCACTAATTACATTACCATTGAAATGTATATTTTACTTTCACTTATTGCAATAAAATAAAGTATCGTGATCGTGTCAAATTTGTTGCAAATTTGTGAAGCATTTCACCGGAAATGCTTGTTTGAGGTCTCCTGACTCCTAAAAAAGTGTTTTTTTTTTAAAGTAATGGTCACGTTTTGTGAATGTTTATGTGTGAATGTAAAAAAGACAAATTGCAGGACGTTTAAAACTTGGTATTTAAATATGGGATTCGATAGGAAGTTATCTATAAAATTTTCACAACCAGATTTTTCAGTTTTTCACCATTTTCTCAAAAACGGTTTCCAATTATTTTCTTTAAACTTCGTAGGGCAACTTTAGCGTTTAGCTTTCCTCTAAAGTAAAACTTCAGAACAATATTGGGTTTTGCCATTCTACACGTATACATTAGAATCACTGCGAGAATTCCAAATTTGAAGTAAATCGGTTAACCGGAATTTTGATTTTTTTTTTTTTGTAATTTTCACGAAATCGTCTACAACGATTTCCTTTAAACATCGAATATTGTAAGTTCCTTTGACTGCACAGATATCTAAAACTTGTCACTTTTATTTGTAATATGTTTCTGAAAAAAAAAATTGTTTTTTGTTGTCGTGAAGAATTTGAGATGTTAAAATTAAATTTCTATGTTTGTACAATATTATTGGCACTCTCTTCTGCATAATATTAATCAGTTCTATTACCTGTCTGGGTAGGTACTTGTCCCTCCACCACGTCTATAATTTAGGACAAATTAATAAAATGTTCAAGTTTAAAGAAAGTTTTTTTCATTATATAATATATAATGATATTAAGTGCAGTAAGAGAAGAAAGCGATGTGAATGATTCACACCAGATTTTAAAAAAAAAAATATGATAACCGGAAAAAATGGAAGTATTACTTTTTTTTTTAGAAGATATATATTATTCTGAAATCTCTTTTTTTTATTGTTCTCTCGTTACAGACAATAGATAACAATAGATAAAATAATAACGGACAGTGAGCTGTAGAGGCTCCTAGGAAGAAAAATCTAAGGGCAGCACAGCTGGACTCGAACCAGGGTCCTCCGCGTGGAAGTCCAGTACGCTAACCACTTAGCTATTCCCTTCCCTTATTCTGAAATCTTCAAATATTCAAGTAATTCTGACATTCATTGACATTCTTAATAAAAAAAAAAATCTGATGTGAAACACTCACACAACTTCCTCTTACTCTTGTTCTCAAAATTATAATTCAAAAATGATATAGTTTGTGTGCCAAATATAATGAAATTCGTCGAAAACTGACAAACTTTTCAGTAAATGCGCACTTCCGGCTTATTAATTTTCTTAAAACTTGGAATTTTGGCCATATATTTATTTCTAATTAATTTTGTTTGGATAATAGAATTATATAATCAACTATGATACCACTATAGAGGAGGAAGCTGTAACCCCCACCCCTCCCCTAAAAGTGCCCTTAAATGAATTTTCCCAGAGAAATGTTTTAATAAAAGATGTAGATCTTTGTATGTTTAGTTTATATACGAAGTTTCAAGAAAATCGTCGGAGCCATTTTTGAGAAAATCGCGAAAAAGTGAAAAAAATCATTTAGTAAAGTGTAAAGTAAACGCACTTCCGGTTATCCGATTTTTTTCAAACTCGGAATTTCAACAACATATTTAATTCTAATTAACATTATTTAGATGACAGAATTGTCTAATAAACTGAAATAGCACTTTAGATGAAAACCTAACCCCACCCCTCCCCCGGAAGTGCCCTTAAATGAATTTTCCCGGAGAAATGTTTCAAATAAAAGTTATATCTTTGTATGTGTAGTTGATATACCAAGTTTTAAAGAAAATCGTCGGAGCCATTTTTGAAAAAATCGCAAAAACGTAAAAAAAAACAACTAGACTAGTAAATGGTACTTCCGGTTGAATATTTTCAGATAACGCCCGTCAAATCCCATGGTGATACCTAAACGTAATATACAGTTCCAACTTTCTACGGTTTTTCATTTTTGAGCTATGTTGTTCACATATATACACAAATAGATCATTTGCTAAAAACCACTTTTTTGGACTCAGGGGACTTCAAAACGGATATTTCCGGTGAAAACTCGATATCGAAAATTTGACACGGTTCAATACTTCCTCTTACTAGGAGTGAGAGAAAGTAATAAATCTATAATTGAATCTAATTTATTCAATACACTTTAGAGAACTTGAACAATTAGACAAGTTATTTTAATGAATTATATTATTATTATTATTAATGTTCTGTAGTAAATGTTGAACTACCTTATTTCTATTATATGTTTACATTTGTTTGTCACAACGAAACATTACTGTGACTATAATTTACATAGTAACCTACATTTCATTTTGGACAGGCTAACTTCACTGCACAGTAGTTATTTACATGTGCAGTTCTCCGTGTAGCCACTTTTACTAACAAGAATTTATTAATATGAACAGAAGATGTTAAAGTTGCAGTTATTTTGTAGTTAAGAAATAAGTAATAATCTACCATTTTTATTCAGCCTGTTATTAACGGGTATTCAAAGAACTAACAAAAGTGATAAAGAGATTGTGATGATAGATTTACAGTCTCATATGAATGAATTGTTAATTAAGGTTTTAACTTAGTAAAATTTTGACCAAATTTTGTGGATTTATAATTAGGCAGGCACCATTCCAAGTTTAAAGAAAATCATTGCAGTCGAGAAGGTTCCAAAAAAACTCAAAATTCTATATTTTCTATGATAGCCTGCTTCTTTTTGTGGTCATCGACCGGTTTCATTTATGTGTTAAATATATTTCTCCGTTGATGTAAGTGGTTTTTAATATTAAGATTTTATTTATTTGACCAGTCATTCAATAGGTAAAGAGACAAATGGTTATAGATTTACTGGATTTATATATTAAATAAATCTCACAATTTACCTGTTTGTCGACATACTCGTTCCTTAAAACATTTATGCACTTGTTCTATGGCGGCAGTAAACAAGTTTTTTACCTTCAAGCTAAATTTTGCACATTTGTTTTTACTTTTTCGAGGGTGTGAGAAACTTGACGCCACATAATAAAGAATCAAAAAGAAATCTGATGATGCAAATTCCATGCGGATGTGGTAGCCTAACAAGTGTTGAATGCGCAGCATGTGAGCGATATTGTCTGGAAATAAGAAGTACGAGCGCCTCTATAAACCAAGTCGCTTTTCCAGGCTAACAGGACTTCTTTCTTCCATTTCTGGATCATATGTGGATGAATGCGATAATTATGTGATGGGGTTAAACTTCGATTGGTCATCGTGTACGTCGTAAATCAGATGCACATATTCGGCCACTTCTAAATTGATCAATCTACTTGTAGAAGTTCACACGATTTTTAAAATTTATACAGCATTTCTTGAGCATTCGGGAGTAAATTCATATGGTTTCATCTCCTCAGAAATCAGAAAACATAGCACTGAATGCGCCTTCCATAGTGTTGATTGCTAGAAGACTTGCCATTGTTGAAGAATATAGCGTATTTAAAGTTAATGGTAGTCCTGCAGCTGTTTTTAAACTAGTGACAGTAATGTCAGTATAAGATAACGAAAATATCGATATTCTTAATTCTCTTTTAAGGTTAGGCGTGTTATTAAGGTTTCGCCTAAAATGTTAAAATATCAAATCGTTTATTAATTATTTTATTCAGTTTAAAAAAATATAGCCAGATCGCCTTCTATTTGCATGCAGATTTAGATTCTGCGTGACAAAAGTTTTATGTTACGTCCTAGCACATCACAAGAGCTACTTCTATTTTAATTATTACCTATATATTGGTAAGAATGATAATAATCAAAATAAAGACTATACATAGAAAACAAAAAGTGAAACCACTGTGTACATATGTGTACTTGATAATAACTTCGTGAGACCGATAAATTAATGAACTAATAATTATTAAATTATTTACATGTTTTATATTAAAATTATAGGGAATGCTATTTGTAATTTTATGAATGATTAAAGTTTAAATTATCCTATTAGATTCCAAGGTAATTGCAACTCTGAATAAATTTTTACCTTGAAAAAGATAATAAATTTAACGAAACGTTGGCAGGAATTCATCTTGAGTTTTTTTTTTACTTCTGGCCCGCAAAAAGTTAGTATTTCGTTTAAATACTATCGTCACAACTGATACTATTTCGATTAAAATCGGATCAACCAAAACTGAATTCTGAGAGTTCTCGAAACCAGCTCTCTTAAACTTTGTATGCGAACTTCGTTAAACTTTCTTCTAAAGTACCATTTCAGTAAAATGCAAATTCAAGAATGTTAATGCGCTACAGGGAGACTGGGAGACACTCCCGAAGACCTGCCACGGGCCGTCCGAGAAGTATAACTCGGACATTTATTCATCTGAATGTGTTAAGGAACAGGTTCGTCACTAGCAATCAATTATGTCACTTGATCGCTGATGCCCGTATTGTCCATATTTCATGTAAGACAGTCAGAAGAAGGTTAAATGAAGTAAACTTGGCTTCCAGAATACCCGCTACTGGCCCTCTTCTCACCAGAGCACATAGAGTCGCCAGATTGCAATATTCACGAGAACATGTCAACTGGACAACAGAGGATTGGAGACGTGTTTTATCACAGATGAGTCGAGATTCACCCTACATTCTCCAGATGGGAGGATGAGAGTTCGGAGGCGTCAAGGTGAGAGATATGCAGAGGCTAACATTTTTCCAAAAGCGGCTTTTAATGGAGGCGGTGTCATGATTTGGGTGGGCATAAGTTTTGACGGATGTACAGACTTACATATCGTGGAAAATGGGACGCTAAATGCCCGGAAGTACCTTGAAGTGGTTCTATGTTGTGCCAGTTTCTGAAAGATTCGCTGATGATTTTCTGTTAATGCAGACAATGCCAAATGTCACACTGCTGTAGTTGTCCTTGAGTACCTACATGATGTTGGGATTCGGCGTTTGGTTTCTCCACCGAGAAGTCCAGATCTAAATCCAATAGAATACCTTTTGGACACAATTGGAAGACGGCTCCAGACTTCGCCTGATTGCCCCTAGCACTCTCAGGGATCTATTTACAGCATTTAGATTGAAGAATGGAATGAGATTTCTCAAAAGGTTATCCAAAATCTAATCTCTTCAATGCCAAGGAGGCTTGCTGCAGTTATCAGAACAAGAGGGGAAGTATCACTAAATACTGTCGAAAAAAAATGAAGAAGTGATAATAAATAAGAACCATTTTAATTTTGAATTTTACAAATTTTTTTTTGAGGTTTATTTTTATTCTGTGTAATACGGCCAGGTTTTTCCCTAAATTTTTGGTAGTTGTTCTTTTTTCCTTTGGATTAGAGTAAAAATGCGGAAATACCTTTCAACTTCAAATTGTAATATTTTGAAATATTATGCAATACTTTTTCCAGCAGTTTAGTTGTGAACTTTATTGGTTATAGCTGTAAACTTCAAAAAGATATTAAATAAATAAACTTTCTAGCCAAGTGAATATGGTCATAATATACTGAAGATTATTGACTATATTATATTATTATTATTGATCACTGATTCACTTGCTAATTACTATTTTATTTATAAAAGGAAACAGTACAAGCGTTCTCTTTCTTATATATTTTTGACGAATATCCAATTGGCTGAGATTTTGAGAAAGTCTATAATTTTTTGAAATTCCTTTTTACACTATCACGGCCATATAACATTTCTCTAGATCTACGTCAGCACAAAACACATTTCTCCAGAAATATTAAGTACATAGAATACAAAAACACAAAGGTACTTAACTATTATAAACACAGCTAGTGTAACAAGTTTCTCTTCTTCATACATTTATGTTATTGTTTCTAATGTAGAAAGATTTTTTAAAAAATAATCTTCTCTTTATTTCTTCCATCCGTTGACATAAAGAATATAAATACTTTTACTTTATCTATCTTTCTACTTCTTACTTTAAATTCTTGCTTCATTAAAATATCTAGTAGTAGGGTTTCTTTAAGGCAGTTGTCACATGTTTTTTATTTATTTATTTATTTTATATTTCATTTTATTTACATTCTTTTTCTTTCTTATCCTAAATTTTACGATCTAAATGCAGTGGATATAACTACAAAGGTTTTTTTAAACAAAATAAAATTAAAAGATAAATATTTAAGACATGTATCCTCTTTCGAACAAAGAAACTAAAATGTGGGACAGTGCAGGTAGTAAAAGTGACCTCTAACTTCCTACTTCTAACCTTATTGTACGTGTGTACATCGATAGTAATGTATTTCTATATTACAGTTATCCACAGGAATACTAATTATATATTAATTTCATTACTAAAATCATTTTTACTTTCTCTTTATTGCTGGTGCCAGGGATGCCAACTGCATGCAACAGGTATTGCAATCATGTCGAACTTTTCAAAATTGAGTTTTCACCAAAATAATAAAGAAAGTATTTCAAAAAGGAAAAATAGCCGGAAGTAATAACTTTATATACCGTTGAAATACCTCCACATGTAGGAAATTAATTAATTGCTAACAGGAAGTGCGACTTAAGCTATTTTTAAGCGAATTTCTTCAAAACTCGGAATTTCAACAACATAATTAATTCTAATTTAATATTATTTAGTTGATAGAATTGTGTAGAATACATTGATATAGCACTTTAGAGGAAACCTAACCCCCCCTACCCGTCACCAAAAGTGTGCCCTTAAAAGAATTCTCCCGGAGTAATGTTTCAAATATTATTTCTAGCTGTTGTGGTTGGTTCCGCAGAGCTGGAAAGCATCAGAGATATTTTCTGTGATAGCCTGCTCTTTTTTTTTTTGTTGTCATCGACCGATTTCGGGCGTTCGCCCATCATCAGGATTTTTTTTGTCAAATATTGTAATAAGATAGACTTGCACAGAGCAAACACAGTGTGTATCAACTCTATTTGCTCTGTGCAAGTCTATGTTATTACACTGTTTGACAAAAACATCTTGATGATGTAGGGCGAACGCCCAAAACCGGTCGAAGCAGACTATCACGAAAAATATCTCTGATAATTTGTAGCTCTTTGTATGTGCAGTTGATATACAAAATTAAAGAAAAATCGTTGGAGCAATTTTGCGAGAAAATTGAAAAAAAAAAAAAAGAGAAAAAAAAATCCAAAAAATGACAGTTCTGGTCGGTGGATTTTGACAGATAACTTGCTGTCGGATCCCATGGTTGATACTTTGGTTTGAACTTTCTGCGACACACACACACAGACCATCTTCTAAAAAAAAATAAGTTTTTTTAAATTCAGGGGACCTTAAAACGTGTATTTTCGGTGTAAACAAGAGATCGAAAATTTGACACGATTACAATACTTCCTCTTACTAAGAGGAGTAATTAAAATTGGGAGTAAAAAGGATTAAACGAATGGTGTGCACATTTCTATTGAACAAAAATATCTCAATAAGGAGGAAAATCGTTACAAAAAGCTCAAATTTATATTCTGTTCAGGCACTACGTGAGATCCGACATTATTTTTCGATGAAAACCAATCAATCGAAATTATTGCGACTTTCTTAAAAAGCGGTTCCAGCGATTTTCTTTAAATTTTATTTATTCTTTACAACACATGTACACATATTGTAGATTGGATTGTTGTAGGGGATTATTGCACTGCGATCTGAAAGGTCTATTGTGCCCCCCGGAGCCTTCTCCAATGCACAGCCGGCCTCCAAGCAGCGTTCTCTGCAGTATAGACAGCACTGCCCATCACCGGACAGTGAGTTGTAGAGGCTCCTAGGAAGAAAAAATCTAAGGGCAGCATACTTGATTCGAACCCGCGACCTCCGCGTAGCTAGTCGTCCAGCGCGCTACCACTGAGCTAATCCCTTCCTTCTCCCTTGGCTTTCGCCAATTAACTAGGGATGGAGACCCTAGTTTGTGTACTGTGTTTGTCCTTGTCTGTGAAGTGTAGAGTGTGTTTACTTTAAGTGTATTGTGTACTGTACTGATGAAGTGCATGGAGTACTGAGCTGTGGTAATCCGTGGGGTAGCTACTCCCCAAGTAA
The DNA here is from genome assembly GCA_011037195.1 of Triatoma infestans. NCBI lineage: Eukaryota > Metazoa > Arthropoda > Insecta > Hemiptera > Reduviidae > Triatoma > Triatoma infestans. Next base: position 215,753 of record JAAEAF010000989.1, on the reverse strand, counting down.
CTGCATGCAACAATACCCCTTGCGGTCATGTACATGTAGTCCCATCATTAATAATTTTCCGGGAAAATTGATTGAAGAGAGGTTCTGTGGAACTGATTTAAGGAGGCCTTTCTCTATAATAAGTCTTCTTTGCTGCTTCCGTTGGTCCACTTGGTGAGCGTTAAGGAAACTAAACATTCAGTAAAAGCTTCGTCTTTTTTGAACATTTGTCATTGACCACCATGAGAACTGCATTAAGAGAGAGTGGGGTGAGTAATTCACCTCAGATTTTTACTATTATTTTGATTATATAGGTATAAGTATACCTATATATTGTCTTAGAATCAAGATAATAAAATAAAACTCTTACCCAAAGTTCAATGACAATCAGCACAACAAAGTTGTGTTTGCTTTCACACATCTGACAATTATTGTTTGTTTTAAAATATATATATATATATATACTATTGTCATAGTATACATTTTAATTAATTAGTTAATTAAAACTTTTCTCCCATGACGTTGGCCATTCAACAAAAATTAAGATTTATTTACAATAAGAATTGTGCAATTTTTATTCGTAAGTATACAATAATTATATAGTTTTCGAAAATATTCTTATCGAATTGTTTGATTCAAAACTGATGTATGTAATCAGAATTGCATAATTTTTGTTCACCAATTTATTTAAAATGTTCATTCAGACGTTATAGTTATATAAAACAAAATTATGTATTGTTTTAATAATAAATATTAAAAACAGAATTCATATAACAATGGAGCATAGTTTTGTCTTCAGGATTTCACTGAATTTGAAATGGCTGTAGGACCGGTGATGAAATGATGAAAATGAGAACACCCGAATTGGCACTACGTATTTCTCACAATTTAGATTTGTATGAGTAAGGAGTGATGGGTGTATAGAAGGTAAAGTGACCGAGTGATAATTGTTGGTGGCGTAATGACTGTAGAATTGTCGAGTTGGCTATGAATGATGTGGCTTATTAAAACTCGCTTGTACTAACGATCGATTAGCTAGTGTGGTTTACTTGGTGAAATTTGCAAGGTTAACGTTGAGGCCTTTTAAAACCTTAGTTGATCTTGCGACTGATAGCCTTTGAAGTTTATCTTTGATTTGTTAAGCTTGTTTGATTGTTATGCCCCTCAAATGGATCGGCTTTTATTCAAAATCTGCTAGATACGAATTCTGGGTGAGAAATTGGCTGTCGAAGTTTGTAAACTGTGTGCCTTTTGAAGAATTGTTGTGGTGGTTGGTTCCACTAAACTGTCAGTATATAAACTGAATTTGCTCTGTGGAAGTCTATGTTATCACACTGTCTGACAAACGCATCCTGAAAATCGGCGCACGCCCGAAACCGGTCGATGACCACAAAATGAAGCAGGCTACCACGGAAAATGTCTCTGATGTTTTGAAGAATTTATATTTTTCAGAAAATGATATCCATATGTTACTTTTACTATCATTCTTCACACTTTCTTCAAGCTGTGCTTTTGGAATCGTAGGTAGTGTTTTGATTACTCCTAGGTTTTCAACTATAAAGGTGTTGAATTTTTGTTGCTTTGTCATTTTTTAATGGGAGGTGGTCGCAAGAGAGAAACTACACCCAACATTACAAATTACCACTTAATACCCCTTCCCTAATTTGCTAGCGATAAAGTGAAAGACGAGTCTTAGCTTCTTCTAGAAATGGTTGTTTGTTTGCAAGGGTTATGTCTAGCCTAGGTAACTTCCTGACGAGCCTCCTATGTAATGGGATGATGGATGAGCCTCCCTATTGTAGTAGGGTAGTCCCACTCGTCGTGAACTTTCTATCTATAAATCTATTATTTCGCTGAAACATTTGACGTTTGAATAGACATTTTCACTTTTTATAGTTAACTTAAATGATAATGAAATTAATTAGATGATTAATACAATAGGATATAGTATATAATGAAAAACTAGGTTGAAAATTTAATTAGAAATGAAATTATCCACATTGTAATAGTTAATGAAACGTAAGAACAAATATTTATGTAGAATTTATAAGTATTTATTAATTTTATAGATAAATGTGCGTTTTTTAAGGCCAAACTATTGAGAATAATAGGTCATATCTTTCAATAATATTTTTCTTTCTTCCATGAATTGTCTTGAAACAAGGAAGTAAAAACTAGTCATACTTTGTGACAATAGTACTCTCTCAGTAATCAATGCATAACTTGTTCTTTTAAAAAAAAGAATAGATATTAATATTTTGAAACATGTCATATCATCCTTCTCAAGCTTTCTTTGTTATTATTAAAGGACGTTTCTTTTTTTGTTGTATGTAACATCGTCTATGTTGTCTTTCTTTTTTTTATGTCTTGTTTTTTGTTAGCCGTCTGTAAGTCCCTTTTTAACATATCCAGGTATGATAAAACACCATGCCCAACCTTAACATAATTTTTTCCCTTCATATTGCCTAGTATCAATTCTCGCGTTATCAAGGGAGCAATTTCTTCTTATTTATTTATTATTTTCTCTTACTAGTGTAATGAAAGTACACTTTCACTGCAACTTTCAGTTTCACTGGAAATACATGTTTTGTGGTCACCCGAGTGTGGAGGTAAAAAAAATGATCTGTAAGGAAGTGTGTCTGTTATGTGTGAACAAAATATTCTCAAAACCCAAACATCGCAATAATCTCCAACCTGTTACTACCACCTCTGTCTGACATAAAGTTTCTGTCAAAATCCATCAACAGAGAATGCGGCTACTACAGTGTGCAGTTTCTTCAAGTTTTCGCTATATCTTTTTTTTATGAAAATAGCTCCAACGATTTTCTTTAAACTTGCAATCCTACCACAGCGCCTGCTCTAGGTCGGCCAACCAGGACATATGCCGTGGCGCCATTTTGGCTGTGTGAGAAAAATATTGATGTGTTAAATTACTCAATTAATAGAAAATTTCACATATCGATTTTTTCCTTTGCTAAAAATTTACAGTGCGTATCGTATTAATATTGTTTATGTCTAAAGGTTAAAAATATTTTCACTATTATTGAAAAATTAACGCAAAATTTGTAAAGGACGATGCTTGAATTTGTTTGAACATGTATATACTTTTCTGTACAGAATAGCAGTAGGAGCAGATCGCTGCTTCAGCTTGTGTTTGAACATGCATAGACTTGCTTAAAAATATATAATATATATATTCTTAAGGGGCGGCAGTTTGTCTTTTTGTCCTAGACGACGTAACCGCTAGAGCTGGCGCTGCCTATCACACATAAAAATGCTTTTCACTTTTATTTTTCAAACATTTCTCCAGGATAATTGATTTTTGTAAGATTTTGGTAGAGCTCCAACTTTCTCATGACATACCACTTCAGTACATTGGGTGAGGTGAATAAAACGAGTAAAAGGTTTTTACTTGCTGATTTTTAAATATATATTTGTCATTAAGTGAATAAAAAGAGTAAATACTCACAAGTAAATGCTTCTTCATGACTTGGCTCATCGAAAATGACAAGTAGATAGTTAAAAATACTGTGAATAAAAGTGAGTAGATCCTGCTGGCTGCAAATAAATGCTCTTGAATTTGCGAGGTTGGTGAAACTTAAACTTGCCGTGGTTTGTTTGCTTCAAAATGACTGCATTTTTGCATATACCACGAAGAAAAATTATAAACAGCGTCAACATTTAAGTGCCGATATTTACACAAAATTATTACGATTTGAAAGTGAGAGTGCTGATTTCATTTGCAATTATTTTTGAACAATCTTGCTGAAAATACGGGCGCAGCACTTCCAAAAGGACAAAAGATGGAAATATTTTTACGTTATCTCAGGGATGCATGATTTCAGAGTGGCATGGCAGTAGATTTCGGAGTGGATCGTACAACAGAGTGTAAGATTGTAGCTATTACCATGGACAATATGGATAAAGCAAGTCAATGGATGAAGTTTCCATTAACTGCTAAGAAAATAAACAATGCTAAATGGGAATGACTTTCAAAGTTTCTATTGCCACAGTTGTGGGTGCATTAGATTGTAATTGTGGTTGGAAAGCAACAGAGATATTTTCCGTGGCAGTCTGCTTCTTTTTGTGGTCATCGACCGGTTTTGGGCGTTCGCCCACTGCATAAACTGATTTTTCTGAGCAAGTCTGTGTTATCGCACTTTATCAACAAAACATCCTGATGATGGGCGGAACACGAAAGAAGCAGGCTATCACGGAAAATATCTCTGATGCATAGATTGTACACATGGAGAAATTAAAAAGCGAAAGGAATTTGGAGATGATTATATAAACAGAAAAGTTAGAGCTTCAATAAATGTGCAGGTTACATGTGAGGCCAATGAAGAGATAACCAGCATTGATGCGAAGTGGCCAGGAAGTGTTCATGATAGCAAAATATTGCGGCAAAGTTCACTGCAAGAAGTATTTACTTTTAGTAGGAAAGTGAATGATGGAATAAGAAGTGAATACTTGCGAGTATACTCTAGGTAAAGGAAGTAAATAATCTCGAATAAAAGCAAAGTGTTATTCACATGTTGGGCGAGAGTATACTTTACTTGTGAGTAAAACCTAGAGAGTGTATACTTATTTTTATTCACCTCACCAAATGTGTGTGTCTCGTAACCATAACACAGCCGGCTCATTGGGTGATGAAGCCGAGAAGCGATTGTTTCAGGCGGTAGTTTGAAAGAAGCGGAAAAATAGTGAATTAAAAGAACTACCTCTTAAATAAATAAGATTATAATAAAAATTCGGATAATAGAATATGTTTAACTTACGACAGCAAATAGTAAATTATTAAACAGAAAAGGATTTCTCTGTATTTTTCATTAAAAATGGAAAAAACAAATAGACATCTACACAAGATATTCAAATAAACTGGAAAATGATTTTACAGTATGGAACAGGTTTCCAAATTATTTTGGTATTCTCTGGAAAACAAACTCCAACGATTTTCATTAAACTTGCAATGCTAACTAACACGGGTACAAAACTTAGCACTTTAAATAAAATACATTTTTACTTCTCTTACTCCTAGTAAGAGGAAGTATTGTAATCGTGCCAAATTTTCGATATCAACTTTTCACCGAAATATCCGTTTTTGAGGTCCCCTGAGTCCAAAAAAGTGGTTTTTTTTAAAATGGTCTCTGTGTGTGTGTGTGTGTGTGTGTGTGGTGTGTGTGTAGTTAGTGTGTGAACAGCATAGCTCAAAAACGAAATCACAGAAAGTTCAAACTTGATATTCGTTTGGGTATCACCATGGGATCTGACAGTAGGTGAGCGGTCAAAATTCCTCTACCGGAAGTACCACTTTACTAAATGGTTTTTTTCACTTTTTTGCAATTTTCTCGAAAATGGCTGCTCCATCAATTTTCTTTAAACTTGATATATCAACTACACTTACAAAGATTAACAATTTTTATTTGAAAACATTTCTCCTGGAAAATGCATTTAAGGGCACTTTTGGGGAAGGAGTGGAGTTAGGTTTTCCTTTAAAGTGCTATCATAGTTGATTATACAATTCTACCATCCAAACAAAACTAATTAGGAATAAATAGTCGGCCAAAATTTCGAGTTTCAAGAAAATAAGTAAACGGAAGTGCGCTTTTACTGAACTTTTTTTTCAGTTTTCGACAAATTCCAACGAATTTCATCAAATTTGGTACACAAACTATAAAATTTGTCAATTAAAATTTTGAAAACTGGAGTAAGAGAAAGTTGTGTGAGTGTTTCACACCAAATTTTTTTCTATGTTATCAGCGACATTATATTGTAAGTGATTTTGTAAGTGTTATGGAAGTTTTCTGGTCTACGGCATAATCACATTCAGGTATTAATCTGTTTCTGGTTTTGAGAACCAGAATGGACCTCTCATCACTACTGTATTTCTGTAACCACAACTAAAAAATTGAAGTAAATTCGGTAATTTTATTTATTAATAGATGAGAAAGTCATTTGAGTGTTGAACATCCAATTTTTTAATTGTTTAAATCTTATATAATTCTTTTATCTGTTATTAATATTGTAAATTAAGTATGTATATATTATATCCATAGAACTTACATAACCGTTCAGGAAGCCTTCAACTTTTTTTTTTTCTTCATAGTATCATCAATTCAAATGTGAACTGATTGAAGGCCACTTAATTTTGAGACTGTTATAATGCTTCTTCTTTTTTATTATTATTGCATTACATATTAATAGATTATATAACAGTATCAGCAGCTATCATCATTACAAATTGCAATTTTGTATGACAGTTAGTCCGTTATTCCATCAACTAAGATTGGTTTCAACTTTTATTTATACTGGAGATAAGTACTTCAAAAGAAATGAACTTTTATAATACGTATTTAATACGTGGAACTTTTAATCAAATTCCAATTTTATTTCTCTTAGAAATAAAGAGGGTAGAATTTTAAAATCCAAAAATATTAAGATGATCCTATAACAGTTTTTTGTTCATGAACTTCCAACTGAGAAGAATACGATTTGAATCATTGGAAAACAAATATTTCTTGCTTTTCGAAATGCTTTCAGCTATTATTGTTGGAAAAAGACAGATATTAGAGAATAAAGACAAATGAAAGCATAAAGTTGCACGTTATTAGAGAAACTTCTATTTCTATACCAATTAAACAGTTTTTATGCTAACAAGGATATAATGGGTATGAGAAAGAGAGAATTGGGTTTATCAGACAATAAGCTGGAAATAATGCTGAACACTGTATAATAAGAAAAGTAACATGGACCTTACACGTAATATATAAAATGTTAATGAAGATGTTAGTGAGTAAAGAGAAAGTTTGTTGCCGCGTTGTGACTGCTGTATGAACTGTTGCAAGACTGATGGAAGACTCCCCCCTCTCGGGCTAGCACAGCATGTAAACAGATTCTCTCACTTTAGTCTGGCCTAAACTAGTGAGTGAGATGTCAATTTTTGTGTCTCTCTCTGCTTTAGATCCCTCTCTTCGGATCGTATTACAAAGGGCATCTTTGTTAGTAAGAGGAAGTATTGTAATCTTGTTATTGTTCAATTGAATTTTCCCCGGGAAATACATGTCTTAAAGACTTATGAGTCGTAAAAAGTGATTTTTTTAGAACATGGTCTGTGTGTGAGTGTTTTGGGTGAACAAAATATATTAAAAATTGAAAAATCGCAAGTAGCTTACACTTGACATTCTATTTAGAAGATAACACTATCGCATATGGCAATAAGGATTAGATTAAAATCCACCATCCGGAAGAGTGATTTTACTGAATTTAATTTTTTTCTTCAGATTTTCATGGTTTTTCTGGAAAATGGCTTTTCTTTAAAAATTGTGTATACCTTCAACACATGTAAGCCTATGACTTTTATTGGCAACATTTTTTCTAGGAAAATTCATTTAAGGAGGGTTTCTAAAAGGGTGGGGATTATGCTTTCCTTTAAAGAGCTGCTTCAGTTTTAATTATACCCTCCTATCATCTATATAATATTAAAGAATTAAATATGCTGTTGAAATTCCAAGTTTGAACTAAAGCCATATAGAACGTGTGACTTCACTGAACAGTTTTATTTAGTTTTCTGGGATTTTTTCTATAATGTCACCATTGGTTCTATTAAACATGGTTATACTAATTATTCTTGTAGAGACATATCACTTTTGTTTATAACTATTTTTCCTAGAAAATCTGTTATACAGAAGAAAAAGTCATTGTGAAGTTGAGATTCTCACATTGATATAACATTGATGACAGTAGACCATTTAGTATCAAGAAGGAGAAGGAGGCAAGGAGGTCTCAACTTCTGTACTACCTCCCGGGTTTGAGGCAGGCAAAGATCTGCTTAGGGAATTATAATCCAGGAAGGTCGGAAGCATGCATCGGCTTCAGTAAGAATAAGTTCCGCATTCTTAAAGGTTTCCTCACGGGGCATTTAGACTAAGTGACGAAATTGGACCTGGAGAGTGACAGCATGTGCAGAATCTGTGGGGAGATGGAGGAAAGTCCAATATATCTCCTAACGGACTACGATGCTGCCATTCAGAAAAGATTCAGGAACATGGGCAGTCACCAGGAAGAGGAGGGGAACTCCCTAAGAGCTCTGCAGGGTATTAAGATTCCTTAGGCATCTTAATCTGATGGGGGTGCTGTAGGTGAGAGGCTCGCCCATGGCACCTGAAAGTAGGCTAGCCTACGGCATCGAGGGGCATAGCACAATAGACCGTGTAGGCCGCTGTGTAACAGGCCCCTTCATCCACCCCTCCAAAGTTAGAAAAATCATAAGGTTCAAGAAAATTTGTCAATTATAAGTAAGAGAAATTAAGAGTTCCAAAATTTCTTCTTTTTTTTTTAATGATTTGGAGCTACTAAACGTGATTTCTTTTGTTATCATAGAAAAGATGAAATTTGGGAGAGGTGGTGAATTAATTGATGGCGACAATATTTACTTCCTCTTTGGCATCATTTTTCAATATTCGATTTTGAGTTAAGCGGAAAACGTATATTTTGAGGTCTTGTGATGAACGAGTGATTTTAGCAAATGGTCTCTAAGTGAATTTGAGAATGAGCGCAAGAGAGAAAGAGAGAATTTGGAGGACTCACTCTCCATATGCTTGATTTAGCTTTTTGGAACATCCTGGACTTGGACACGAAGGTTTTGATAAAAATCTACCAAGAAGAAATGCGATTTTACTGCGTGATTTTTTTTTCAGTTTCAGGCGATTTTCTCGAAAATGGTTCTAATTTTCTTGAAACCACGAATGCACGTATCATAATTTTTTTTGCAACTTTCTTTTTTTTAGAAAAATTGATTTTTTGGAATACTGGGATAGCTGCAATGTAAAGTTTCCTTGTAAAGTACTACTTCAGAACAATATATGTTCTACCCCAAGGCTAAGTTAAACGAAAATCGGTTAAACAGAAGAACCTGAGAAAAGATCTTGAAGTTAGCGTAATAGGATCCGAAGAGAGGGATCCATAGCAGAGAGAAAGAGAGTCAAAAATAACAGGATCACCTCTAGCTTAGGCAGACTAGAATGGGAGAAACTGTTTAAATATGGCCACTGGACAATATTCAGGGATATACGAGTCTTATAGCAGAGTTCACTCGGCATTCACAACGAGTCATCTATCTTACTCTTTACCTCTCTACCATTCTCTGTTATTTTAGTGTAAAGCCCAGGCAGTCAGTGTCACTTTCTCATTATACAGTGTTCAGCTATATCTAGTTTATTAATCTGAACCAAACCATTTTCTCTCCTTCATCATACCCATTATACTAGCAGAGAGAAAAGTTCTTTTAAACGAATATATTTTTGACTTTTTTTTAAAGGTTTACAGTAAAATAGCTCTCCCAATATTCTTTAAACTTGAAAGGCTAGTTGCACATAAACTTATCACTTTTATTAGATACAATATTCCGGGAAAATAGATTTTAAGAGGGTAATGGGGAAATGTATGGGTAAATTATAAACTATCGTTACAAGTTCTACTGGCCATGACAGAACGTGCTGCCATACAATGTAAAGTCACATTCAGAAAAAAACAACAAGTCACAAGTTAAACTATGGTTTTTTAGAAATATATTTGCCGAAACGACGGTGAAAATTTGGAAAAAGAGTTTTTTTTTTGGACCGTACCTCAATATCCTTTTTACAATATTTATACACAATGTTAAGGCTAACTAAATGTATAATAAAAATTCCAAGTTTTAAGGAAATGTATCAATTAGAATAATTGTAATAATTACGTACAATAAAGTTGAGCGAGTGTTCAAATTAAATTTGAATTTTTAAAATGATTACAAATTATTTGATATGATCAAATCGATATCAATATAATGTGTGGGCTCTGTATGTGGTCTAATGAAAAGTGACCTTTCTTATTGTTCGTCCGACCCACAACCAATAACCCTTTGAAGAAACCGGCCTACTGATGAGGTGTTAATCATAGGTCTGTATTTGTGTGTCTGTGTGTATGTGTTTGTGTATGTATACACGGCTCCACTAACTGAAATACTTACTACACAAGAATCTTTTAACTTCAATACCGCAGGCTAAATACAGAGAAAGTCGACTCCGTAGACCACACCTCACTTTACAATGTACATACAAACACACACGCACACCGAACTCTGCTTCTTTTTTTTATATCATCCAATCTTTATAAGAAGTCAAAGCAAATATTATAGAAGCATTAATTTACTTATAAAATAAAAAAAAAGAATATTTTTTAGTAATTTGATCAAATATTATTACATTTTGAGAAATAAAATTTAAGTAATTTAATAAAAAAGTAAAATTTAAGTAATTTTGAAAAGTAAAATAATTTAGTAAAATTTAATGAATTGTTATTTTAGCGCGCTAATTTTAAACTCTCGTTTTACTAAAAATTGCTAAATAAAAATCACTTTCTGCGATATATATTACGTATATTATATAAAAGTAAATCTAAAGAGATAATTAAAATAAAAGAACTACTTACCAACTACTATACCAAGAGCTAAGTCGTTAGCGTACTGGACTCCCACGCGGAGACCCGAGTTCGAGATTTTTTCTTCCTAGAAGCCTCTACAGCTCATGTCCGGTGATGGATAGTGTTGTCTGTAACGAGAGAACACTGTCCGGAGGCCGACAATTACCATAGATGTTGATTGCGCCTTAAATTAAAAATAAATAAATAAAAAATAAAAATATAGAGTTCATTTTATCTATAGTAATATTGTTTAATAGATTTTCAATAAGTTCAACTTAGAAAGGCTCTGTTTAACATGATGAACTGAAAATTTATTTTTTCTGGTTTGGTCCGCAGAACTGGAAAGCGTCAGAGATATTTTCCGTTATAGCCTGCTTCTTTTTGCTCCCAGTTTCGGGCGCTGGCCGGTAATCAGGATGTTTTGATAAAACAGTGCCATAACATAGAGTTGCACAGAACAAAATCATTTTATAACATTCTTCAGGGTGAAATTTGAGCCTCCTTTTGTTATCCCTATCTATTTACCTATCTAAGAGTAGATGTGCTCAAGAAATTAGTTTAAACTTCAATACAGCTGGTACTTTCTGCAGATGACACTGTTTTATTTTGCATTGTTATCGCACTGTTTTATCAAGACATCCTGATGATGGGCAAATGCCCGAAACCTGTCGATGACACTGCGATTTAGCTGTAGCAAATAGAGATAAAAATACTTTGTTGCTGAGTAAAAATGAATATATTTTAGACTTTTTTTAAAGATTTACAGTAAAATAGCTCGCCCGATATTCTTTAAATTTGAAAGGCTAATTGCACATAAACTTATCACTTTCATTAGATACAATATTCCGGGAAAATAGAAGAAGAAAAAGTTAACCCTGAGTATTTAAAGCTTTTAATGGTTTTAATTATTGTATATTGAAGCCGAGCTTTCTCTAATATGGCAAAGTCCCAACTTATGAAGTATTTTTAAGAATGATTAATCAATGTTTACGTTTAATAAATTTTCATTATAATAATCATGTATATATAAGCTGTGTATAATGAGCTGTGTTGCGCATCCTGCCACGTATAAGGACAATAAAACAGTATCTCTGCATAAAGTACCATATTTATTGGAGTTTAAGTAAATTCTTGACACCTCTGCTCCCAAAATAAATAACAATATTAGAAGTAAAGAGGGAGAACAAAAGGGAGCTCAAAATTTCACCCTGACGTATCCCCTCAGAGATCTCAAATTGTTTAGATTTGCTGCGCAATACAGATTGAGGTATTTCCATACATATTCTTTAATAAACGCAGTGTTTTTTCCACAAATACCGAGGTTATATAATTTACGCCAGAGTAGTGAATGTGAAACAGAATCAAATGCCCTCTGGTAATTGATAAAAAGGGCAAAAACCTTTCCTATTTTCAATCTTAAATGAATATCAACAGCAGCATCCAGCGAGAACTTTGAAAGGCTTGTAAAAGTTACATTTAGGAGCCATCATCGGAAGGCAGGCTCAAAATTGTGTCCGCCTCCAGTTCGTCGCATAGTCTTTGGTAAGTTCCACTACGCCTAGAACAAATGGGAGCTTGCCTCTTTAATAATCTGCCTGCTGCTGCTCTGGCTATTTCTTGGATGTAAATGTGGAGTGAAAGAAGGTTTAAGAGGACCCCCAAAGGTGCTGTGGAGATAGTCATCATGGCGCCAGTCGTCCTCAGGCAAGCAATCCTTTGAACAGAACTAAGCTCCCTAATCCCCTCCCCCCTTGCAAGGTCATTGTCCACCAAACCACTAACCCATGGGTCACCATTGATCTGACCACAAAACCTTTTACACTTTCCACGGGCGATTTTGGCCTTATGTATAATATTATTTAAATAAGAGTTCCATGTCAGCTTTTGATCAAAATTAACTCTTAAATATTTAGCTTACATGGCAAATGGGATTTTCACTCGGCTATTCATAGTATTGACATTTATAGTATATCAAGATTGTCAAATGTAAGTTTCAGCAGTGTAATACAGAAAATTCATGACTTTGTTTCAAACTAGATTTGTTATTGCCTATGAATTTCTTTTAATTGAAATTAAATTTCATAATGATCACAATTTAATTTATTATTGTTGTTTATTTACAGATCAAAGGGCAGTTCTTTAGCTGATGTTTTTGGAAAAGCTTCAAAAAACAAATGCACTGAGTTTGACTGTACATAGGTCGTTTATCAATATTCAACTTAAAAAGTGTTATGTATATTAATTTTTTATTAATTTTAAATTTTATTGTAACTTAATTTTTATTTTATTTATTAATTAATCTTTAACATAGTACCTATATGTACATTATATTTTTGTAATATTAGAACTTTAATTTGTTATTTACATTTAATCAACACCTTTTTTTTTTTAATCAGCCATATTTTTCTAACTTTGTCATGAATGTCATTTAATCATACTAATTCCTAGTTATAAATCAAATTGATTTAAAGAAAAAGAAAATTGAATTAATTGCTGCAAATAAATCCGTTTTTGAAAAAGCAATCTCTATTTGGTACCGACTATTGTATGATGTAAAAAAAAAAACGAACTGAAACTTATTATTGTGCAATAAATGTGTTCACTTTCATTTGTACGAATATAAAAATTCGAGAGGTTGCCTCACATTTCTGTTATCTGAAAGAGCAAACACTGAACGTGACATGCATACGCTCTGTAAATATGTGTACAGCTAACTATATAGATCTCATAATAATAATAATAACAATATTATTATTAACAACATGTAGAACTTTATATGACCAGAAGAAAGTATAATACATAACGCTAATAATAGATATATATAAATATAAATGTAAAATACATACTTATAAATACATCTGGATCGTGCTCTTATGATTAGTCACACATTTAATAACTTTCTATTTCATTTCTTATCTATTTGGATTATTTATTTATTTATTTTATTTTTTTTCATAGATTTAAGTTTCATTCACCTCTCTTACATAAACATAAAAAAGTCCTTTTTGTAAGCTCATTTAAGTATGATAGAAAAATCTGCTAATTTCATCGGAGCTTTCTTTCTCTTTTTAATGAAAAAAGCATCATTTCATAGAATAAGTTTTTTAGTAGCATAAAAAATGTTTAATTATTTCTTTTAACCCCTTCCCCCTATTAAACAACTAACCCAGCCGATAATTTATCTATTTTCTACAACATTCAACATGGAATTGTTAACCATAAGTTGATTTAAATTGTTTAAAACTGATGTAGAATATTAATGAATTAAATAACTCTTTGTGTTTTTACATTATTTTGGAAGATTTCGACTACAGCAGTGTTATTTCTCTCTAGAAAATAAAGCCACAGAAAGCCAACTTTAAACTAACAAAGCACCATTTTCTATATTGAAAGAAATTATAAAAAAAAATAGAACATCTTTTGTTTTTTTCTCTGTATTCAATCATTTATTTTCAACTGTATATTAGACAATAATTAATTGAAATAAACTAAATTTATGACATGAAAGACATGTGTAGAAAACGCCTAGGCTTATTACTTTAAAACGCTGATCAACACTGGAGGTCATTAGGCTACTAACGCTTCAAACGGCCGGTCTTGAAAAGTGTAGATTCATTTAATGTGATTTTTTTTTTGTGCTGAACACAAATACATTGTGAGTACTGCAGTCAAAAATATATTCTATTTTATAAAGAAAAAAAGGATTCATTAAGTAAGTAAGGGACTAAGTATATCTTGATGCATAATATCTTAACAAACAATTGCATTTAAGTGTTTAGAATAAACATAGAATCTCTACAAAGATATTTGTTCACTGGTATTGTGAGAAACATTTGAAGTTTAAATTCATTAAAAAAAAAACAAGTGATGAAGAACGCTTGTTTCTTTTTGAATTTTTTTCCGTAAATATTGTATTCTTTCAGCACTGGCTGCTAGTTCAGTTGTTCAGAGAAGCATTGATGTTTCAGAGAATATCTTTTGTATTAACTATTGGAAATAGTACGGGAAGACCTTACTGTCAGTATAAGTTTTGGCCCTCTTTACATTTAACGTCCAGGGCGAGTGGCTGGTCCGTTCATTCCGGCAATCTCTGAAGAAGGGATTCTGCACTACTGGCTAAAGGGTGCCAAAATTACCACTTTTTAGAATTTACAACTACTCAGTTTCTTATTTCTGATTAGTTAGAAGGAGGTGTATGCCAAAAGAATCTCATAGCAACATGACGTCTTTCTTGCAAGGTCTACAATAGAAATTTTTGGATTAGATGAAGCAGTTTAAGAGGTTAAAACTATTATTACCACTACAATAAGTCGTAGTATAAAATACTGATTATCAACACTACAATGATTTCTAACTTGCTGCTTATCATAAGTCAAGTTGAATAAAAACAAAATACTTTTATATATCAGGTACCTTTTTTATAACTTATATCTTAATTTGCAACTTTGTAACTTTTATAACTTATCTGAACGTTGCAATATCAAACACATAATAAATGTATTATTGAGATTGTAAATAGCTCTATGAATGGGTGAAAGGAAATCTTTTCCCAAAGGATTTATGCGAAACTTTTATTTTTAAATTCTAAAGAAGATCCATATTACAAGCTTAATATTAGCCAATAATGATTACGAATGAATAGTGAAATGATAATTTGTGTGTGAGAAGTTGTTATTCATTTATAACATTATGAGTTTATTAGTTAACTTTATGAAAAAAAAAACTATTACAGATTGTTAATATATCTGTACAAAAAATTGTGTAATATGAAAGCTTATATATCAAAATACGTTCCAGTATTACCTACTGGTTTTTCTCACATAACAACCTATTTACAGATTATAATTGTTTTGTACATAAAACTTATAATTATTACCACATTCGTATGTTTGTTTTATAATGAAAAGTAACATTACTAACCTTCCAGTCAAGTAATTACTGCACTTGCTTTATTTATTTTATTACTAAAATTTTATAGAAAATAATTCATTATTAAAAGAGAAAAAAAAATTTAACATTGACCTGTACTATTATTCTGTTTAATCTTTACAATAATTTACTATTTTAAATGTTTTATGTACACAGAGAAGAGTAAAAACAAAAGTTAATTTATGTAATGTTTAATAAAGTTTTGCACTGATTAGTGTTTGATGTTCAGGGTTTTGTATCTGAATGTTTAAGTATCTGAATTATCTTAACTATTAGCTATAGTGATTTAAAATACAATTTCTTTTTATATAAAGCTAGAAAAGCGATAATAACCTGGTAAAGAAATAAATGGAAAAGTTTTATCAAAATGTCATTTACAAATAAATTCATAAAAATTTAATTTGATCATGGACCCTTCATGGATTTGGTTATTATTGTTTGATGAGAGTAAAGGTGGATTTTTACAGAAACGGATTCTAGGTAATTGATACATTAGATTTTCTTCTCTAATACATTTCAGTACAATGTGACCTCTGATTGGTAGTAAAGGAATTTATTAAATATTTAGTAAATATATCAGTTTTAAGTAAATATGTTCATAAGAACGTGAGTGTTTAGGGAAGGGATTAGCTCAGTGGTTAGCGTACTGGACTCCCACGCGGAGGGCTCGGGTCCGAGTCTAGCTGTGCTGCCCTTAGATTTTCTCTTCCTAGGAGCCTCTCCAGCTCACTGGTCAGTGATGGCCAGTGTTCTTTCGTGTCTGGAGGCCGCAGTGCACTGAGAAGAGGCTCTGGACGCCAATAGATGTTGAGGCGTCTTAAAATTTAAAAAAGTATTCGCTATAATTTATTGTTTATCAGTATTCAGTATAATTTATTGTTTATATCAGTAAGCAGTATAATTTATTGTTTGTATCATATTCACTATAATTTAATGTTTGTATCAGTATTCAGTAGAATTTACTGTTTATCCTAGTACTCAGCGCAGTTTACAGCTCCATCATCTGCTGCGAATTAAGGGTCTACTCTAACGATTAGTATATACTCGGACTTTAAGGAAAATTTGAAAATAAGAACTGTCGAAAATTGCAGTTAGAGAAAAACAAGTGAGAGTTCTTCATACCATACTTTTTCTCTAGTTAATGAAGAATTTTAAATGGAAATATAAGGACTAAATGCCCCCCAAACAAATTCTGATACCGTATTTCAATTTCAAAAGAAAGGGAACATACCGTTTGGATTTTGTTTATATATGTAATGTTTCGAGAAAATTTTACACATAGTGAACTTTTTGAAAAAACAAACTACACCAGGATGTCAAAATACAATTTACCAGTTTGTCAAAAGATCACACAAGTTTACCAGGATTTGCCAAAAAGTTTAACACTCATTTGTCCGGTGGAGGGTAGTGTTGTAATGAAGTACACACTATTGTGACAGTGTACACTTTGAGAAAACATTTTTGTAGACAAATGCAACAAAAGGCCGGGAAACACAAGAGTAAATACACACAGTGCAAGTCAGGAAAATAACTATATTATTTTTAAAATTAACAACACACTGACAGGTATTGACCTGAATTAACAGGTAGTGACAGGTTATGGTAGAGGTAGATATTATTTAGATTTTATATAATTAATGACAATAGCTGCATATAAAGACAATAACGTGTCAACAAAGATAGATTAAACATGGGAATACTTAATCTACACGATTGTCCATTATTTGACAAGCAAAGACCATTAATACGTCACATTACTAGGACCCGGGAAACAGCTGGCCCATTACAAGAACATTACATCTAACAAAATAAATTTAAATACATTTATTAATTCTATTGGGCTGGGCATATTTTAATTTATTAATATATTGATGAATATGTTGTAAATAACATGTACAAATTGTGGTACATGTCTTGTGATATATATATATACTGCCTATCAGCTGGGGTGCCTCTTACAGGGTAAGAGAAAGTAAAAAGGATAAATAATTCGAAATTAAAAAATACCAGGTCCTACTTTCCATTTCAAAGTTTCCAATTATCGGGAAAAGATTAAGGAAGATGGGTTTTTTATTTAAGAACATTGGCGTTGCCAACACTTAAAAAAATAAAAATAAAAAGTTGGGGATGCTAGAGTAGGTCAAACATACACACAAAAAGAGAGAGAGAGTAAAAAATAAGGGAGATACTATATTATTATAGGGGTGGGGAGGATTGTACCATTCATGTTTACTGGTTGTGTATATTTGCTTCCCTCTCTCCAGCTATATAGTCTGCTGTATAAGGTGTGTATGTATCTTTGGATCCCCCTCTGTATGAACGTTAACCTGTTGCCTCTGTTTGGTAACGCCACTGTTGTGTATAAACGATCATAAGACTCTCTCCATACAGCCAGTGTGTCTATGTGTATTATGTACGTGTGTCTGTCAGTCTGTCTGTTTTAGTAGAGCTATTAGTCAGTCAGTCACTAGTGTACTTTTCACCTGTTCAGTGTGCCAATATACAAAACTACTTCAATTTTATTTTTTTATTGAACTTTTAATTACATCTAGGATTTATTTACATTACTTCAAAACAATTATTCTGTTAATCAGTAAATACTAACTGACAAATCAATCAACTGTAATCCCCAGGGCTGTACTGAGCTACTAGACAAGGTCAGTGATTTATATAAACAAATTACCTTTCAATAGTAAAATTATTTCTAAATAATTTTAAAAAAATATAAAAATTGTCCATAACCGCAAATGTGTTTGAAAATTATTCAGATAAAAGTATTTTTACATTCATCAGAGATATTTTCCATGATAGCCTGCTTCTTTTTGTGGTCATCTGCCGGTTTCGGGCGTTCGCCCATGATCAGGATGTTTTTTGTCAAACAGTGCGATAACATAGACTTGCACACAGCAAATTTAGTTGACATACTCTAATGATGGGCGAATGCCCGAAACCGGTCGATGACCACAAAAAGAAGCAGGAGGCTTTAAAGGAAAACATCTCTGATGCTTTCCACCTCTGCAGAACCAACCACAACAATTTTTACGTACTCAATATGAAACTATAAAAATTTGCAACTAGTAAGTAAATTTTTTTTTTTTTAACTATTTGGAATTTTATAGTTAACTAATTCAATCAAATTTAAAAATTTAATCACAATTTGGCTTGATGTTCATTTGGAAGAATTCACCAGAAAATCAACTAATTTTAGTCACAATTATAAAAAACTAAACGGCCTTGACAATAAAAAAATAACTTTTGTGTTATTTTTAATCTTTTAAGAAAGTTTTAACCTTTTGTTAAGATGAATCATAATAAGCTTTTTAGATGTAGGTTTTTTTAATCATGTTTTAAGGACATCTATTTTTTTTTTAAAAGGCATTCCTTTATTATATACTTAAAAAAAGATGCATTAGATAATGGATCAATATATGTCGTGATAAAGACATCCTAGTTGGAGTACTTAAATATAGAAATTATTACTATCTGTAAACAAAGAAAAAAAAAACAAAAACAATAAACTTTAAAATGTCTACACTTTCTCACGACATTTTTATAATTTATTTCTTAAAAAGTAAATAGTAATTGCTTGAAAAATAGCGTTTTTTTTAAAAAAAGCATTTTCATTAAAAATATGGGTCACTAAGGAAGTCGTCAGTAGATCTTAGTGTTTTATTTCTAGGACCTATATATTCTGGATTATTGTGTTTTGAATCTGTTTTGCGATGATCGATATCCTTGTTTTTATTTTTATTTCTTAAGCTCAGTCAATTTAACTTCAGAAACTAAGTTTCCTTTTTAGCAAGATGATTCACACTTTGTTTACAATTGGCAGTTATATTTTTCAAGAGATTAGACAGCATCACTATTTCAGCTTTTTACAGCGATTATTACTTTTGTGTAATTTTTAACAAAGTGGCAATTAAAGGGGTTTTTTATATTTAAACTAACGCGATTCTTGCATTTTAATTCAAGATTATTTGTTTGGTTACTTTTTTTAATTTACAAGTTGAAAAAGCCTAGTATATTTCGAAAAATCAAGACCAATATATCTCAGACAATGTTGTTACTTTTTGAGAACGCATAACTGGCGATGAATGTTTTCCAACTGAAATTCAAAATCGTCCTTGCAATCTGTTTACAAAATAAAAAAAATAACAGCAATGATATAATGCAATTTTGAAACTTTTGGGAGTTTTAATTGTATAGTTAAAATATGAATAAATCTATTTTTACAATTATTAACAGATATATTGAAGAACAAAAAACGAGAATTTAGAAGTTTCTTTTTTTTTAAATGATTCCTTGATCGATAAATCAAAATTTTTCATTAATGATGGGAGTGCCTGTATCCTGAGTCTTTCCTCGTGGTGGTTTTAAGCGTCAGAGAGCAATCCGGACCTATATCCGGGAATACTGTGGCCATGGATTTATACGAATGGCTACCCGAATGCCAGGCTACGTTTGCGAAGAATTTGGATAACCCAAGGAGCAACTCTGATTGGGAAACTCGAAAAGATTTCGGCGGCAGCTGTTAAAGTGCCCTATATCTGGGGGAATATAATGTTTGATTGGTTCTCAGTCTGTTACAAGCGTTCTCTTTGTTCGCAGTCTGAGATTAGCGACCCACGTGGGAAAAAACGGAGCACCATGTTGATTCCCAGTCACAAGGACAGGAAGGGTATTACTAAGTTGACTGTCTGGCGAAAGCCGCCCGGACCAACCTTTTTTCAATCTTTCTTACAGATGCTGCGGGTCTCCTCTGATATTAGCAAACCTTGAGTTGAATACCTTTGTCAATGAATTCTCGTCTAAGGCCGAGATTGATTTTGTATTTCTTCTATGAATATTTGTCGGCATGATTTCCTTTAGGTCTGCCTACATGAATTGATCAGGAAAGCTGTCAGCTATCGAGCCGGAGATGCCTTTACCTGGCCTGTCAATATTGTCGATTGCCTGATAATATTGTGCTTGTCTATGAGGAAGCATAGCATGGAAGTATGAAAAAAATTGCAAGGGATTAACTTTGAAGAAATTAAGGCTATAAATAAACTACATATTCAGTGGAGCTTCTAGCTAACAAGCAATGACATTGAACCAAGAATTGACCTATAAAATCTTAATCGTCTGCAGCGAGGGACGATTAATATTCAAACCTCTAGAGCCTCCTCCCATATAGCTTCCCTAAAGCTCGGCTTTCTCAGTAGCTGCCCGGACAAGTTTTGTCATTTAGACAACCCTCTCCAACACCGAACAGTGAGCTATAGAAGCTCCTAAGACGAGTGATTCAAGGATAACGTTGCTGCTCTCGAACCTGGGACATAAAGAAGTAGAGCAGATTTGCTTACAGAAAATGTTCGAAATTGAGTTTTCATCGGCAATACAATGAAGTACTGATCGGGAAAATATAAATTGGTGTAGGTCAGAAACGGAAAATCGCAGCAAGTTCAAACGTGATTATATAAATATTATTTAGGTGCTGTCACGAAATCTGCAAATAATATTTTGTCAAAATCAAATAACTATAAGTTTCACTTTAACCAAATAGATTCAGTTTTCTCAATTTCCTTGAAAATAGTCTCAATAATTGGGTTTTTAATTTTGTGTATCAACTATAAAGATCTGAAAGCTTTATTTGAAACAGTTTTCCCTAAAAACTTCATTTTAGACAGATACGTGAGTCGCTGTGACATTAGGTAAAGTACCGTTTCCTTACATTCTTTTACCTATCTTGTAGTAATGAAGATAATTGATTAAATTTTGGAAATTCCAACTTAAAAGAAAGAAAGAAAAAATTAATTGGGAAAATTGCAGAAAGGGAAAGCAGTGAATGGGTGTGTTTTCCCGATCAGATTTCTTTTACTTTCTCTTAAAAATGTTTTCAATTTATGCTTCTGATATATCTCTGTGTATTTTTGTGAACAAAATATCTTCAAAACGAAGAATCGCAAGAAGTTCAAACTAGATATTCTGTTTAAGTACCATCATCGCTTGGAAGGACTAAAAATTTCGTTCAAAATCCTTCAATCGGAATTGCGACTTTACTGAATGTGTTTTTCTTTGTTGCAATTTTTTTTCGAAAATAACTTCGATTATCTTTAAACTTCGGACTGTATAAATAAAGGAATATCATATTTATTTTGAAACATTTTTCCAAAGAAGTTTATTCTTTGGGAGGTTCTGAGAGGAGCTGCTTTTTTCAACTTTTCTTGAAAAAGCCATTTGAGTGCACTGTTCGCTAGCTGCACTTATTCCAAGTCTGAAGAACTTTGAGGTTCTCGTTAACCGGAAGTATGAGTTTGAAATAGATAAAAAAGTACTTTGTAATTCATTTTTATCTACAACATATTTTCAAGTAAAGAGTAAAATGAACATATCAAAACTTTAAAATAACCTACATATAACCTCTTTACATTACACTTTCAATAAATGCTATTATTAACCAATAACATAGTATAACATTTTTATTTTTTTTTTGGACCAAGACATGTCCAGGCCATAACTTCTTTATTTTCGACGATTAAAAACAAAATAAATTTAAAAATGCAGTTAATTATGGCCTCATAAATAGAATTAAATTTATGTGTATCAACATATTTACGAGTTTAAAAAATATTTTATTGTAACCAAAAATGGAAGATAAAAAAAAAAGTTGTATACCAACCTATTTTTAATTTTTTTTTTTTTTAAGAACGCTTACAATTTAACACATGCCATTCCAGTTATTTTATGTAAATCAATGTTAAGAAAGTATATTTATCATTATTATTTGGATATTTTCAGTTGATCATAAGGCCAGGAGCCAAATAAAAATAAAATTGGGTAAATAAAAAAAATAAAAAGATTGTGTGTGTGTGTAAAGTGCCGGCACTGTGTGTAGTCTCGAACTAATCAAAGTCGGGCTGTTGACCCTGTCCAGAGAAAGCGATACACCAGTCCTTTCTCCTGGCCGACCGACCCGCCTTGTCCTGCTTCTCCTGAATACACGACCACTACTATCCATTCCACGTCTATATATCTATACATTAACTTATTGTTTTGTTTTTATTTTATTTTTTTTTTATTAATTTTACATCACTTTCTCAACTCTTCTTGATTGATAACTATTGATATTGATAATTAATTAAAATTTTCTGTTAATTATTTTAACAGCTAAATGTAATTAGTTAAAATATATTTTCGAACAACTAACCATAGAATCAATTATAAATCTATTTTTTAATTGTAAATCATTTGTCATTCTTACTATTTATTTTGAAAGCGGCATTTTTTATTAAAAGAAAGACTGACAACACTGTGTAGAAATTGTTGGTCTTACAAGGAACAACATGGTCCAACTTCCTGTGATTTTGCATTTTTTAGATATTTTGTTCTTACACAAATATTCGCTAAAATAATTTTGTTCGTACTGAGATGATCTTAATGTATTTGTATGTATTTTCGGCAAAACTTTCAATTTTAAAAATATGAGACCATCCAAATACTTTCTTTTACTGATATTATTTTAAACAGATTGTAGGCTGTTGTAGGGGATTATCGCAATGCAACCTGAAATGTGCTATAGACAACACTGCTCATCATCATACAGTGAGTTGTAGAAGAAAATCTAAGGACAGCGTGCTGGATTCGAACCCTGGACCTCCGCGTTGTTAGTCCAGCGCGCTACCACTGAGCTAATCCCTTCCTTCTCCCTTGGCTTACACCAATTAACTATGGACGAAGACCCTAATTTGTGTACTGTGTTCGTCCTTGTCTGTAAAGTGTAAAGTATATGTAGTATTAAGTGTATTGTGTACTATGATCTCTGTTCTACATAGATTGGTTTTCTTGCCAATCCCGTCCTTTTTTGACCGTTTCAAAATCAGAATATAAAATTGCATAAAAATTACTTGAACATTTTGGCGAGATATCTCTGCAACTATCTCCATAGTTTAACTACACATCATTTAACACTCGTACAATTTCTTTTGTCATATTATGCCAGCCTATCACTTCCCGGGGTTCTCCTTAAATAACTTAAAATACAAAGTTTTAGGCATTTAGCTCGGCCATCATTAGAAAAGAAACCGATTACAAATAACAAATCGATAGCAGCACACCAGGTTCATCCTTCTAATAATCATATTTAATGTTATACGCGAGGTTTTTTTAATATTATTCTTCTATCGTAATTTTCTATGTGTAATGAAAATATTACAATGATTTCGATAAATATTTTTATAACTTTAAGCTTTAAAGTGTCTTATTTGCAACAACTTCTTTACTTACCATGGTTCGTGATACATAATTCGTTCTAATACATAATTTTTTTGTTGCCAGTGAAACGGAAGCTATATTGTCGGAGGAGGCGCTCAATAATTTTTTTTTATATAATAAAAATTCCATTATATGCACGGCTAAAAATCATAATTTTTACAAGATTTTTTGATGTTCAACATTACTGAATTGGTTTTCTCAGATTTTATGGATTTCCTTGAAAATGGCAACTAAAATGTTAATTGCACTTGAGTTGAACATTCTTTAGATTTTTTGTTTTAGGGGGGAGGGAACTGTTTGGTCAGATTTTTTTGGGGGCTTGATATAGATATGTTATCTAATAATCTACAATGTTGTCTTAATCAGGTGGCTCTTATGTCCTGAAAAACGACGTGATAATATACACTTCACCCCTGTGTCCTGTATTTGTTTGTAATAATAAGGCCAATTAAATTTTATCAGGGAGTTATATAGATATCGCCCGCAAGCGGCATCTGTTGCATGCAGTTATTTGGGGATAGCGACCCCACGAGTACTGTTCTCCATGCACTTCGTCAGAGCAGTACTCAATACACTTTACCTTTTACAGACAAGGACAAACACAGTACACAAACTAGGGTCTCCGTCCCTATTAATTAGAATAAGCGAAGGGAGAAGGAAGGGGATAAGCTCAGTGGTAGCGCGCTGGACTAGCAATGCGGAAGTCCCGGTTTCGAATCCAGCATGCTGCCCTTGGATTTTCTCTTCCTAGGAGTCTCTATAGCTCACTGTCCGTTGATGGACAGTGTTGTCTGTCGCTAGCGAATATTACTCGAAGGTCGGCAGTGCACTGAAAAGTTTCCGGGGCACAATAGATCTTTCAGGTCGCAGTGCAATAATCCCCTATAGCAATCTAATCTAGATAGATATCTGTTGGCGAGAGAGAAGAGACTAGCACACTCTTTATTATGACGAAGGAAATTGAAACTGTTCAAATCAATGTTTAAACAGTTTACAAATTATTCTTCTTCATCTTCTTAAAAATCAGGAAATCTTTAAATGATTCTTTTAAAACCAATATTTTTTTGTTTTTTGAAATATTACACTAATAAGTTTTTGTTAACTTTTCAAATGATATAATCGAAGACAATAATTAGTAAAGGAACTTCTTATGTATAGTTATTTTTATCTGTTAAAAAACTATTTTCTAAGAAGTCTGAACAAATAAAATATGACTGAACATGAATTTTTTCATGTTTAAAATTACTTAATTAGGCATTTTTTTAAAATTTTAAACTATGTTGTTATATAAATTAGAGTAAAAATGTTTAAAGTTATTTCATTATTAAAATTACTGTAATAAATATACGAATTATTCCCTAAATAACTGAAATTAAAAGGCTGCACCCTTTTTAAAAAAAAAACGACGAGTTTCTTAAATGTTCGGCTTTACTTTTCATCGTATTATTTAAAATCCTCGGTTCTTTTGGAAACCCATTTCCCACGAAACATTCCTAAATAACCATTGTATTAAAATTTATTTTATTCAAATTAAAACTATTCAGTTTTAATGCTGATTACTGAGGGTTTACCAAGTTTTGCATGTTTCACCATAATTTTGTTTTTATTTAATGTTTTAAATAGGTTTGGACACGCCATCGATGAGTTTTGTATTGAAATAAATAAAAATTCTTAACTGTTGTTATTAGTTTAATCAAGCGAATTATTTTACGGCAGTTTTTATACTAAATCTTGAAATGAATACTACGTAATGAATATCACCTGATTACAATGTTTGTTTATGTAGGAGAACGACTTCCTGCAATAGGTCGTAAGTCCACCTATTTAAAATCACCAGGGATTGAACCTATCGCACAGAGATTTCGCTTTAGTTCTGATGGTCATAGGAAACCCAACATTGGATGATAGACTGTGTTGCATTGGTTTATGAACTGTGTGCAAACGATCTCATAGGCCGAATGCAGTCGACATAAGACTGGTGAACGGAAAAATTCAAAGTAAAACACTTGAGTTTCCGGGTTGGGAACGCGTCAGTGGTTTGTTAAAAACCGACTTTTCGCCCAAATTGCAATGAGCCTCTTCAGAGTCGATACATCTTGAAAGCCAATAAGGCAATGAACCTTGGTAGAGAAGGGGCGTGGCTCCTTTTTTCCTCCATCTTGACTGCGGCTCATTGCAACATGGGCGAAACATCGGTTTTCAGCAAACCACTAACGCGGCCTCAACCCGGAAATTAAAGTGTTTTTTTCATGAAAATGGCCGCGCAAAAACCTAAAAGATCACGTTAAACGCAGTTTATTTTTTTTCCAATCGATTCAGTTCGTGTCTTCCCTGATGTCAAAACTGGAATGTTGAAATTTAAAAGCGCATTGTACGAAAGAAGAAGCTTGTGGAATTCTGAAGATGATTATTTATCATTACAAATATGTAACTCGAAAGCTTTGGAATGAGATCGCCACTATATTGGGATCATTTTCGTATCATCTCTGAGAAATTTTCTTTTCTCATTTACATTATATTCATAAATTTTGTCCGCTCATTTTGGTAATTGAGTCTTTTACAGGGAAATTGGGAACTTTTCAAGGATTTCCCAACCCCCTGTAGCCTGTAAATATTGTTGTTGTGCCAACCATTTTAGATTTAGCGTACTCTTAAGAAAAATTAATCACTA
Source organism: Triatoma infestans (assembly GCA_011037195.1). Classification (NCBI taxonomy): domain Eukaryota; kingdom Metazoa; phylum Arthropoda; class Insecta; order Hemiptera; family Reduviidae; genus Triatoma; species Triatoma infestans. Next base: position 189,463 of record JAAEAF010000989.1, on the reverse strand, counting down.
CCATACTCCCTCACCCATTCATCTTCATGTATACCCTCTTAAAATATAGAAAATCTTTGATCGTAATTTATCAAAACAGATTTCACAATTCAATTCATTTTTTGGGGAGTTCTGGGGGAACAGCAACGTTAAGGTTCCCTATAAAAGATCACTTCAGGGTTTTGAATTTTTTTATATTTTCTCATAAAACGTCTATAACGATTTATTTAAAATTAGTATGCTAAGAGCACAATATAAACGTATCACTTTTATTTGAAACATTTTTTCAAAAAAAAAATTGATTTTGAATAGTTGTGCGTGATTTCCAAGTTTAAAGAGAATCGGATGACCGGAAGTGCTTTTTTACTGAAAAGCATTTTTTCAATTTTCTGCTATTTTTTTCTAAAACGATTCGAACGATTTTCTTTAAACTAGGAATGTGAACTCCACATATAAAGAGCTACAACTTTTATTTGAAATATTACTCCGGGTAAAGTCATTTAAGGGGGCTTTTGGGAGAGAGTGAGGGTTCTTTTTTCCTCTAAAGTGCTGTCTTAGTTGATTATAAAATGTTACCATCTAAATAAAATTAATTAGAAATAAATTGATTGTCAAAATTCCGAGTTTTAAGAATCTTAGTAAACCGGAAGTGCATTTTTACTGAACAGTTTTTTTCAGTTTTCGCGATTTCCTTCATTAAAAACATCGAAGAATTCAATTATATTTGGTATACAAATTATAAAATTTGTCAATTATAGTTTTGTAAACTGCAGCATTGAGAATGTTGTGTGAGTGTTTCACACCAGATTTATACTTTTTTTTTACTTTCTCTTACTCCTAGTAAGAGGAAGAATTGTAATCGTGTCAAATTTTCGATATCGAGTTTTCACCGGAAATATCCGTTTTGAGGTTCCCTGAGTCCAAAAAAGTGATTTTTAGCAAATGGTCTGTGTGTGTATGTGAACAGCGTAGCTCAAAAACGAAAAACCGTAGTACGTTGAAACTTGATATTCCGTTTAGGTATCACACGGCATCTGACAGTGGGTCATCTGTCAAAATTCCTCAACCGGAAGTACCACTTTACTTGTTGGTTTTTTTACTTTTTTGCATTTTTCTCAAAAATGGCTCCAATGATTTTCTTCAAACTTAGTATATCAATACACATACAAAGAGCTAAACTTTTATTTGAAACCTTTCTCTGGGAAAATTCAATTAAGGGCAGTTTGAGGGAGGGATGGGTTAGTTTTCATTTAAAGTGCTATTTCAGTTTATTAAACAATTCTATCAAGTAAATAATATTAATTAGAATTGAATATGATGTTGAAATTCCGAGTTTTTTAAAATAAATCGGATAACCGGAAATGCGTTTACATTAGCACTTTAACTAAATGATTTTTTTCACTTTCTCCCGATTTCCTCAAAAATGACTCCGATGATTTTCTTGAAACTTACTATATAAACTAAACATCAGAGATCTACAACTTTTATTTAAAATATTTCTCTGGGAAAATTCATTCTGGGCACTTTTAGAGGAGGGGTGGGGTTATGTTTTTCTCTAAAGTGGTATCATAGTTGATTATACAATTCTATCATCCAAACAATATTAATTAGAAATAAATAGATGGCCAAAATTCCAAGTTTCAAGAAAATGAGTTAACCGGAAGTGCGCTTTTACTGGACAGTTTTTATCAGTTTTCGACGAATTTAATTAAATTTGGTACACAAACTATAAAATTTGTCAATTATAATTTTGAGAAGTCAGAGAAAGTTGTGTGAGTGTTTCACATCTGATTTTTTTTATTTAAGAAACTTGTTCCTTTTAGTATCTTTAGTTATTTTTATGACACATTTTTTGAGAAGTTATTCCTTGTTTTTGGTTTAAACATTTTTTACAAAAAGGTTTTTCCCAATTTTCTGTACACAAAAAAGAAATGATTCCAATGATTTCCTTTATTCTTGATACCTCAAATGAAGATACAAAGGTAGCTTTTTAATTAAAGCATTTTTTTAATTAAAATTGAATTTAGAGGGTGCTTCGAGGAAGCTTTGAATTAGCTTATTACAAATAAAATGCCATTTGAGGAGACGTTTAACTAACGTTAATATTTTTTTCCTCACCATCTATCTATTAGTGGAATAACTAGGATAGTAAGATAACCATTTCCAGAACGCTTATTCAGAAAATTGAACGCTTATTCTGAATCATTAAATTCTTTAAGTCTTATCTATTCCCCTGTAGGATAATAGCAATCTTTAATTAGTAGTAATAAAACAAATTATATAATCGATACAATTAATAAAAAATAAATAATTTATTTATTAATTTTAATAGAAATAATATATTTAGGTAAAATTCATGTATTCTTCGATTTTTTTTTTAAGCCAAATCAAATTACTATTATGAATTACTATTATTGGATAAATTAAAATATATGAAATATATAGTATTTATTAAAGAATGTAGCCTTGAAGTTATGGATGTATGGAATAAAATAATAATTGTGGGTAATATGGCATTATAATGTCAACAGATTAATAATGTTGGTTGAGATGTTGTAACCGGTAGACCTTGGTTAACAATCCTTCTACTTTACAGCATCCTAGTTTATATCCATACAAAAATATCATCATCATCATTACACATGACACATTTATTTTGTGTAGGTTTTATTTCATTATTATTGTTATTGTTTATTAACAAACAATACGAGGAGTGATGTCCTTCTGGCGGGACAAACATTTTTTTTTCTAATTTAATTCGTTACCTTCCTCTCAAACTTTTCCTTTGTTTTGTTTTGTTTTCTTTGTTCAATATTAATATTTTATTGTAATTTTATAAATATATAAATATTGATTATAACGCTGACATTATTTTTAGTATACATTATCTTTATCTTGATTGAAAGTGGGGCCCATTGTAATTGACTTTTACTGAGTCTTTTCGTGGGCGGATTTAAACTGTTTGCGAAACACAGTAAAAGAAAATGATACTCGACGCTGAAAATATATCTTTAAAGCTTCATATAGTGATTAAATCTTTATTGTGTGAAGTCGCTCGATGGCATGACCCTATTTTTCTCTATACATTAGACATCATCGAAACACCACTTTATCTATAAACATTACTGATTTCATTTCTATATAAAACAGAATGTTTTTAAGTGAAGGGTTGAATCAGTCGAAATTTCGAGAGCTAGAAGGATATTTGTAACTTGCTTTAGATTGCGAAATGAACCAGCGTTATTTTGCAGCAGCATTTATGGACACTGCCCAAGATCCAGTCTGTACGATCTTCCAGGGAAGAAATATGAATGCTGAACACTTAGAGCGTACCCTATTCTGTAGGCGTTAGCAAAACTCTTACTGCGCTGTACTCGTTCCGCTATACTATGTTGGATTGCAAGAAGCCGGATGACTGAAGTGCTAACTGCAGAGCACAGGCGAAAAATGTATTATTCAGGGCTCAGTCTTAGTCCCATCCTATTTATCGTTTATACAGACGATACTCCTGAGCTCTTGCTACTTACGTAGATGACATTCTTTTTTTTTTAAGCCATAGATAATTAACAAAAATTTATTAGATAAAATAACAGATTGATTTTAACTAATGGAAACTAGATACTATACAATGGACGACTCGATAAAAACTAATTAAGATAAGCCTACCACAAAAAGTTGCTTATTGTTAAACACCTTAACAAAAAAGAAGCCACTGAATCCTCAATATTTCCAGACTTCTCTGTACATGTATACTGATATTTGGTTCTGCCTGATAATGGCTAACAAGACTGGAATAACAAGTTCGAAATATACATCGACATCATCATAACCAGGTCCTCTTCTACCATATAGACGGTATCTTAGAGGCCTTACAGGGTTTCCTCCATTCTTCCCTGTACCTGGCCAACCTTTTCCCACTACTCCACTCTATCCCTCTAGCCTGCTGACCTTTTCACACGCCTTGCTTCCGTGTCCTCGTCGGCTTCTTCCTCCACTCTGGCCTTACGAACTACTGTCGCGGTTGGAAATATTACTGAATAAAATACTGTGTATGCTCTTAGGAGCATCGTGATTCTTATAGAATGAATGATCCCTCAAAGATCTAGAAAGATCAGGAGTTTATAGACGGGTACAAAATGTAGATTTCTTATTAACTTGTAAATGTGGTAACTGGAACAGAGCCTCAGACAGAAAACCGACTGGTGACGGTTAAAACCAAAAGTGTAAAATACTTAGGTCTTCGGGTTGAGACCGCCAGTCTGTGGTTTGTTGTATACGTTTCATTCATATTACAATATGCCTCTTCAGGCTAGTGTCGCTTCCACTAATGCGGTCACAGCCTGAAGACCTGTTTTACCTGACAACGACCGCGGAAGTCTGAAAGATTATAAAGCCAAAACTAACCCAGAACCTACTTCAAGATGTAACAGTTAATTACTGTTTGGATTTCATTAATGAAGGCTTATTATTTTTATTTCTCTGAGGCAGAAAGAAGCTGTCTCAGAAGAAAATTATTTTTTTTCTACTTTTCATCCAAATTTGTCAACCTAAAGCGCTACTTTATGATGTTGTTGTTTGATGTTTGTAGGGGTGGATGTAAAACTGAATCCATAGCAATCTAGAAAATCTACTGTGACACTTTTAGTGTGTTAATGTTTTATTAAGTATTTTTTGGCGGTGAGCCAGTGTGTTTACCAGGAGAGTTGCCAAGTGGTTGCACTCCTCTGTAGGTCACCACTTTCCTATACTTTTCTTTTCTCTTTAATTTCTAGAAATTATCTAAAACTTTTTTTTTGTTCAAAAATTGATTTTAGTTAGGTATGGAAACTGTAATAATATCAGAATTTTTGTGGGTTTCGAGCGTTCGCCAAACTTCAGGATATTTATCTGTGACATCTAAACTTCCACAAATTCCTCGAAATTGGACTATGACCACAAAGTGAAAAAGGAAAAAAATCTGTAATGGTTTCCAGCTCTGCGGATCCAACCGACCATAACTATAATGAACTTTCAATGTTTTATTCGGTTCCAACACTTGTTGTTGTGGTGGTTGGTTCCGCAAGCTGGAAAGCATCAGAGACATTTTTCGTGGTAGCCTGCTTCATTTTGTGGCCATTGACCGGTTTCGGGCGTTCGCCCATCTTCAGGATGCGTTTTCAGACAGTGTGACAACACAGACTTGCACAGAGCAAACTTAGTTTACACACTGACTGGTTTTAACTGTATTTAAAACTAAACTCTTAAACTAGATCAAGGGGTATGGTCAGCTGGGTTGGAAAACACGTGTTTGAGTTGTTAAAGGGCAAATTTTCCTTACAATGGAAACAACACGTGGGGGTCTAATTTTTAAACTCTGTTGTTGGAGGAAGATTTACTTTACAATTAACAATACTACCATATTTGTGCCATCATATTCACCCACCATACTAATGCTCTACTATGTAAAAATCTTTTGATGGTTGCACCCATGAATATTTTGTCTTGTCACAGAAAGCTTCAGTTCCAATAAGGGTTGCTAAGTGACACTCCTGGGCAAGGTGACCTGCCGCCTCGTTGCCCTTAATCCCTGTATGCCCGGGGGTGTTTAAGTTACTTGCTAAAACTATACATATAAATATTTCCTTCGCCTGTTCTGATGCGTTATTATTTCAAATGAGGAAAGTTTACAAAAAGAAAACACATTTGCAAAAATAAATTATAAAATTAAAATTTTATAAATAAATATAAAATATATACAAATAAATTAAAAATTAAATTAAATAACGATTTAAACTAACATAATTTAAAAACGCATCCTGAAGATGGGCGAACGCACGAAACCGGTCGATGACCACAAAATGAAGCAGGCTACCACGAAAAATGTCCCTGATCGTTCCAATACTTATCTGACATTAAGTACAATTAAAATGTTGTGAATTTCTAAAATGAATTTGAATCCAAGTTGGGCATTTCGATACTTGAGAATTATAGAAGGAGAAACTGTTTTTGTATTTTTACTTTCTCTGACTAATAATAGTAAGAGGAAGTATTGGCGAAATGGAGTTTTCACCGGAAATACTGGTTTTGAAAATGGTCTATCTATATAACCATAAATACATACATACATATATATATATAAGTGTGAGGGTAGATGTGTGTGAAAAGAATATCTCAAAAACGAAAAGTTGCATCAAGATTTCGGGCAAAATCCATCAACCGAAATTGCCACTTTACTGAATTTTTTTTTTTTTCATTTTTTTGCGATTTTCTTTAAACTTGGTATATCAACTGCAAATACAAATAGCTACAACTTTTTATTCGAAACGTTACTCCGGGAAAATTCATCTTTAGGGCAGTTTTGGGTATTTCAGTTCAACAATGTGCGCTACAATTCTATCAACTAAATAATATTAATTAGAATTATATAAGTTGCCAAAATTCCCAGTTTGAAGAAAATCGGTTGACCGGAAGTGCGACTTTACTGAATCAGTTTTTTCAGTTTTTTGTGATTTTCTCCATAAAAATGGCGACTATTGTTTTAAGCACTAATAAGAATTTATCGAACGTGTGAAGAAAATTTGCCATTTCGCAGTAAGAGAAAGTCGTGTGAGTGTTTCACTCTAGATTTTTTTTTTTTAAATTAATTAAAACGAGATGTACTGTTCCATAAACTGATACACTGCCGAGATTTTCCTTTTTGAGTTCGAAATGAATTACACAAAAGATTTTGTAACAAAATTTGAAGAAGTCTGTTGAAGTTTACTTATTTGCTAATTCAGTCATTCGGTAAAACTTACTTAACTAAATAATGTGAATTTACTTATCCATACTACTTACACTAAACTAACTGATTGTTTATAAAAATCTTAATATACAAGATCAGAAAATTTCTAACTATAGTAATAATTGTTAAAGAAACATATAAAAATTCTTAAATTATCGCGGCATTTATAGAAAGAAAAGAATGTACCAAAAGTTAGTGTATAAATTGCCCAGCACATTGTTTTTTGAATAGTTCGCTTTACTGTACCGTGTAATGAACGAAAGCTATGCATACTTTGTTGGTACATTCAATTTTTACGCACCCTGTTCGCTTGTCAAAAACATCAGTTTTTTTTTTAAGTTATGGACAGATAGTTTTAATAAATTTCGCAATAAATAATTTGATTAGATGTGCTAGAAATTATTTTGGTTTTAGTATCTCCTGGTAGGATAATATCCGAGAGTTATGTTAGCGGTCGCGAAGATAATGCCCCCGGGGTCCAGTTTACGACAGAGTTTTTAAAATGAATATTTTTAGAACAAAAGCAATTTTAAAGGTAAATTATTGGTAGATTATAAATAGTTTTGCATGGTTGACTTCAGGAGCAGATTAGCTGAGTGCGTAAGCAAAAAAATTATGTTACTGTGTTGTTGTTGTGATGTAGCAGCCATTTTTCTGTATGTTAAGTATGTGTATGTTTCTGTGGTTGTTATGTAGCTAAATCCATGCGACCTAAAAGATCTATGGCGGATATGTTGCCTTTAATGTCTATTTATGCATTAACGAAAATAGCTTTTAAGATTTTATTGAATTTTTGTAAATTAATTAATATTTAAATAATTAATAATTAATATAATATAATTAATAATAATAATTAAAATTAATTAAATAAGAAAGTATGAGATAACAATATATAAATAATTCTAAGATGTTACTCATGGAAAAAAATCTTAAGACACTATATAAGTAGCTCATTAAACTGTTCTAGCCTGCAAAAGGTGCGGTTGTTACCGGCTATAAATGAGGTTGGCTTAGACTAGGAAACGTTGCGGGCAATAGATATTTTTAAAGCTATTCAGAAATTTATACAATTTCAAAACGTGTTCTACACGGGATGGTTTGGTCATGTGGAGCACATGGAGGTGAATCGCTTCCTTTTGGAGGATGCTGAATGGCTATCCCGGTGACCGACGTCTATGAGGAAGACTTCGTTTGAGGTAGATCGACAACGTCGAGACGGATTTGAGAAGCATGAGATGGCGCTCTAAGTTCAACGATCGTGAGGAGTGGAGAAAGCTGTTCGTGGAGGCACAGGTCCTTTCAGGACTGTAGCGCCTCAGAAGAAGGAAGAAAACCCTGCAAAATTACAAATACATTGTCAAAGGAATTTAGATATTGATGTTTTTTTTCACTTTAGATTCTTTGACTACCAAGCCTACGCCATCGCGAGCCCAGTGGGTCGCACGCACAATTAGAGTACTCTCTCCAATTCTGTCTGTTTAGACTTAGGAGTTTGGAAAGAGACTCCTGAGTAAAGCGTAAAAGAGTCAGTTTTTTCACCACGCAGAAGCGAAGTCACACAAACCTTTCACAACACTGATACGTGCAGTGCTGTTTCCTCTTCTTCCTGATAGAACCTGCATAGTATTTCCGTTGTCAAGCCTATGCTATGCAAATAATGCTAATATATTTGTGCCACCATATTTGTGCTCTACTATGCAACAATCTTTTGATGGTTGCACTCATGAGGCATTTTGTCTTGTCACAGAAAGCTTCAGTTCCAATAAGCGTTGCTACGTGACCCTCCTGGGCAAGGCGATCTGCCGCCTCGTTGCCCTTAATCCCTATCTGCCCGGGGGTGTTTAAGTCACTTGCTAAAACTATACATATAAATATTTCCTTCGCCTGTTCTGATGCGTTATTATTTCAAATGAGGAAAGTTTAAAAAAAACAAAAAAAAACTCCATATTTGCAAAAATAAATTGCCACAAAAATAAAAAAAACATAAATAATTTATAACAAAAGAATGTAAAAATATTAATTTTTGTAGAAAATATTGTGGAGAAAGTATCTATTATAATATTTATATTATAAAATAGATATTATAAGTTTTTATTTTGATAAATATGACAATCTGTCATTAGTGTAACCAATTTATTAGCTACCTTTCACTTGTGCGACATCTTCTCTTTTTGTGGCGCAACTTGTCTAAAGAGAAACTTTTTTCTTTTATTTTTAGCCAAAGTTGTATTTTTATGTTAATCAATTTTTTCTTATTTTATCAATAACAGTAATATTAAAGAAATATGAACTTATGCTATTTATAAATAGAATAGGAAACAATGCACCAAGAGGGAAACCAATAATATTGCAAGAAATATCGCGGCGCGGGAAAGTCAAAAAGGAAACAAAAAAAGAGAGAAAAAAAGAAAGCAAATAATGATTATACAAAAGGGGATGTGAAATTTCTCCTCTAACAGGACTTGACTTTCGATTTAACATGTTCCATTTTTATTTGTCTGTCCGTTTGTGTGTGTTTACTTTTTATACATAAAATGTTTCTTTAAGTGTTGTTCTATCGTAACAATGCTATTTTACCTTCTCTTTACTTTATTTGCAATTTTAACACAATGGATTAATGTGGATGACATAAGCATCAAGTAATATAGTATAATAAATCTAAAAATTAAAAAAAAAAAATAAATAAATAAACTCAAATAAAGAAAAATAAAACAATTAACAGAAAAAATACATTAAAAATAAAATAATATAAGGAAAAATAAATAGCAAAATAATCTGGCAGGAAGAGTTGGATACGTTGAGATTGAAGGGTTTGCTGTTCTATACGGTTAGCGTCCATATGTATAGATGTGAGCAAGTAGAGCTTTTCTTTTGGTTTGGCAGATGATTCATTTGTTCGTCTGTCGAATAGTATTTTGATCATTAAGTAAAGCAAGTTCTTTTGAATCGAGTATAGGTTTTCTAAATGAATTGTTTATCAAGGGAGCGAGTGTATACTCTTGAAGAACTCCTGCGCGTTTTGATCTTCAATATACATAAATAAAACTTCAAAACGATTTCTGAAGTAAGGAACAAAAGAATTTTTGTGTTCTATCTGTTCGTACTACAGTCAGTCAAAACTCAATATAAATGATAAAAATTGCCATATTAACTTGCTAAACAAAAATTTTTTAATTATGCCGTGAAGCATGGAATATAGAGAGGTTATGTTTTATTTACAGGTTTTACTAAAAATAGGGGTTTTGGTGGTATGGGCGGTTGGGTCCTAAAAAATAGCTGAAAAATATCGTAGATTTCTCCATGATAGCCACTTCATTTTATAGCCATACTGAGATTTCGGGCCATATTATGAGGCAGGATGGGCCCATCGGGGCCTAAGTGCACTTGCATTAGATTATTAATTCACTGCACAGCGTAAACTGAAGCGTACAACCTCAAGCGTGTACGCTGACTTTGCCCTGTGCGAATCGATGATATCACAATAGTACCCCAGATAACCGAAAGTTCAAAACATGATTGATGAACACAAAATGAAGCAGGCTAACATGGAAAAAAAATCTCTAATGAGGTTTTGATGGAATGATCTTCATAAATGATTTCATTTTTGCCCTTATCTATGTTATTATTAAATTAGATTTATATATATATATATAAATTATGTTGTAATTTTTCGACAAGTGTAAGCATAGCTATGTAGTAGACTAGCGGATATGGTCCACATCAAGCTTTCTTCGCTCCTTCGTATCTCCTTGAAGCCAAAAAAAAAAAAACCAAATAAATAAAAATCGTATCTCCTTCTTTGGATATTCTATGTAGTACGTAGTTATTTGTAAAAGTGTTGAAGAATGCAATGAGAAGTGATTATGGTTGTGATGAGTTGGTACACCGCTGTGGAACATCTTGAACGCTAGTAAGGAAGAAGGGCATTTCCCTTGCATCCCTCTTTATTCTCCTCTTCATATTGCTTGGTTTAATGTCTAAATTCTAAGAAATGGCAGTTTCTTTCTAAAATAATTTTTTTCTATGGTTTATTCGGATTTATCTCTTAGCGTCTTCTTTTTTTTTAACAGTTAAATAACAATTTATTTTTCCACTGAAAATCAATGGCTAAAGTTATATTTTTAATCTATTTTTATGGCAAAATAATTGATTAAATTATTTAAGATGAAATTGCCTTTACATTATAAACAGCCTTTTAATATTGTTTCAATTTTATCAGCTTATTAATTTTACAATGGCGGAAGTGAAACTTTATTTAATTTCCTGTATTCCACCATTTCCTTACTCAAATGTAGATGTACAAGTTTTTATCGCGATATAAAAATGGAGGAGAAGGGATATCATATAATAAGACAACTTGAAGAAATTCACTTTATAATCTCTTGCTTATGTAATGGACCCAAGATGGGACTAATTGCTATCTTGTTTGCTTGCTGCTGCAACCTCTCAACTGACTCCTCATAATACTTGTGGCACCGGCTTTCTAGATCTAAGTAATAATGGTCAATATTGGTCGTTACTTAATGCACTTTTCACTTCCTGTATTTATATTATTCACTATGGTAACATCATATTGCTTCCTTTTCACTTAAAATTTGCGTTCAAGTTATTTGCACGATAGCAAAGATTCACTGATTGCAAACAAGCTTTTTTTGTTTTCCATGCTCTTATTTAAAGTTCTTTTTATTAATTTCCTATTAAGGTGAAAGTTGCTTTTAAATAAAGTTAAAGTGTGCCAATCGAAAATGCAGATATACTCTCCCAATTTACTTTATCTATTTTTTGGAAAATAAGGAAAAGTGTATTCTAGAAAACAAATAAAATATTTTGCCTACTATTGTGCCAAATATATATTTTGTTTAATTTAAGGCGCGTCAACATATATAGTCATTGGCGCCCGGAGCCTTTTCAGTGTACTGTCGCCCTCCGGACAGTGTTCTCTCACAACATATAACACTGTCCATCACGAAACAGTGAGCTGTAGAGGCTCCTAGGAAGAAAAAAATCTAAGGGCAGCACTGAGACTCGAACCTGGGACCTCCGCGTGGGAGTCCAACACATTAACCACTCAGCTAATCCCTACTCTAACCAAATATTTTAAACAGAAAGTTTACAACCAAACTACAAAAATTTATTTTCATTTAATTCAATTTTACTTTCTCTAATATTGTAAGAGGAAATATTACGATACGATTAAATTTTCTTAATTGATTTTTTTATAGAAACTAGAAGTTCTGAAGCCCTCAAAGTAGAAAAAAAAATCTGATGTGAACACTCACACGACTTTCTCTTACTGCAGTTTACAAAATTATCATTGACAAATTATCTTCAAACTTATAATTTTTATTAAATATTTGCTTATCTTCAATTTTATTTCAACTGGAGAATTTAAACCTAATAAAAAGACTTTTTTGGAGGAATATATACATTCCCCACATCCAGAAATCATTCAAGAACCCACCACCATCTGGTTAGCATTGAGGTAACTACACCAGAACTACGAACAATTGTATGTAAGTGTTCGTCGTTTCTCAAATGACCTCAAGTGTTTGTTTTCTTTCCTTCAATTTTGAGAGTCCAACTTGAAATTATCAGCAGTAAAAGATATTGTGAAGTACTTTCATTCTGCTTACAAATGCGAAGTGTCTTCACTTATCTAATTATTATGTAAATAAAACTTCACCCAGTCAAGTTACCGCTTTTTGTAATTATGTTTAAACAGATTAATTTCCTATTCAAGTACAGTGAACTGTTTACAATTGGGATGCTGAAATTGAACAACATACATATGTGACGTTCCATCAAAACGGAAACGGAAATTGCTCTCCATTCATTGTATTCTGTATTTATTTTTGTTTTGAATTAAATATAACGGTTTATTTCCGTTAATAACACATTAAAAAAAAGGAAAGTCTAATAAATGCAAGTAAAAGATAAAAAGTAATATTTCTTTGACTGAATTTATTCCAAATTTGTGAAAAATATTCTTTTGAACAATTTGCAACATTTCTTCACGTTTCTTCTTTTTTGAAATTTAATTGAATAAAGAAATTATATTATTATGACTAATTTATTAATATGGTTTACATTAATATGGTCATACTTAATGAAACAGAAATTAATGACTATGATAATAAAAGAGAATATTAACAACTACAGCGAAAGTCTCTTCCATATTTTTAAAGTTATAGAGAATTTAGCTAGAGATGTTAATATTATTTTTTATTGTCTTCAACAAATGAATAGCTACTTAATAATCTTATATCTAACTATGTACTTACTTGCTCTTTATGGTTAATACAGATAAATATGACTTTTTTTACTGATGTAAATGGAAGAATTATCTATTGCAATCTTCTCAGATTTACGAAATTGAATTTTGACAGGAAATAAATATTATTTATTTAATTGCTTAAGAAGTTTTCCTAATATAAATATAGAGGTAGTGAAGGGATAAATATCTACCCAGACATGTTGTGAGAAGGAATGGAGGGGCAGGTGGAACTATTCCGTTAGGCAAACCAACCAATCACCCACCCCCAAACAGGGACACGGAGGCGCTACCATTCCTCAGCGAAACCATTCCTTAGCTTGTGAGCATGGGACAAAGCTTCGACGGCTGGCTCACGATCCTGTAGTCCTGGGTGGCGACCAAATCTTCACCCTAAAGGCCCGAATGGACACATGCCTTACCACATACAGGCGCCAACCTGTATACACTTTATAAGAATGCACTTTAATATCAAAGATACACTTTAATTACCGCACTAAACGTCGCGCTCTCTAAGTTAAAGGCAAGGATGAAACCATACTTGAGCATATAAAACCCATATAAGAAGCATTATAAAAATATGCAAGCCATTCTGTAATCTAGTATTCGTGCACAACCTCGTCATATTCGAATCTCACATTCAGCCTGAGAGTTTTTCAGGAAGAGTTGGCATAGATAAATATGAGCATTAATGTGGATAAGACGGAAGTTGTGCAGATCGAAAGGAGAACGTACAATCCAGGTATTGCGATTAAACGGAGAAATCATTGAGCGGGTTCACTCTTCAAATATCTACGCACGCAAATCAGCGAATACGGTCAAACCGACTTCGAATCCCAAGAAAGAGTGAAAGCAGCAGGTCTCAAGTAAACCACAAAGGTGAAATATAAGAGCATTTCCTCTCCAGTGCGTCTTGGGCCTTCCCAAAAAAACAGAAGCCAAATCCAAGCAACGGAGATGAAATAGTTTAGAAGGATAAAGGGAAAACCAGACATGATCTAAATACCACAATAAGAGACACCTGAAAATGGATTGTACAGTGGAAGCAATAAAAGGAAACGGCTGAGATATTCGACCATGTGGCCAGGATGGCTTATGGACCTGGGTAAAGTGTGGAAAATCGAGAGGGAGGCAAAGCAAAACTTGGGATGAGGGCTTCGCAAGAAGAGGACTGGATTGGCGGAGACAATAACAGGCGGCTTCAGATAGAAGTAAATGGAAACGGCTGTATAAAGAAGAAGAAAAAGAAGAAATTTTCCTAACATTTCGATAATTTTATTATCTTGATCAGAGCTAACAATGAATGATGAATCATCCCCTCCGCCAGTGGAGCGAAGTTTATATTAGTATTACTCACACACTGTCAGGTGTGTAAGTAATTCTCACACTAAGATATCTCTCGTAGCGTGCGACCTTGGATAGGTCTGTGACCAGTGATTTAGGTCAGTGGCCAGATTTGGTCGCCCATCGGTGATTTTCAAAGACCGGTAGCCTTGAATCGGTGAGGTGGCTTCTGTTCAATAAAAAGGGTTTTTATCGTGCTTGTCTTTGATACCCTTGTATTGAAAAAGGCAGCAGCCGGCTGAGGCACTAGTTATAAATTATTCTTTCTTTTTGTTATATTTTGCGAAGGTAGCGGCTGGCTGGAACCGCTTGACATTGCTATGTCATTACACTGAAGATAATAAAATTAACGCAACGAAACTTGGGGAATTTTCATTTGTATATTTACTATGGCCGGGACTATATAAATCTGTATAAAATGTTTACAGAATATCGTTCAAATCTATAGCTATTCTAAACTGTATTTGATACGAAAGAGATAGACTAAAAAGTTAAAAATCATTTTGAAAGATATGCGCAAAGGTACATTAAACTTAACGGTGAAAAGATATGGTTGAATGCTAAATTTAATTTCTTAACTGAAAGAAAAACTTGAGTATGGATATGTAATTGGTTGTAATAGTGATCTGGTTACTTGAATATCAACTGACCTGTATCACATTATGTGTACACCATAATAAATATACTGGCACACAAAACAAAGAAGAAGAAATATTACTGTATCATCACTATCTATGATTATGTCATAAACAAATACGATACGATAATTTCCATGCGATCTCTTGATTGCATCATGGCGGTTTGAAATATAGAACAACTGAAACTTATAAAAAGTTAAGTATCGAATAAATTATAAATGATAAAATCTGGCGTTAAGACGAATTCCCACTATTAAATTCGCACTATTTGAATAGCTAGTGGGGGGTGGATATATTCATATAGATATATATATATATATTTTGCAATGATGGTGGTCCTCCGCCTTGAGGCGCTTGTTTTCTCTTTGTGTCTTTCTCCTTTCCACTCTCTCATCAGATACACTTTTCTCGCTCAAAGGCCATTCATATAAAAGAGCAAACGTCCTACAATCCTATCGTAAATTATAACCTTTCCCTAAGAAGGTACAATGAATATTAACAATTTTAATTCAATTTACTGTTTACATTCCTTACCATTACTTTCTCTTTCTGCTTTACGTTTTTGAAATCGGCTTTTCACCAGAAATAAAAGTTTTGATGTCCTATAATTACGAAGAAGTGTTGTTTTTTTAAATTTAGCTTCATTCAAAAAAGAAAAATCGCAGGAAGCTTCCTCTTGATTCCAAAGCATCGAGGTCATACACGAATGTTGGATGTTGGTTAAACTTCGTCAAATTCGAAAATTGGAGATATATTTTACTTGAAGTAGAACAAAAGGGAGACATAACCACTTAAAAAAGTTTCAAGCCTCCAAATGCAAGTGAATTTTAAAGAAAATCGCTATAAACAAAAGAAAAAAAACTGGTGTGAAACACTCACACAACTTTCTCTTACTCCTGTTCTCAAAATTATAATTGACAAATTTTATAGTTTGTGTACCAAATTTAACGAAATTCGGCGAAAACTGAAAAAACTGTTCAGTAAAAGCGCACTTCCGGTTTACTAAATTTCTTAAAACTCGGAATTTTGGCCATCTATTTATTTCTAATTAATTTTGTTTGGATGATAAAATTGTATAATCAACTGTGATAGCACTTTAGAGAAAAACATAACCCCACCCTCCATAAAAGTGCACTTAAATAGAATTTTCCCAGATAAATGTTTTAAATAAAGTTGTAGCTCTTTGTATGTGTGGTGATGTTCCAAGTTTAAAGAAAATCGTCGGAGCAATTTTTGAGAAAATCGCAAAAAAACGTAAAAAAAAAAACTAGTAAAGCGGTACTTCCGGTTGAGGAATTTTGACAGATAACGTACTGTCGATCCCATGCTGATACCTAAACGGAATATCAAGTTTCAACTTTCTACGCTTTTTCGTTTTTGAGCTATGCTGTTCACATACATACATACATACATACACACACACACACACACACAAAGACCATTTGCTAAAACCCACTTTTTTTGACTCAAGGGACCTCAAAACGGATATTTCCGGTGAAAACTCGATATCGAAAATTTGACACGATTACAACACTTCCTCTTACTAGGAGGAGTAAGAGAAAGTAAAAACAAAAACAGTAAAATCTCTTTTCAGAAAGAAAGATTTTGATCGAACCTTGCTGGTGGTGGTTCTTAAATGTAACATTAACTTTGAGCTTTCTGTGTTTTTATCGTGTGACAATTTTGGTCACACAAACAACACACATACACATTCGCTTAAAATTTGCTTTTTCATACTCAGTGATTTCAAAATATTACGTTTTAAAAGATTTTGTGCATGAAGATGATGCTGATCTTTGAAGATAGATAATCCTATTTGTTGGTTTTGTTTACATAGTTTATATCAATGAATGTTCAATTATGTCTCTAATCTGCAATCAAAATGTCCGAAGAAAAAACTGTGATTCTCGGTCTTCTGAAGACATTAATCGCAAAGACGGGAAGAAATATGTGCAATTGAAGAGGAGGACATGATCCACCGAAATATGACAGCATTTTGGTTTAAAAGTTTCAAAGTTCGCGACATCAGCATTTAAGATGAGTCAAGATCGTCCTTCGGTTGCCGATGATGAGGAATTGTTTGAATGTTTAAAGTAGGATCCGTATGCGACCACTCGAGGATTATTTAATAGGGCCTTCCAACGCCACAGTGAGTCCCATCTAAGGAAGCTGAATGTTCTGAATTTTAACACCTTGATCAGGTCCTTAATGACAGTCAGAAAGCCAAGCCAAACAGCGTGTCGGAAGTGTGCAAAAATTTGCTCCAAAAAAATGACCGGTTTTGGAAAGCGATGAAAAGTGGATATTTTTGAAAAATCCAAACTAGCAGTGGGTACTAGTAGGCCATGCAGCCAACCAGAGATTAGCCAAGCAAGGTTCGGGAAAAAAGCCATGCCTTGCATTTGGTTTTGCACTTTGAACTTGTTTCAGACTGTAGATTTGTTGATTTGAACTTTATACTGAACAATAAGGATAGAGTATGTAATTTTAAAAGCAAGGTACCCCTTTTTTTTAAGTAATCTAAATGAAACTATTCTACAACATGTTACGCTACCGCTCAACGTCTGCGTTTGTAAAAATTAGAATTGGAACAAGTAAGCTGGCTATTGCCAGATATTGCTTGAAGAAAGATGCGCGAAACTAGTAGAAAATGAAGATTTATATTTTAATGATTAAGATTTGGAGTAAGCGTTATTTTTTTTTTTTTAATTTAAGGCGCTTCAATATCTATGGTCATTAGCGCCCGGAGCCTTCTCAGTGCACTGCCGGCCTCCGGACAGTGTTCTCTCGCTACAGACAACATTGTTCATCACCGAACAGTGAGCTGTAGAGGCTCCTAGGAAGAAAAAATCTAAGGGTAGCACTGAACTCGAACCCGGGTTCTCCGCGTGGGAGTCCAATGCGCTAACCACTTAGCTAATCCCTCCCCTAGTAAGCATTATTATATTTAATTTTAAATAAAAACTTTGTAACACCTAGAATATATTCTGGTGAAAACTACCGCTATACTATCTTTTTCAGCAGTAAAAGTAGAATATTTTAGAAGAAGAATATAAAGCAAACATAAGAAAGTTATTGCAAAACTGCAATACTTATATTACCCAATAAAGTTATTTTCTCTTAATGAACAAAACCAAAATAACAACTATCAAAATAATATTGCGAATTCTTGCCGGATATTTATAGGTGAAACCTCCTTATTTGGTGAAACCTTTAAAAAGAAGATTTAACTGAAAATGGACTAAAACTAATATATAAAGGGAAGCTGTTACAATACTAGTTTATTTATTTAATAAATAATACAATACATAAAATAAAATGTTGATAAAAAGCAGGTCGTTGATTAATAGTGTCATCATCATACGACAATATATCTCTGTAGTGAGTAGGCCAGCAGAAAAGTTTATTTGTACAGCTCGGTATATATATGTTAAAGAGTAACAATTAAAGTTTATGTTAATTGTGTAAGTTACACATGGCTAACAGTTTGGAAATTTTTTTATTTTTATTTTCCGTAACTAAACACTTTCCAATATAAACTAATTAGTCTATCAATTGCCATAAAAAGTGTCTCTCGTTAAATAATTGTTCACAAAATACAAGTACTAAAATATTTGAATTAATTTTATTTATTTCAAATTGTATGCTCACATAAATCTAAATATCTGATTATTTACAATCCACATTCTTACAATCCTAAAATAAATAATTTACTTAACAACAGTTCTAATAAAATCTATAGGCATATAATTCATTTTAATTGAATATTTTCCCCCTCTATTTTACCCAAGTTGTATATATAAATAAATATCTCATAAAAAAAAAACTGACATTTAATATTTACAACTTTTGTAAACTAAACTCTCCTTTTTTTATATATAAAAACAAGTTCCTTGTCGTATTTTACACTTTACACTTCAATGAGTTAGATGGCAAAATGGTGATAACAAATTATAGAGCAGAGTATATAAATTAATGGGGTTGTTGTACATTTTCCTACCAGCCAGATAACTATAAACAAACAAACAAAATTAGTATTTATTTGCAAATAGAATTTCATATTTAACTTTATCGTATTTCCGTTATTTTATTATTAAGACATGTTTGTTTACTTGATGTTTACTGCCTGTCCAAGCTATTTACTTTCTCTAACAGCTGTGACTGGAAGTTTTGTAAACATGCCAAATTTTCAAGAATTAAGTTTTCACTAGAAATTATTTTTTCTAGCAAATATTCGGTGCATGTGTATGTATTGCTACAAAAAATATTAAAAACAAAGAAGGGCTCAAACTTGTAATGGGATCGCGACACGAAAATTTTGGTGTAACATTACTAAAAATGTTGCAGCTTTTATGCGATTTTCACAAAAATGGTTCCAACAATTTTATTTAAACTCCGCATATTGATATACTAGCTACACACATATTTTTATTTCAAATAAATTTCGAACTTTCGCGCAACAGCACATGAAAGGGCTAAAGCTTGCCAAATGGCGATTTTTATTGAAGGGTGTGTGATAAAGACGCCGCAGTTCCTTTTAGTTCTGGCCTTCGCTGCCAAGGTTCGCTACTAGTTAGCTTCATTTGCTGACACACTGCCTTTGCCCTGGTGGGAGAGAATCGAACCAGATTGTAGTGAGCTAGCCACTAGACTGGACCAACGCATGAAAACTTGATGTAAAAATGACACTAAATTTCAACAACCATCTTTCTATAAAAAAAAAAAATTCTTAATGCACATGTTAAATTTTTGGTCCAATTCTTGTTTTTTCCAAGTATTCCGTAAGATTTTTAAGTTCAATGGTGGCAAAATTAAATTATTATGGTTTATATGTACCCAGTAAAGAACTAGTGAACTTTTTTTGTGTGGGGGGGTGCCCTTAATTTTGAAAATTTGTCAATTAAAACTTTTGAGAGTAGGTGATCTTAAACAATCTCTTTCTCACCTTTTACTATTAATTTCTTTGGAGAAAATTTCTACAATAAAATTGATTCAAAAATCAGTTTACAATATTTTCTTCTGTATTAAATTTTGATAAGATAAACTCTTTTTATTTATACTTTCACAAAATTTGCTCAATTGCTCAATATGGTAGAAATGTATAATCAACTTCTGCATTTTCTTCTGTTGGTTTTTCAAATGTGGTGCTGAGAAGTTGAAGTTTCAAGAAAATCAAATTTCATTTTCTAACTTAGATTTCAGAGTTTTTCGGAGTTTTGTTTCATCAAAATAGTCAAATAACCCTGAAGATTTTCAAAATATCAATTTTTTGAATTAAGAAGTCCAGCATAATAAATACAATTACATGAAATAAAAATAAATTTATCAAAAGAAATGAAAAAGCACTTAATAAAACATAAAAATGCGATAGCAATAATGGCTGATGTGGTATTTAAATAAAACAAAGAATTTAACAGAGAAAAAAAAAGCAGTAATCTAAAAAAGATGACGATAAAAATTAATGTAAGTTGTTAAGATAGGACTTAATTAATTGTTGAATATATTTAAATGCAATAGCCATTATTATTGTTATAGATGAACAATAGAAGTTTTATTGATTATTTGCCTTGCATCAATAGTATTAATAAAAACAGTATAATTATTTAGGAATATGCTATGTTTATTAAAGGTTGATACACTTTATTGTGTTTACTCACTTATTATTTATTACTCAACAATTATTATCATCTCTCACACTTCACAACTATAATAAAAGAAGAAAAACTTTTTTCATAAAAATAAAGAAAACAATCAGTTTTACGGTTATAAGGGAATGGGAGCGTGCATAACTTTACGGTTCATATTTGTTTGTTTCTTTTTCCTTTTTTCTATATATGTAAACAAAATTCCATGAAAAGTAAAAATATGCAAAAAAAAATCTTACAAACATATATGTGCTAATAATAATGTAAATTATCTGCCTCTCAATTTGTATGCAATTATTTATGTGCAATCTCTTCCAGTCCCCATATATGGGAGGCTAAAGTATATTTTAAAAGAATTAGATGCAAATATTCATTGAATATAAATTTAAATATTTTTTTGGAGCAGTTTTTTTTTTTTTTTTTTTACTTTGGTGATTAATATTCTTTGTTTGTATCCAGTAAAAAAAATTACTTAGGATCAAGTAAACAAAATATACTTTGATTTATTCACAATTAGTACAGAAACAAATGGTTATGGTTTTAATGCGGTGTATTTAAATGAACTTCACAATTTATCTATTTTTCATCATAATCCCTCAGATACATTTATCCAATTTATAATCTCTATTAGTTTTTATTTTTATTTTTATGCTGACACTAAAAAAAATTTCTTTGTCTTGATGTGTGAGGAGCCAGTTTTTATAACATTTGTTTTCAAGTTTTTCAACTTGATGTGAAACTTGACGGCTATGCAATTTCTTCCTTAGTGCAACAAACAAACAGAAATCTGGGAGTACGAGTTCCAGACTGTTAAGTGCATGTATGGCAGAACTTTACAGCTTAATTTTTCATTTTTGTTTTTTTTCAAGCGTGGATTGATATTAGAAGTACGAAATATTTTAAAAAATAAAGGGATGGAAGTAAATTGTGTGCATGATCCAAAGTGGCATTAGGAATAATGAAATAGTGGATGCAATAGTTTTAAAGGAAGCGAATGGCGAGATTGAAGATATTTCATTACCGATCTCTGATTTTTACAATGGTGTGATACACACCCACAACTTTTTCTTACTCCAGTTTTCAAAATTATAATGGACAAACTTTATAGTTAGTATACCAAATTTAATAAAATTCGTTGGTGTTTTTATGGAGAAAATCGCAAAAACTGTCCAGTAAAAACACACTTCCGGTTTACTAATTTTCTTGAAATTTGTAATTTTGGCAATCTATTTATTTCTAAATAATTTTTTCTAGTTGGTAGAATTTTATACTAAGATAGCATTTTAGAGGCAAACATAACCCTAGCTCTACCCCAAAAAATGTCATTAAATGCATTTTCCCAAAGGAATGTTACAAATCAAAATTGTAGATCATTGTATGTGTAGTTAATATAAGAAGTTTAAAGAAAATCGTTGGAGCCATTTTGAGAAAATCGCAAAAAAAGTGAAAAAAAAAAAGTCAGTAAAGTGGCACTTCTGGTTGAGGAATTTTATCAGGTAACGTACTGCCGAATCCCATAGTGATACCCGAACAGAATATCAAGTTTGAACATTCTGCGATTTTTTTACTTTTGAGCTATGCATATATATAAAACAAACACAGACAAAAACCATTTTCTAAAAACCCTATTTTTTAGGACTCAGGAGACCTCAAAACGGATATTTCCGGTGAAAACTCAATATTGAAAATTTGACGCGATTATAATACTTCCTCTTACTAGAGGAAGTAAAAATAGCTATGAAAGTCAGGTTTTCATCTTGATAAATTAACTGTGACAATGTGACAATAATAATAATATACAAGAAAACTGTTTGCTTGGTGGCTCCCCCCCCCTCATTGTTATAAACTCATGTCGTATAGTTGCGCCACTTGGTTACACTGTCAACATTACAATATGTAAAAACATTATACACTCTAAAATAAGCATAACTGAAGGATTAGGGATGTGTGAAAATCTGAAAATAACAATTTGAAAATGGATGCTATGAAGACATACGTCACATAGAGCAAGCAATATTGGCATTCAACTGAAACTTGACGAATGTCGGAAGAAAATATCCAGAAAATGCATCTGTCATGCATTCTTATTGCAGTTTATTGGTTATAAGTTTTTTCTTACTGAAGTAAAACAAGTATTAGACCATGTTAGATTTTCAAAATTGCATTTTCACCGGTTTTTTATTGGGCAATGGCCAGAGGATTTTTTTTTTTTCAAGAAAAAGAATTCTTTATTGCTCTTCTTCAGGAGATCTGCAAAATTTATTTGTGATGCTAGATTATTACAAAGTGCATAGATTTCCACAAATAAAAGAAAAAAAAAAGGATACAAAAAAAATTGTAATTAAAGAAATATTGATTGATCAAATTGAACATCAAGATATTAAAAACAAAACAAAAAATGATCGTATTCACTAAAGAACAAACACCCAGAAGTGACAATTAATTAAATGCAATGACCAAATATTAACTGTAAGAAAAAGTAAAGAGAGGAATTATTTGACTTTGATGCATAATGGAAGCAAATGAAATAAAAAAGTGATTTATTTATTAATTACTAGATAGATTAAATATGCCGCTATAATATAACTAAAATATATTTATAATATAACCAAACATATTCAAAACTTTTCATGTATAACAGAATAACGGTAAATATTACTGTTGTCATTTAATTCCAGTTTTAGATTTCATGATGATGTCACCAACATTCATAATTTTTGACTTTCTTTTATTTTGCTGCTAAAAGAAGAAATATTGCGAAATAGTGCTTCTTACCACGGACGGCTGTATGAATCCAATAAATGGACACTAAAGGAGTTTCTGGGAAAGCGGTGACGTTAGCCGTCATGCCCTCTAAAGTACACTTTCATGATATTATAAGTACCCCACTTCTACTATATTGAAGGCAATCGAAAAACAGTAGTTTAAAAAAAAATTGACATTTACAGCTTAAAAATTAAGTAAGTGAGAAAGTCCAAGTTTCACACCAACTTTTATCATATAATTTGCTCCTGAAACAAGTCTCTAATAGTAGAATAATTTAATTGAATCATAATTATAACTTGAAGGCCAATGATGTCGTTTAAATAAGACAGAAACTAAATATTATTTCTCAATTTATCATGTGACTAATGCACCAAGTTTATAATAAGACATAACAGAACAGAAATAAGATGTAAAGGTCTTGAGTAATATTTCTTTTTACAATTACCTTCTAATAAAATAAAATTACCTTTTAAAAATAACACCCCTTAATTTATATTTATTTAATAAATATTACTATAAAGATATTTACCTTGTTTTTATAATAATAGTGCAAACAAGGTAAATATCGTGGTAAATAAATATATTTCTTGTGAAGCAATAATCACATAAATATAGTTGTATTGAACTTCTTATCAAACGGTACAATGGCAGTAAAACATACAGAAATCGGTAAGTTTTCCTTTGATATAAATAACTGTAATCAGTTAAAGTATTACTCAATAATCTCCGATAAGCGGACGACACAGCCTTAATAGCTGTTGGACCTTCAAATACTACTAGACGTGATTGCAATGAAGAGTAATAAAATGGGATTGAACATCAACATAACAACAAAAACTATGTCAGGGATAGCATTAATCTGAATATATGAAAGACAGAAGGAAAATAGAACAAGTTCAACGAATAGAACAAAATATACGAATAGAACAGGTTTATATACTTAGGAAGTTATAGATAACACTAGTCAGCAAATAATGACATAGAAATTAAAGCAAGAATAGAACAAACTCCAAACCTGCTTTAGAAACCTTCATAGCTTCAACTGCAACCATCAAATAAACCAACAATTACGGCTAAGAATACTTAAATGCTATGTTTGATCTATTCTGCTATACGGGTGTGAGGCATGGACGGTAAAGAAGGAGAGGTTAAAAAGAATAATAGCACTTGAAATGTGGACCTACAGGCGAATGCTATGCACATGAAATACATAATGAAGAGATTCTGCAAAGGCTGGGAAAACTATGCGAACTAGAGACAATTGGCGCAAGCGCAAAACTAGAGAATTTCGGACACGTTGTTCCAGAAATGAGAAATACGAGTTGTTACATTACACAATAGTAGCTAAAATGGAAGGTAAGAGGGCAAAGGAAGAAGATGGATATCGTAGATGAGCAACATACATAACTGGATAAAACTGAATAGACACAATCTAATTCATACATGGAAATATGCTTTTTTGGTATTATCTTTCTTGGAATTCTCGGACACTAAGTGATAAAGCTATGGTTACCTATCATCTATAATTGGAACAAAATTTACAGTTTTGCCAACCATTAAAAAAAAAAATTGTGAAACATTTACACGATTTTCTCTGACTGTAAATATTGGAATTCTAAAAGCAATGTGCTTCAAACATGGAATTGTTACTTAGTTAAATTTATATAACAGAAAATACACTAGATTGAGAACAACACGTAGGGGAGATCACGGGTTCGAATCCAGCCGTGCTACCCTTAGATTTTCTCTTCCTAGGAGCCCCTACAGCTCACTGTCCGGTGATGGACAGTGTTGTCTGTAACGGGAGAACACTGTCCGGAGGCCGGCAGTGCACCGAGAAGGCTCCGGGCGCAAATGACCACAGATGTTGAGACGCCTTAAATTCATTAAAAAAAAAAACAAAAAAAAAAAAAAAAAAAAAAAAAACGTAGGGGCTATCTGAATTTGACTATATAGTAAATAACCAGCCAGCGCATGCATTAAACTCCAAAAATACTGCTAGATGTTAAAAGTAGGACGGACGTCTATGGTTTCTGCTTCCTTAGAATCCCCCCTAAAACATTTTTCTACAGAAATGTTATAAATAAAAATTAGAATGCAATTATCATTTCAATTTTACAGGACATTTTTGGAGTCGTTTTCTATTAAACCCGGAAAATCATAGAAAATCGTTCGTTACTACTGAAACATTCCTTAGAAGAAGATCCGTAATTTATTGAATTGGCACTTTAGCGGTAATCTTAGCATTGGAGCTTCCCTATAACTCTTTAAAATCGTATTTTCCCTCAGAAAAAGGTCAGGCAAAAATAATATGATTGTGGCAGAGTGCAGTTAGTAGGCGAAATTTAAAGAAAAATCATTGCAGCCATGTTCGCGAAAAACTAAGCAAAAACAACTTCCAGTAAAGTCGCAGCTTCCGGTTGTCGAGTTAAACGAAACTTTCATGTTGGATTCCATGGTAGTCCGATTAGGATTCGATTTGAACTACCTGAGTTTTTTCGATATTCTGTTCTCCACTTTGCTCCCCCTTATAAACTAAACACACATATATACTATGCGAGGGGAAAGAGACATATTAAAAATTTATTTGTAATTGTTAAACTGAATACATATAAATAAATAACGATCAAAATATATTTGTCTATAATAAATAAAATTAAATAATATGTCATCGAATCTACTGGTGAATCCAAGAGACGTGACAAAACAGATCGTTTGGTACACTGCAAATTGTGTTTAGTGTATAGACAAACAAGGTTTATTGTTTCATGCAACTATACACAATAAATACAAAGTTGCTGCAAGTAAATGCTCTGATTATGTTGTAGCATCTAATTTAGTTCTATGAGAATATGCTTCGGTGGCAAAAGGCATGGTTAATATTATCAGAAAAGATTAAATACAGAGCCGGCCGCCACAAAGAGCAATTGATAAAACATTTAGCCTAAATATAATTAGAGCCTAAATTTTAAATCTTACACTTTCATAAATTCTTAGAATACATCGTCCAATTTATCTATTTGTAGATTAATAACTCATTTAGTAAATTTCTATAAATTATTAATAGATCGGTGCATAATGTAACGCTCTAGATAAATCTAACTTTTAATGTAATGAGAACTCATGTGCATTGTTAATAATTTTTAAGTAAAAATAGATACGATTCACTTGGTTAATTATAAAATTATTATTATTTTAAATCAGTTTTTTTTTTTTAATTAACTGCTTTAGTAATTAAAATTTTAACACATATTTGTGTTAAATGAGAAAAGAAATATTTTTCTCTCAACATTTTATAACTAATTCTAACTTTTCAACCACTCTCATAATTCAACAACGAAACCTAGTCTACAAATAAAATTATTGAGAGAAGATGCAATAAAAGACTCAGTAAATTAATGTATGTTGGCTTCATTCAACACTATTCTGGACCATGAGCCTTCAAACAGAAGGTAAACTACACTTAAATGGACACAAATAGGCCTATGCGTGCACTCTCACTCTAATAAATAGCACCGGTTGGGAGAATAATCCATCAATTTAATAAACATCAGGTCTTTTATAAGATTTCGAAACTAGTCATGTCTCAAATTTGGAAATTGCTGATATAAATTTGTAATGCGGTTCTCTGCAGGAATTGAACTCGCACCAAAGTAAAGCGCATTAGCTAACAGTTAAAATAGCATTACTGTCTTTAACTGAAATTTACAATACATTAAAATGCCACATTAAATATCGTCACAGGTCGCATAAAAATTCCCTTGTGATGGCATGTCTCAAACAATATCTATGTGCCTTTACAGTCCGCAAAATAACGCTACCGCCACTACTTCCACGCTTGAACTAGTCAGTTGTTTGGAAACAAGAACCTCCCGCCTCCCGTTCTCTATTTCTTATATCTCTAAATTAAGCCCTTTAGTAATAAATTAAGTTAATCACTAGTTTATTAATTATCTCGCCCTCCAAAAACCTCTCTTAAAATCAAGTGAAGACCTTAAATTTATTATTTCAACTTCAACCCGCAATATTCCAGAAGCCATGGAATTAAGTGCTGCTATTTTTATCATAAATTATGTACTTTATAACTAATTTTTCGAGGCCAACTGGATTTTTTAAATTAATGCAAAAGACGAGAAAGAAGAGAAAAAAAAATGAAAACAACTGATTGTACTTTGTATTTACAAGTAAAAAAAGGATATTTGCATTGATATTTCCTTCATTTTTTTTTTTCATTAACTTACTACGAGAGAGGAAGTTGCAACTTCGATCGATCATCCACTTCCTTACTCGTCACAGACACTTACACAACCACTTTTAAAATGTTCTACCCATTTGTAAACGTTCGAACGGTTCAAACAATTTTTCCCGTACCCTTTCAACATTCTTTCGTTGGATTTCACTACTATTGATACCCTCTGCAACTAAAAATCCAATCACTGAGCGTTGTTGTTCTTCCGAGGTGCAATGCTCGAGCGGACTCACCATTGTTAACTGAATACATGCTTTTGGTTATGCTTACCAAATACTCTCGAACAGCTGATGGGAAACTAAGTACATGGATGCCAACTTGACGCACTGTAACATTGTATTGATTAAACAAACCGTTTCTGAGCTACAGGTGATTTATCTCGTTACTTATTGAATGACTCTCGTAAAAATTCAACTGCAAACAAACTGATATTAAAGGAAATTAATAGTAAATTTTTAATGTTGAGTTTGAACGAGGATTTGTAGATGTTGTAATGACATAGCAATGTCAAAGCCTTCACAAAATATAACAAAAGGAAAGAATAATTTATAACTAGTGGCCCCACAGCCGGCTGCTGCCTTTTCAATACAAAGGTATCAAAGACAAGCACCGATAAATCCCTGTCTATTGAACAGAAGCCACCTGGTCTTTGAAAGTCGCCGATGGGCGACCAAATCTGGCCACTGACCTGATTCACTGGTCGCCGACCTAACCAAGGTCGCACAAGGTCGCACGCTACTAGAGATGTCTTAGTGTGAGAACTTACTTACACACTTGACAGTGTGTGAGTAAGACTAATATAAACTTCGCCCCACTGGAAGAGGGGATCATTATATCATTCATCATTATACGAGTAGCCACATCATTATATCAGTATCATTTTACAGCAGCAGTTATACTTGAGTTCCGAGCGCGTCCCTATACAAGGTTTATCTTATAATTATTTTCATAGTTGTGCATATTAGTTTATTTATTATAATCATTTTAAATTATTTGTTATTTAACTCTTAAAATTATTTATTTACTTTTATCAAATCATATTAATTGTAGTTACCATTAGGCTCATTCAAATTATTGTTAAAATATATTCTATTTTTATAAATTCAGTGTTAGTAATTCAAGCAATAACTCTCTAAACTAACTTCCGCCTAATAAATCCCTCTTCAAGACATCTAACTTCATACCTCAGGAATTACGACAACTGATTCCACTACAATGTTATTCAATTTTATTTATCTTCTCATTATATTGTATGAGTAATTATTGTTATTGTGTTGGATTTTCGAATTTATGTTTTTAGCAGAAACATTATCTTTTGTGGCTTCCTGGATTTGAATGAAATGGAAGATGAGAATAAAACATGTGTTTGTTTGTATGAACAGCGGAATTCAAAAATGGCAAATCGCTGAAAGTTTGTGTCATATTTTGTTTGACTAATGTTTAATTATTTTGCAATTTTCTCAATAATGATTAAACGATTTTCTCTAAAAACATATATAGGTACTAACTGCTTATGAAGTATTTTTTTTTTTTTGAAACTACAACCATCTAAAACTAAACCAGCTTTACTTGAAAATTGGTACAAATTTCTCCACTTTAGTCAATGCCTCTTATTTGTAGGACGTCTCTCATCACATTTTTTTGGGGGGCTATAAGTATGCCCTAATATGAAAGTAATTTATTGTAAAGTGAAAATTACTATTCTCTAATTTTTAGGACGCCTCTAATCACTTTTTTCTGGAAGTTGTACGTATGCCCAAATATGGAAGTAATTGTAATTTTTAGGACTTTTGGGGGTGGGGGTGGGGGGAGAAGCGTAAGTATGCCCAAATATGAGAGTAATTTTAAAGTGTAAATCAGCGTAAGTATTATCGTCTGTAGTTAATTATAGTAAAAGCTGTATCTTACCGTTGGCGAGTTCTCTTTTTATACCGTCATCGATTGCGAGGAACATACCATCTTCGATTACGCAGTATCATTATTTATATCAAGTAACAAGAAAAAAAAAAAAAAAAAAAAATGAGGATCATTTTTGACAAAAAAAATCATGATTTATGAAAACCATTGTGCGATCTAACAACCTAAACATAAATAATAAAATTTTCTAAACTCTGTACTTAAATATTTTTTATTGCTAACGATAAAAAAAAAATCAAGGAAAGAAATATAAGTGATATGTTTCATCATTATATCTAATAGGAGTTTAATCTCATTGAGTCCACCACCATCTGATTTCACTTGCGAAAGTGAGTCATCCAAAATAAAAGATGATTTTTTTTTTTTTTAAAGAAAAAGAAAGGATGACTGCTTTTATAGTTAGTTTACTCAGGATGAAATAAAAGGAAAAAGTGAATATAAATAGAAAGTTGTGTATATAAAGTTTAAACACTCAGACAGTGAGAGGGGCAGAGGAGAGACAAAGAAACAAAGAGAATATTAGTGGGAGAGAGAGTGAGACAGACGGATAAAGAAAGAAGTGGAAGGGGGGGGGGGAGAATAAAGAGCAAACAATATCAAATATAAGAAATGTTTATATTACACACAATCTCTGAGGCTATACCGTACTTATTTACTATTGTGGTTAGTAAAAAAAATGGTAGATGCTAATGTATGTGACCCACATCTCTGAAAAAAAAAACGGCGGTAGGTAAGGACTTTAGGAACCTTAAAGTTCATCAAAAACATTTAAAAAAACTTAATCGTTTTATTCTCCTTAAAAATATCTTCTTTTTTTTGTGTGTGTGCAGAATCTTAATTTACCATGAACTTTTGCTGACTCTAAGAGCTGACTCTTATCAAAAGTATCTTATTAATATTATTTATGGCTCGAAAGGACACTAACCGATATCACTTTACACACTTCTGCGATGTCCTGCTCGTTCCATTCCATTTCTCCGTCTTTGTGCCGCTTAGTAGCCTTATTATCGTTCAATATCTTTTTAACCTTTCGAGGTGTGTGAAAAATAAAAAAATCTTGTATGAAACGCACACAACTTTCTGTTACTCCTTCTCCAAATTGTAACTGACAAACTTTATAGTTAGTATACAAAATTTAATACAATTCGTCGGTGTTTTTATGGAGTAAATCACAAAAACTTGAAAAAACTGTTCAGTAAAAACACACTTCCGACTTGCTAATTTTCTTGAAACTCGGAATTTCAACAACATATTTAATTCTAAATAATATTATTTAGATGAGAGAATTGGTTAATAAACAGAAATTGCACTTTAGAGGAAAACCTAACCCCCCACCCTTCCCACAAAAGAAGTCCCCTTAAATGAATTTTCCCGGAGAAATATTTCAAATAAAAGTTGTAGATCTTTGTATGTGTAATTGAATACACCGAGTTTAAAGAAAATCTTAGGAGCCATTTTTGAGAAAATCGCAAAAAAGTAAAAAAAAAAAATTAAGTAAAGTGATACTTCCGGTTCAGGAATTTTGACAAATAACTTACTGTCGGATACCATGGTGATACCTAAACGGAATAACAAGTTCGAACTTTCTACAGTTTTTCATTTTTGAGTTATGCAGTTCACATGCATACACACACCAGATCATTTTTCTAAAAACCACTTTTTTGGACTCAGGGAGACCTAAAAATGGATATTTCCGGTGAAAACTGGATTTCGAAAATTTGACATGATTCAATACTTCCTCTTACTAGGAGTAAGAGAAAGTAATAAATCTATAATTGAATCTAATTTATTCAATACACTTTAGAGAACTTTCTAGTAGGGGGGAGTAAGAGAAAGTAAAAAATTAAATATCTCTGACCGGGCAAAATCTTTGGATGAATTGGTCAAATTTGTGAAAATATTGGCAATTTTTAAAACGGCTACCTGTGTGTGTTGTTTATAGCATTCGAATAAATTTGTGAACATATATAAAATTTGGAGATCTTTTCCAGTTCCTTATTAGCTGATATCCGATTTACACCGTACTTCAATAAAAAAATGTGATCACTAATTTTTGATGTAATTTTGGTAATTCATTCGATCTTATGATGTAAGATTTGCACATTTAGGTTATAGTGTTAAGACGCTCAAGAGAAAGTAAAAGTAAAATTTACTTTTACATGGAAGAGATATTAAAATGTAAAAGTCAAGAAAAAAAATTTAAAACATTGGCCTAGAAGACATTAGTTTCAGTGGAATCATTTAAAATCCAATGTAGGGATACTGTTCGCCGCTAGATTATAATAAATCTCAGTTTCAGCTGACGATTTTGGTTCTATATTGTAGTCAGAATAAATTAAAATTGCATGACTTTCGTTTTCTTAGTGACAAGAATCAGGTGCGAAAACGCTAATGCGACTGCAGTTAATACAATTATAAAATTACCAAATATTAATCTTGGAATTGTTTTCATTAGCTCAACTAAATTTAGAAATGGTGGAGGGGTAAATGTATGAATCCAAAACAGATAGTTGAAGTATGATGTAACTGGAGAGCTGAGTGAAGAGTTCCTAGTCAGTACTTGAAGAAAGACTTTTTATACTAATTGAAAAACAAAATGGAACCATAAACAAAACTTACGATCAAAACAAATTCGGAAGAAGAAATAATAAATACTGAAGATTTTATCCAGTAAATTTAATGAACACTCAAATAAAGTATAACATTTAGTTGCATATATAAAATAAAAGAATAAGTATACTTAAAAAAAAAAATAAAGTATACAAAGATAACCTAAAAACAATACACTGTTTGCAGTTCTTGTTTAAATAATGGGTTTTGTTATTAGTTAGCTGTGTCGGTTTGGCTCCAGTTACCATCACTTCTATGGACACACTTATTCATTTATCTTTTCACTCTTATTAACTACAATAATATCACTTTCTTTCAACTGAATTAATATTAACTTTTTTTTCTGATGTCTTTCTGTCTGAATAGCAGCTTGACTAAACCGTTTAAGAATTCAGGAAAATTTGCAAGGATGTGCTCCAATTATCGATGTACTATTTTGCAATTTATTTCTTTTCCAAATTATAAATCGATTTAGAGATATAAATAGAAATGTAAAAAAAAAAATTTTAAGTTTTTTATGATAAAATAGATTTTGCTGTAAATTAATTTAGAAAATAAATGCGCTGGAAAAAAAGTAAATCAAAATTTATTTAAATTTAAATTAATATTATTTTAGAATATAGAATTTTTCTATTTTATACTACAACACTACTTTTTTGTACTCTAATTCTTAGTTGATTTACTGAATGTTTACCCTTCTTACGCCCAATTAAGCGAATGAATTGTATTGTACAGATGAAATGGTGCCATTATATTGTGCGTTCTATCAAACCCTAATGGTATTTACTGTATATAAATGTGCTCTACTCTAGTAAGAACAACCTTACTAAAGTATGGCATTCATTAATCACTTTTACGGGAGGGGGGGCTATGCCCTCTGTATCACCCGTTGACCAAAGAAAAAACTCTTAGCTGGTCAAACTCGAAAATAAGTGTATCACTGTTCTATTTTTGCGCGCTTACCTTCATGAGGGACGACCATAAGTAAAGTTCAATCGTGATAATAATGTTGGATGGGTCCGCAATGCTGGATAAAATACGAGATATGGCAATAAATGTTTTGAAAAATAATAGTTTTAATTTTAATTTTTGTGGATAGCGCATACTAAACCAGAATTATGACGGTAGAGAACACACTATCCTGAACAATGACGATAGACGACACACTATACCATCATCGATGAAGTATTATAGCAGGAAGTCTACAGCCTATGGCCTCACCCAGGTCCAGTTCCGTCATATAAGCAGGGTGTGCACCGCAAACGGACGGCCGAAATCTATTCACTGTTTTTATTCTATGCAATACTTTTGTGCTGCATTATTGAAAACATGAATTATATTTCTTAAGCTGTGTAATTTTATCTTTTTATCATATCTATTTTGATTTTGAAGACTTCAGTTATTGTTATATTAAGGTATAATTATATTTCATTGCCGACCCCAAAATTTTAAAAGTATTTTTAAGGGAAAATTGTGAATTCCTTTAAGAAATTTTTGTGGGTATTTAACATCAATTTTCTTTTGTATCGCTAGTATAAACAGCAAAATAAAAAATGGCGGTGGATCTTGCAATTCCATCTAATTCTCTTTTGTCTTCTTTTTTCAACAATGAAATGAAAATTCTGAGTTTTTTTCTTCATAACTCACATTAATTATATAAAATAGTAAATATTATTAGAAATTACTTGATTTTTTGCATTTTTTCATACAAAAATTTTATAGCACAATTTAATAAAATACCTACGAAGGGAAAATTAGTAAAAAAAAATTCTTAACTAGATTTTTCATAGAAATAATTAGCTACAAATAATTATCTGCCAATCACAGTGTAGAAGTGAAGATGTCAAATGATGAATGTGGTGAACATGATAATTCTAAATTTCTGATTGGTCTAACTTACTCGCCCACATATGACACCTTAACTTCTACATTGTGTGTGGCTAATTATTTATAGCTAATTATTTCTTTGAAAAAAACGGTTTAGAATTTTTTTAAAAGTTTTTCCTCCGTTGGTATTTTATAAATTATAAAAATTGTGCAATAAAAATTTGTTTTATAAAAAAAATGCAAAAAATTTGGTTATTTCTAATGTAATATTTACAGTTTCATATAATTAAATGTGAGTTATAAAGAAAAAAAAAATATCATTTTCGTTCTACTGGTGAAAGAGAAAGCAAAAGAGAATTAGACAGAAATGATCCAATGAAAGTCCGCCATTTTGTATATGCCCGTTTATACTAGTGGGAGAAAATAAAAATTGATGTTAAACACCCATAAAAAGTTCATACCAAGAAATTCATAATATTTAGTTAAAAAACTTTACTTTGACCTGGTGTTTGTAGCTATTCATTATATTGGTCCTTAATTTTATGTATGTGACGCAGAGTCCACATATTGAACGATTAGTTCGAGAAAGTCTTTAGAGTGTTTCACACCAGATGTTTTGATATATAATAAAAGTTTTATTTTCGTACATATTTATGATTTTTATTTTTATTTTTTTTTTATTCACTAGATAGGGGCGGGCAAATATCTTGAACCGGCCCTGGTCTCACCACTCCCCCAAAATACTACTAAAATAAATTTTTCTTAAGAAAGAAAAGTTTCAAAAAAGGATGTAATATATAAGTATGAGAACAGTATGAAGTATTAGAAAAATCGGTTTTAAGAAAGCCGAGGAAACCGACAAAACCAATCCGGTTAACTGATTTCTTCAAAACTAGGGAAACTAGAGAGGTCACACTGCTTTCCCAGACACTCCAAAAATAAAGTTTCCCAGAAAGAAATATTTTATATAAAAGTTGAAGACTTATATATAGGTTGGATAGTGTACAAAGTTTGTTGAGGAAACGTCAAGAATCACTGAAAAAAAAAGAAGAGAAGTTTAGTAAAGTGAACACTTTTAGTTGACCAAATTTAGACGGGGAACATTTGTGACGCGAATTCGATGGAAGTGTTTTCAGGATATCAGGTTTGAGATTCCCATGTTGGAGGTAATTTATTGAAACACACACACGGAGAATTTCGTTAAATATCTATTCTTTTTAATTCAATAAAAAGAGGAAGTAAAATTGTATAAGCGGAGAAAGTTTCATCAAGTGGTCCATATTAAAAAGAATATTTCACATTTAATTTTAGAATAAATTGCAGTCTCTATGAGCATTTAACGAACGCTAAACTCCGCCTCCAAAATATGGGAGATAGAGCGGGAATAATAATATAGACATGTACACTATTTCACAACAAAATAACACTATAAATTTCATTATTCAAAAAACAAATTCTACATATTTCAATTTAATTCTTCGAAATGCTAAGATAATTTATTAGTACTTAATTTTTATGGTTGATGCTTAAATTGTTTGAGCCTTATTTTGACAGAAATATAGATGAAATAAACAAAGAATTTTGAGAAGATAAGAGAATGGAAAAAAGTAGCATCAGTAATGGAAGTACTGCTTGAAATTTTTGACAAATTTGTCTGACACAACCAAAAACAGTATATTATAATGTGTTTTGATTAATTAATGTTACAGGATTGTTTACAGATAATTTTGGTAATAGACATAATAAATAGTTTAGTAATAGACCATTTAGTTAGATAATTATCTAAAATAAGTTGTACGAGTTTTGGTTTTTTAACAAGAAGTGATTAAAAAATACGTCCTTGTGCGAGTTATAGAAACGAAAGGGAGCTTCATTTTGTCAAGTATTTAAGTAATGAGTTGTTGGAGAGGGGGATTTAGTTGCTAACACGTCCCACTACAGGTTGTGGCACGCTCAGATGACAAGGCGTACCTCTCTGCCAATGAACCATTTTACTTTCTTCAGGAAGTAAATAGTATGTCCTTGACACAGTATTCTGTTGGTACGTTAGAGGGACCAGCTGATCCTCCCACCGATATTGTGATTTATTTATGACATTTAATATAAAAAAAAAAAGTTTTGAACAACCTAATCAATTTATTGTTATAAATGTTTTAATGAAATTTAAAAAATTAACAGTTGCACACATGCAATTTTCTCTTTCAAGTTATTTTCAACTTGGAAGGAAATGCTTTAAATAATTTAGAAAATAAAATGAAGAGCTTGAAATTTCTACGCATCAGTGAGCCAGATTCATTTCTTCATTAAATTAATATTTTACCGCATAAAACTTTAATTCCATTTAAAAATTATTGTAGCATATTGCATTAGTTATGCATGACTTTATATACTTAATGTTTAAAAAAAAAAAAAATCTAACACTGAGTTTCTCATTCTGTTTCAGATGAGGTGGCAGTTGTTATCACTTTGGTTAGTGGTAGCCTCATGCCAGTCAGATGTACCACAGGTAACAAGAACACAATTACATGTAGGTAGAAGTTTAAAACCAGATTCCACGGAAACAATGACCGTTCGTACAAGAACAGGAGAAGTAGCCACGCTAATCGTCCGCAAACGTGATGGACGTAAAGTTGGTGATCTACAGCCACCTGCAAATCCGCATAATATTCCTGCAAAGAACTCAAGTGAACGAGTGCCAAAACATGCAGTGCCCCCACCAGTCAATATTCGTTCAGATCCTATGTACATTAAAAATGTAGATTCAGCCTCAAAGAAAGGAAGAAAATTAGAAATTGATGCAGAAGGTATTCCAGTTGTAACTGGTGTTCGAGTACCGGACGATCCTGAAGATAAAGTCAAAATATGGAGAAATGCTAGAGTTATTAACGGTGTGTTGGTACCTTATGAAAAGAAATATGTAACAGTAACGACTGATTCACCAACTAAAATTGAATGGTTAAAAATGGAGCCAATTACTAAACCTATTGCTCCAGACTGGTATCAGCGTCAGGAAAATACAAAAAATCCTCAATATGCACAGCCTGAAGAGAATAAATACTACACGGATAAAATCCTGCAGTACATTAAAAGTATAAACGAAGAAGAAGTAAACAGACAAGGCTGGGGTAGAACATTAATCGCCGAACCAAAGATAGAAGCTAGAGTATTGCATACTCCTGGTGCTACGGTATATCCAACATCGCTCTTGTATTCTCCACCATCGGCGCAAACAACTCGTACAAGAGTTGAAGAAGGAGTTAGAACTCCGGTGCTTCAGTACGCCCATCCAGAACTTGGAGTACAACCGGCCAAAGTTGAACCTTCACCTTCTGAACAAAATGTCCACTTCAGCCGAGATCAAGCTCTAGCCTATTTCTCTCATGATATCCATTCTGATAGAAGTCCTTATGCGTTCGAACCTGGTCTAGAAGATGAGGCTAGGGTTGAAGTTTACGGAGAGAATGATAAACGATCTAATACTGGACACAATTCCAGACCAAAAAAAACACTTTCTTATTTCTATCAAAATCAAGCTATACCACATACATCGGAAAAATATTATGGAAAACATCACAACTACAAGGACACATATATTCGTTATAATGGATACGTGGATAGGAGGCCATTTTGGGAAAAACTGGGCGATACAATAAAGGAACACGTGGAATACGGGGTGGAAAAAGTGCAAGATTTAACAAGGCCAGTTATGGAACCACTGGTTGAGGCTACACATAAAATTTCACAAAATCTTGGTTTTAATACTGGAAACAGAGACCTGAGTGATACATTCAAGGAAAAACTGGGTGTAGCTGGTACCAATTCCATGCTTCTACCAGCAATAGGTCTGGTTGCTGGTGGCGCAGCTCTTGGTCTTGGAGCTGTAGCCGTTGGCAGGTAAATATTTTTCTAAAGTTTATTTTGTATCTTACTAATTAGCTTGCAATTCAATTAGATAAACTTTAAAAGTTGCAATAAGATGCTGGAAATCATTATGAAGGTCTTCTTACAATCCCTCTATCAATAGTTCTAACAAAAATGTCATATTTATTACTTAAATCCTCTGCATTTAAGTGTTCTATGATAGATAGATTAAATTGTTATATGTCAATTTCAATTGAAAATTTGTAAGACCCAATATGAAAGTTTTACCAGTATAAATTCCTTTAGTACCTACAAAAAAAAAATTCTTGAAACCATCCTCTATTTTTCCGGAACAATGATTCAAATAAAAGTGATAGTATTTTGGGAAAAAACTAGACGGACAATAAAGAAACACGTGGAATACGAGATGGAGAAAGTGCAGGAATTAACACGGTAAATATAAAACTTTCTGCACACTTTCCTATGCAATAAGCATTGCAAGTTTAAAGAAAATCTTGGCAACCGTTTTAGAGAAAATTCCAAAAAAAAATAAAATAAAAAACTCGCACTATCGATTTGGATTTCTAACAGTACTTATACTGAAACTTAAATATTATGAAGCCGATAGAACTATACTATACTGACATGGCCTCTTTATGCATGTAAAATTTAAAGAAAATCAATCATTGGATCTTTTTCGAGATAATCGCTGAATTTTCATGGTTGATGAATTTTGACCCAAACTTTCATATTAGATTGCGATGGTGGTACCAAAATAGAATATCAAATTTTAAGAGCTTTGAGTTTTATCAAATTTTTCATTTTTGAAATGTCTGAAAAATAATAATTATTCGACTTTATAAAAGTAAGAGAAATTGAGAAATAAAAGAAAAAAGAAAAGGTAAATTAATTTCGAAGCAACCTATTAAATTTATTCAATAATAATCTTATTTTATGTCGGTCAATTTGTGTTTATGAATTCGGCGAATTAACTTTAGAGATTGGGTGTAAAAGTTGGAGATATAAAAATTAATTTTTTCTATAAATATTGTAACGTTTTTTTCCTCTAAACTAGCTACTGCAACTAGTTTTAAGTGGGTTCGTGTAGATAAAATACTCTAAACTTCAATAAAGAAAACACCAATTTATTGTTATACACAATAAATTACAAAAAAACAACACTTAATAATAATTACTTCACAGTTTAAACCGCAAAAGTTCATTTTGTACACTTTTCACAAACTAGTGACTTCGTTTGAAACTGGAAAACTCTCCCAACTCTCTGTGGTCCCACTATTTATACCGGTGGGGAATCTTCTAGAACTTCCTCGATTCTTCTAGAGAGAACTAGAGCGCCGTCAGCGCTTCCAGCGACCACTAGGAGAACCTTAGGTACCTGCCTTTTCTCCTAGATGGTACCACTGGCTGCGTTACAATATTACACAGTATCAAAAAACTAGGTTGTATTGTATAAAACGATTTTTTTGTAATATAATCTTTCTCAGTTTGTTGTGTTTCTGAACAAATCTAAAACACGATAACTTTTTTATTTAATCAATATTGAAACTTAGTTCAATTATTATTCTATTTAAAAAAAAAAATCAATAAATTATTAATCTATTATGGTATATAATTTAAAATAATGATTTATTATTATTATAATTTCTATTGATTTGATTTTAATAGCCAAAGAGGCATGATGTCCCCCCCATTGTCATTAGTTTTATTATTAGAAAGTTTTTTTCCCATGCATTATATTGGACAACACCTTGACATCTTGGTGCAGAGATACTACTATTGGAGAGGTCACAACATAAGCAGATACAAAGTTCAGTTAGAGATGGCCTTATATCTCGACATATATTATTTTTATATGGGCACTGTTGAAAAGCAAGTTCGGCTTTCGCCAATAATATTGACCTGCGTGATCGCATCATTTACTAGCTTGTAACTCTTTTCCTTGTATTTTTCTATTATTATTATTATTATTAAGATATTGTTCATGTTTCATTTCTCCAAGTAGGTATATATATCTATAAATAGAAAGATACAGAAATTGTTTTATATATTCATGGAATACCTACTCTTCAAATTGAAGAAGTAAAAAGTTTTGATAAAAATTCAGAAAGTATATAAACGCTATTTACATTATTCAAAGTATAATCGTCCATTATTCATGCATTAAACAAATATGGAAATGTGAATAGAGAATATTCTTAAAGAATTTTAATAATGATTTTATTTTGTCTTTTATATAGTGCCGGTAATAAATAATAACAAGCATTTTTATTTATAAGTTGTCCATATAAACATCAGGAAACAATAAACAAAAGAAAGACAGGATTTTTTTTTTTATAAGATATGCACTTTTTTAATATCCTGACATGTTTACTCTTACTGTTGTCAGATTTTCGAAATTGTTTAACCCGGAAATTCACATTTTGAGATCCGATGTGTCCGAAAAAAGTAATTTTTCAAAAAAATGCAGTGTGTTTTTCACCTTGTCTAGTGTTGCGTTTCAGGACCGTTTATTTATAAATAACTCATAAAATACAACATAGTTTACTACACTGCAGAATTAATTCAGTTTGCAAAATATTAAGGTTTTCGCGTTGACATCGGGTGAGTGGTTTGTTATAAAACTGACGTTTCGCCCATAATGCTATAGGCTTCTTCAGGGAAGTGTTGACTTGAATGCAAGGTCAATATCATGGGGCTTCCCATTTATAATGAACCACTGAACTAGTCTCAACCGGAAAACATAAGTGTTTTGCATGTTAATGGCCTAAAAGATTAGTTCAGTTTGATTCAAATAGTATCTTGTCATATGACAGCTGCAACATGCGTAGAATTGGTTTTTAATTTTTTTCAACCCTCACCACCACCACCACCCCGCTATAAGAATGCGTTCGTTCGTTTTGTACCAAGTAGGTGGCCTTCCAAAAAACGTATTCTACGTTAAAAGTCATAAAAATAGAAATATTTCACAGAATATCAAAATTATAGAATTATAGGATTGAAAAGATTGTAATAATTCATCACATAACAACTCCTTTTTATTCAGTAGCCATCCAATTCCTGTTCTGTGCAAGCTTTTTGAAGTATGCGTTTTGTATGGTTTTCTAAATAATTTACATTCTTATAAGATGTTAGATTCATACCTGTCATCTTTTTAATATCTTAAAACGTTTAAAATATGATCTAAAATGTTCCATGTCCAAAAAAGCCTTTGTCATACCTATTAATTTAAAAAATTACTAGTTATTTGTCCCTTTTGTGGTTCTTTTCCAAATGTGTTCTCATTTTTCAATGTTTTGTTCTTTTACGAGTATAGGCGAGCGGACTTGATGATATAAGTACTCTGTTACTTCTTCTTGTGAGGACTTATCTTGCGAAGCTTGCTTTATCAACTTTCTGTCATCTCGATGCTTGCGAGCATGATTCATTTAAAATATATGAACTATGTTTTACATATTCTTTTGATTTCTGTAAAATAACTTCTTATAATTTCTATTAGATAGGTGTATTTCCTTCTATTTTTTTTGGATAGTGATAGATTTATCTACCTGTTTTATGAATATTGCCGTTTTGTTTTCATTTTGTAGGAAATACCAATTTTTTGTGTTGTTTTGTTTTGTTAATCCACCGGTCGTCTCTGGTCTTCTGGCAATACTCTGGTATTTATTAACCTAATAGTTTCGTTGATGCTTGATGTTAGAATATGTGACAAAGCAGAGCAGCGAACAAATCGGAGAATTCGCAAGGAACAGTTTTCTCCCGATATCCATGTCCAAAAAGGTTTGGTTGTCATTCCCACATTTTTCCAGCAACTTGTCGACATTCAAAGCTGTTGCACTTTTTGCTGAAGTAATATTTAAGGATGGGCCTTCCTCGCAGGCTTATCACCCTCCTCGTTCCCAAGGATACCGAATACAAGCCTTCATCAAATACTTGTACTAGTACAATCCCCGAATGTAGACTCCAGTGGGCAACACCAACATATTTCCCGTTCCATATATAAATAAATGGCGTTAAATAGATAAATTATGGTGCCCATTAAGTTCGGTTTTGTTGAAAAACTTAGGTTTGGCAGCTTGCCTTGCAGTTAATTTCCAGAAGCTATATATAGAATTATGATTTCTCCATGATTTAGAAAAGCAACTCGAAAAGAACCCAAGGTGTTAGAAAATCTTAAAAGAATATGAGCAATAAAGGAAAGCAAGATTTTCATGTCTCCCCCTTTGTTTTATCGAAATATTTTAATTTAACTAGAAATAATTGAAAATTACACTTTGTCTAGGTTCCTGGACGTAGATATGTTAAAGAGAAGCAATGAAAATGGTATGGTACCTGGCCAGAATGAACAACTATCTGTAGAACATAAGCGAGCACTGGAAGCGGTAAGAGGTACGAGGAGAAGAAGATCATTACATGGAGAAGAAGATGAAGAATGGTTGCAAAGATTGGATGCAACACCGTCCACTTTACAAACATCATCTGCCGTAGAAGAAACAGCCTGGGCTAATACACCCTGTGCCAAGTGGGCATTCTGTAATGTTATGGTGTCCAGAGGGGAAGATGATGCTGCACTTATGGAAAAGAAAATGACCACCTATCTTAATATGTGAGTTTTTTTTTTTTACTATTTTTCAGTACATTTTTCGTAAGACACAGTCGCCTGATTAATAAGAATTGGTAGAGCTAACATGTTTTACAGGGATGGGATTAGCTCAGTGGTAGCACGCTGGCTCCACGCGGAGGTCCAGGTTCAAGTCCAGCAGTGCTGCTCTTAGATTTTCTTTTTCTAGAAGCCTCTACAGCCGGTTATGAGAAACATAG
This sequence comes from Triatoma infestans, assembly GCA_011037195.1. Taxonomy (NCBI): domain Eukaryota; kingdom Metazoa; phylum Arthropoda; class Insecta; order Hemiptera; family Reduviidae; genus Triatoma; species Triatoma infestans. Next base: position 146,754 of record JAAEAF010000989.1, on the reverse strand, counting down.
ACATTTATTTATCAATGTTTGTTAGATTAATTAAAAATTACATTAATTTGACGAAAGCATTTTTAGCTTTATTATTTACCTATAGAAAATTTACTATCGGTCAATTCAACTCGGATACTTACTTAGTAATATTTAAAAAAAATCTGGTCTGATACACTCTCACACAACTTTCTCTTATTCCGGTTTTTCAAAAATTGTGATTGACAAATTTTATAATAATTAGTATACGAAATATAATGAAATTCATCGGTGTTTTTATGGAGAAAATCGCAAAATTTGAAAAAACTTTTCAGTAAAAACGCACTTCCGGTTTACCAATTTTCTTGAAATTCGGAATTTTGGGAATCGATTTATTGCTAATTTATTTTGTTTGGATGGTGGATTTGTATAATTATCTACGATATCAGTTTAGAGAAAAACATAACCCCACCCCTCTTTCAAAAACCCCCTTAAATGAATTTACCAGAAGAAATGTTACAAATAAAAGTTGCAGGTTTTTATATGTGTAGTTGAGATTCCAAGTTTAAAGAAAATAGTTGGAGTCGTTTTAGATAAAATTTAAGACTGCCACTTCTTGAATGTTACTGCAGAGTAATTTGGACTTGTATGAATCTAGTTTAGGACTGATTGCTTTTGGGACTGGATTTCTATTGTAGTTATTAATAGAATGTTTTGTTTTTCTTTAGGGTGACTTTAGAACTTTTATTTTGTTTGAAGTAGAATTTAAGGGCCTTAAATCCAAAAATCTAACACAAGCGTAATACATCCTCTTATAGAACATTAAAAAGAGAAAGTTAAGAAGCAAGTGTCAGAACGTCCAAAATCCCCCCCCCAAAATCAATAGAATTGACATTTCTTTTATGCACAATATTATTGAGCTCATTATTAACAACTATCTTTCTTTATCAACATTCTGTTTAGAAAATAGAGTCCACATGGCAAAGAAGGAGTGCGTTAGAGTGTTAGTAGTTAAGGCGGTGATTTGTTCTCTGGCATAAATCAAAATGTACATATATCTACTTTCTTCGGCTAGCTGGCGTGGTCTAGTCTCTAATTATGTTGGATACCGCTTCATACTTATATACTTGACTGGCAAAATAAAGGGTGATTTACAATATTTAATATTGCTATCTTGTTTTATATGTATAGATCTCATATATATTATACTTTTCTCTAGACATATTGTATTAATTTAAGTAAAAAAGCTTTGCACTTTATCTGCCGTTCTGCTGCTTTCTTATACTCTTTAATTAACAATCTTCTTCTTTTTTCACTTTAATCTTTTCATAATAATAAAATATTGAGCTGAAAAAAAAAATAATAATAATAATTAAAAAAATTGATATCCATAGATAAGATCATTTATATTTTTTTTTCCCCTTATTGTTATTGCAGAGGTTTCCAAACTTTCTGTATCTCCGCCACCCTACTTGTTCATAATAAATTGTCGCACCCTGTTGTATTTTTTTTAACAGTTTAATTTTATAAATACTATTCTTATAGTACAATTAATTTAATGGATCATAAAACAATGTTCTCGTACTGGCCAGGCTCAGGATACGTTGCTTACCAACGAACATATCTTTAGGAAAGATTCACCGCCAGTGTGCGAAAACTGTGATGTTCCACTAACAGTCTTCCATATATTCACTGAGTGCACCATGCACAGTGAAGCAAAACTGAACTTAGAAAATATCATTAAGGAAATTCTAAGTGACAATGAAAACAATATACAAAATGGGCTACAATTTCTACAAGAAATTCACTTAATGTATTTAATTTAATGGACACTATGCTGAAAATATTTGTTAGAATCGTATAAATTTCTATATACAGGTTTTTCTTTTGATTAGATCTATAGGTAGAATTAATTTATTGTGTTAGACTTAGGGAACAAACACACAGACAGCGACGCGACGCGACTATGAGCCGAGCTATCAAATTACATGTGAACATATCGCATAAAATACACAGAGCGCGAGGCGAAGCGACACGACGCGACAACCTCTGAAACAAATCACTTTGATTTTTATAAGCGACTAGAAGAGACAGCAGTGTGTGTACAGTAGCCGAGATGGATGGTGAGTTATTGATTAATGAAGTTTTCTCACGAGAACCGATTTGGCAATCAAAACACATACATCACAAGAACAGAGGACTAACAGTTCCTTATGCCTCATTCTCCCTTAATATAGGAAATAAATAGTGGTACTCTCCGTACACTTCCCTCCTATCACATACCTCATTTATCCATTCCCTTTTAACACCACATTGCTAAGTTCTTAATTTAAATAAAGGATTGTCCCACAAAAGTAAAGTGTTACGCCATAGTGCAAACTGGCTACTCTTATTGGTTCTAGTTCCAAATCGCACCGCGCCGCATCGCTCTCTATGTGTTTACATGTAGCGTTTAGCCGCATCGCGTCGCGTCGCGCCCTATCGCATGGCTGTCTGTGTATTTGTACTCTTAGACTTACGCTGTAAGAATGGTTGTATGAATGATACGTGGGGGGGGGGGGCAATGTCGGGATAGGGGTGGCAAATTTCTTCTCTACAGGACGCCTTTCCTGTACTTTAAAGTTACATAATCGGGAGCCACTGTATTCTGGACGGGTGGGTCTATGTTGGGATTGGCACCCCGGCAAGGTATGAATGGTACGAAAGAATTTAAGGTAAATAGTATAAATATGTTACTTCAGGTTTAGTTCTGTTTAGAGTGCGAGGAATATTGAGTACTTCACCCGAAATTAAGTTTAGTGTGTTTAAGTGTAGTGTGACCTGTCCATTTTTAATGTGTGCATGTACTTATTTGCTTGGAAGTATTTATTAGTATGAGCGTATTTAAGCATGTAAATATTTATTGGTATGCCTGTTCTTTATGAGTGCGTAAGGTTAAGTGTAAATTAGAGTAAATGTATATATTATTTTACTTTAGGCTAAGATCTGTAAGGGGTGCGAGGAATATCAAAGTAGTCCACCCCAAATAGTTATAGAAACAATATAGGTTCGATTAAATATATGTTAGGCCAATTGTCATTAGGTTTTTCTTTTAGGTAACTAGTAGTTTAACCCAATCAGTGTAATGTCCATCAGAGGTAAGATAAAAGGTGCGAATGACCATAGTTGTTGTGTACCTTTCAGCCGAAAATTTCAGACAAAAATTTCTTCAAGGAATTCATAATTTTCACTTAAAAAATTGTAATTGTCCTTAATTATTAAAAATAAAATTAGTAGGTGAATAAGATAAAATTAGTATGTAGCGCAGTTCACAAAGTATTGGAGACTACTATAAGGATGGAAATCTGTGCAAGAGATTCAATCAAACTCTTTCATCATAATCAAAACACTCACACGACTTTCTGTTACTGCAAAACAGCAGACTTTCTTCACACTTACTATTCTTATTAGTGTTTAAAACAGGTCGGCATTTTTATGGAGAAAATCACAAAAAACTGGAAAACCTATTGTGTAAAGTCGCACTTCGGTCAACCGATTTTCTACCAACTGTAAATTTTGGCACCTTATATAAAATTCTAATTAATATTACTTAGTTCACAGAAATGTATAGCACATTTTGAACTGAAATAGCACATTAGAGGAAAGCATAATCCCGCTCCTCCGCCAAAAGGGCCCTTAAATGAATTTTCCCGGAGAAATTATCCGATTCAAAGTTGTAACCCTTTGGAAGACTAGTTGAGGTAGCAAGTTCGAAGAAACTCGTTGTTCTCGTTTTCGAGAAAATCACAAAAAACTGAAAAACCCATTCAGTAAAGTGGAATTTCCGGTTGGTGGATTTTGCCCGAAATCTTCGTGTCTGATGCGGTGGTAGTACCTAAACAGAATACCAAGTTTGAGCGTCTTGCGACTTTTCGTGTTTGAAGTATTCTTTTCAGACGCAGGGCACATACAGATCATTTTCTAAAACCACTTTTTTAGAGTCAGGGAGCCTTAAAACGTGTATTTCCGGCAAAAACACAATTTCGAAAATCTGGCACGATCGCAGTATTTCCTCTTACTAATTATTAGAGAAAGTAATTAAGTCTTTATTTATTATACAGGGTGTCCCATTTAAACGGGCCACTTTTGGAATAACTCTTAAACGAAGCAAGATATCAAAAAAGTGAACATAACGTTTGTTCAAATATTTTCACTCTAGTTTATGATGGTGTTAGCGTTTATTGATTTTATTTCCGCCTTACACCTTAAACCGGTGCTTGAAAGTTACGATTTCCTTTTGACCCCTACTTTTTACTATTGTATTGAAAACTATTAAAGAAATGAAGAAAAATGCCGTTAATTTCACTTCAATATTTCAAACCGTTGCCGAGATATTCAATCATAATGATTCAATTTTCCTTCTTTTTGTTCCCTACTTTTCTGTTTCATAAACTAGAATTAAAAGCGGATTTTCCTATCAATTTCTACTAAATAAGAGAGTTCAAGTGCTGATAATACTTGAAAGCTATTTTAAAACCATAAGGGGCTTAAAAATCAGTAAAACATCATTAAAACAAAACAATTTTCCACTTTATTTACTAGAATCGATAAAAAAATATTTCTTATTTATCAAAATGACCTCCTCGGCTTAAACAGCACAAGCGCAGTCGCTGTACGACAGATGAAATCGCTGATCGCATCATGTCTGCCGGAATTGCTAAGCAGGTTTGGACTGTCTTCTCTAAGGGCTTCTGGACTTGTTGGTTCTTTAGCATAAATTTTTTCTTTGAGATATCCCCAAAGAAAAAAAAATCAAGAATGATTAAATCTGGCATTCTCGAAGGCCAGCTTAACGGTCCCTGCGTCCTAATCCAGCGGTTACTAAACATCTCATTCACTTCTCTCCTCGCCACTAAGGCATAGTGCGCAGGACAACCATCTTGTTGGAACCACATTCTTGTTCTGACATTTAATGGCACATCCTTCAGCAACTGTGGTAACTCTTGGCGATAAAATTAGCGTATTCTTGCCCATTTAAAATATCTGGTAGAAAATATGGGCTAAATAATTCTGCCTGCAACCATTCCACACCAAACAGTAATAGACCACCGGTGTTGTCAATCGATTTCCCTCATCCAATTTAGATTAATTTTGGACCAGTAATGGCTGTTATGATGATTTACGACATCACTACTGCAAAATGTTGCTTCATCGGTGAATAAAACTTCATCAATAAAATTGGGATTGCTTCGAAGCTGGCGTTCACCCCACCCGCAAAATTCTCGTCTGAGAGCTTTATCACAGGTCGATAATGCTTGAAGCTGGATATGATAAGAGTGAAAGTTTTGATTTTTTTAAGTGACGGTGAATTGAGGATCTTGGTATACTCGTGGGGCAGGATATCTGTTGGATAGATACTCTGGGATCGTATTGGACACTTAAATAGAAGCATCGATAGCTCTGCGAGAAGTTTTTTTTTGTTGACTTTTGAACAAATCGACCGTCTCTAAGATTATTAACTAATCTAACAATTACCCTGCGAGAAGGATGATTTAGTATCGTTCAGTGTAGGTTCTTGCAGCCTTTTGGAATTTCTGTTTGCACTCGCCTAACACTAAAAGTATATCCACTATTTAAGATGAAGAAAAACGCATATTAAAACAATTCAGAGACACAATATTGAAACTGCTTAAACAAAATCTAATATCATTATGTAGGTAATAAACTCTTTTAAAATCACTACAACTAAGATAAAATGTTTTTTGTTAAAAATTGAGAATTAGACCCAAGTCCAATACTTTGGAATTAATTGTAAATAAACTGCAATAAATAAGTTTGGTTTTAGTGATGTTTTACCTGATTTTTAAGTCCTTTATGGTTCTTAAATAGGTTTTAAGTGTTGTCAGGATTTGAAATCTCTCAATTATTCGAAATTAATAAGAAAATCCGCTTTTAATTTTAGTTTAGGAAACAGAACAATAGGGGGGGGGACGAGGAAAATTTAATCTTTATGATTGAATATCTCGGCAACGGTTTGAAATACTGAAGTGAAATTAACGGCATTTTTCTTCATTTCTTTAATAGTTTTCAATACAGAGTTCAATAGTTTGCTGTAAAAAGTGGGGGTCAAAAAGAAATCGTAAACTTTCAACCACCGACTTAAGATGTAAGGCGGCAATAAAATCAACAATAGATTTCAAAACAATATTATAATATATTTTGTATATTCTTAAGAGAAAAATTAAATTTTTATAAAATTAAATAATTAACAATTTTAAATAATCTTTAAAAAATACAAAAGACCATACATATTCAATACAACATAATACTAATTTTAGTGTGATGGGCGGTCTTGTTTTTCTTCATATATTTTTTCAAATTGATGACTTAACCTTAAAAAAGATATTTCTGATAAAAGCTGCGCCCCTCCCTAGGTGGCGCGCCCCACAGTTTGGAATACGTTGAGCCCTATTACAATGAAGAGAAGTACATATTAGGATCGGGTCAAATGTTGATGATTTTTTTATTGAAGAAATACATATTTTGCTGCCTATTGAAATATATTTTTAGCAAATTTTGTGTGTGTGTGTCGATGTGAATAAAATGTCTATTAGGAATTAGGTTCTAGTCTAGGAAGGATACATTGTAAAGTTTTTGTTTGAAGTGATGCGACCTACGGTCTACCATCTATACAATATTAAGGTGCATTAAATGAATTGATTGAGAGGTGAAGAAATTGATGCTGTTCGTATAGTGGATATACAGGAGGCTCGTGGGAATAATCTCGTACCCGAACAATGCACTCCGCAAGGTGAGTTTTAGATTTTTTCTAAAACGAATAGCAATTTCCTTTAAACTTGGAATGCTAACTACACAGACATAAACTTATTACTTTTATTTGTGTTATTTTTCAAATGATATAGAGCTTGGTGCAATGTTATTGGCGCTCATTTCTAGATTAATATATATACACTTTTACTAGCTACCTAGGTAGGCACTTGTCCTCCACCATCTCTATATTTTTAATGTTACAGGAAATGAGTAAAACTTGAAGTCAAAGAAAATTGATCATTATATAATTTTAATTGTATTAGCAAGAGTAGAGAAAAATCGTGTGATTATAATCCCTCTAAACAAAAGTTCCATCAATGAAGATTGCTCAGCTTCATTTGTTAGTAATTGTCAAACAATATTTGCAAGGAGCAGAATTAATCGTTCCAATTTTAGTATATGTACCGCTGAAGCGTTGGTCTAGTGGCTAGCGCACTCGCCTTTCGTGCGAAAATTTAGGGTTCGATTCCCGTGAGGACAAAGTCGGTGTTGGCTCCCAGCATCATGATAAAAATGGGACGCTACAATTAGTAGCGCTCTAGGTGGCGAAGGTGGGAACTGCGGCGTGCTTACAAATCAAATCAACGTAAAATTAATCAATGTGTAAACAAAACTAAATTCCAAGATGGAACTTTAAACACATCTAGTTCTGAATGAAAATCTAAATTCTTTCACTTGAAAATCACTGGTCGATATAAAATTAACATATTAAAGAAAACTTTTTTTTGCATCGCTACCATTATGTATCTCACCAAATCAGTTCAAAAAATTAAAATTTTTTTATTTACAATTAAGCTTGTAAATTGATTTAAAAAAAAAACTATGAAGTTCGTTTTTATTGATTCTTTGCAAAATTTGTAATCAATTAAAAAGTTGATTTTAACTGAGAAATTCTGTAGAATAAAAACGAAAAAATCAAGCAAAAGGAATATTATATAACACGTGTTAACAATTCAATGGTCATACCAAGAAGAAAAGATATCTAATGAATATAAATTTAATAGTTTCTATATTACCTAAGTCATCAACCGTTTCGGTTAATGAACTTTAACTGTAAATCTATTTGTTTTCTATTATTTTATTTCCAAATATGTGTAATAACTATTCTAAACGTACAACAAATTATGTGGAAATATTTAACTTATTTATTTAACAATTGATACCTCTCAACGAATCATAGGTTATAATAAAAAAAAAAATGCTAATTAACTTTGTAAACCCAATTTCGAAGGTAACGACATCTTTTAGTATCTCGTTTTCCTTGTAAAAAAAAAAAATAACTACATCACTAAATCTGGCTTTCGAAATGCAGCTTTTATTATTTATAACAACAGACCGTATCCAACTCTGGTTTGATTACAATTACAGAACATAATTAATTTTGAATTCCATATGCTTGTCTGGATCTTTAAATAAAATGTAAACATTGAAGCAAAGCTTTAACGTATGAAACCAATCTGGTAGATTTTTATCCAATTCAGACATTTCCAGATTATTACAGTAGCAAATGAGAGGTAAAGACAATTACCCACATTACTGAATAAAGGATTCGTCAAACTAAACATTAATATAAATTATATATACAAACCAACAAAAAGGATTTATTGCCTTCTTTTAAAGATAGCATGCACAAAAACTTATATAACAACTTAATACTAAATATTTACAGAATTAATACTAACCTATATTAGAAAACTATTATAGAAATTTGTATATTGTTTCATTACTGACATTTAATATAACTTCTTTCGTGTTTTTTTTTCTTTTCTTGTTTTATAATAAAATAAATATAAAAACTATAGTGTATTCTATATAGGGGAAGGTAAATTGAACGCGTTTAACAAGGCCGTGACGAGAAATCGGTTAAAAGATTAACTCGTGCGACACGTTTGTTAACTAGAGAAGAAAGTCTTCATGTAATCAATCCTTCCACTCTCGATATTAACCCTACATAGAAATCGATCCACTCAGACAAACAGTGTTACTTTTATCTTCTCAAATAAAACTATCTCAACTAATTAATACTGAAAGTTAGATACATGTGCAATTTTTTTTATCTACCCCCCCCAGCTAATAATAATTCAATTATATCCATGATGTGTATTTTAATTGGACATTTCTTACTATTTAAATTATTTATTTAATTTTTTATTCAATGTATACATTTTTTTTCCCCCTTTAATTTCAATTTTTACAATTTTTTTGTCATCTCTAATTTTTCACTATTCCATTTATAGTACATAATTATTTAGAAAATAAAATGGAAGCTGATGTAAAAAATATTATTTAAATAATAATAAATGAGAAGTGGAAAGTCAAGTCACTTCAGTTCTTAAATTTGGCTAAAACACACTTTCACCGTCGAACTGATTTTGTTAAATATTCCTTCATCGAAAAAATATAAGAGACTCTTTTTTTTTTATTATTATTCCTACTGTAATATGGAACCGGTTAATAATTATTGTTAAAAACTTGTTTAATTAAATTGAAACCATTTTCCATCAAGTCAATTTTTTTCAGTAAAATGAAACTTTTTTTTTTATAATTAATTAAACTTTTCTCCGATCAAATTAAATCGTACAATAGAAGACTAAGTATAATAAAGTTTAGTTGTCCTTAATACTATATAGATAGTTGAACCATATACTTCAGTTTTGAAAATATACTTTAGAAAGTAGTCTAAAGTTAAGAGGGGCTTCCCCCCCAGAAATCAAATTTCCTGGAAAAAACTTAAGTGTTAGGACTAATGTATAAAGTACTTAATATTGGATCCTATGGCATTTAATGAGTGAAGTTCCTGTGACTTTACGTTTTTGAATTATGCTAAGCACCACATATACATATACTATTTCCTTAAATCATTTTTTCGTATTCAAGGAACATCAAAACACTTATTTCCAGTGTAAACTCAATACGATTGATATTCTTCCTTTTACAATAAATAGGTAAGTGAAAGAAATTCGTTACATTACGTATGAAAACTCAAAATGTTTTTTCCAAAATATGTAAACCTATAAACCAATCTTGGACTTTCCACATTAATTTATTTAACACCATTAGGGCTAAACCTATGGATTAACAGCCAATGTCTTTCTGATGGGACAATATTTGTTGGTACTGGCCAAGTATTCAGCAAATCGTTATTCCTATTGCCAATTACTGGCAATCAGATTCCAGAAGCTACAGAAAGCTTCCCACTTTTACCCTCGGTGCTTTCGTAATTTTCGTTTCCATGAGAATATGGGCATCAGAGAATTTTTTCCATTGCTTCACAGTTTGCACAGAGCAAAATCAGTTTACACGGGTGTGTTATCATGATGATGATGGGCAAACACCTGAACCCGGTCAATGAAGCAGGCTACCCCCGAAAACATTTCTGATGTTTTTCAGTTCTGCAGGCCCAATCACAACAGAATGTGAGCACCTATTACAAAAGCACCGAAGGCATAAATCTTAGTGATTGCTTAGGATGATAATATAATTTCCATAAATTTACAGGTATCATCTGTTTCCCCACTTTCCGATCTGAAGTAAGCTGATTTTGTAAATAAAATGAAAAGTAAACAAAATATTTTGTACACTAAAGAAAACAGTTGCTATTGATGTATGTAAATATTTAAATGGTATATTAAAGTTTCAATACTTTAAAACAATAAAGGCCACTTAATGTTCATTAATTTTCTATTCGAATAAAAAACATAGGTTATGTGGCAATTTAGCATCCACCTTCAGACATTTGTCTAACAACTATAAACATCTTGCCACATTTATTACGACTACAAGCAAGGCATTATTATCGTTGAATCCTATAATGGAACATATTTACTTAGGTTAGTAAACTTTATTTTTATTTTACCTTTCGCTGGTTCTTCTGAATATCGTGACAGAATGAAGGTCCGACCAATCACGACTGGACGAGCCAATATATAATGTACGTTAACAATAATGCACTCCTTTCCGTTATTTCAGTAAATGTCTCGTCCATATATACCACCAAGACATTTAACTCTTTTTTTGTACACTGTCGTAGATAACTCGTGCTGGCCTCTCACGCCTTAAACTTGTTCTAACAACTTTTTTTTGTTTTTGTTTTTCTAGCAAACTACTGTCGCAGTAGTTCATGGACCTAAGTAGAAACATATTTGTTTATTTTAGTTGAATATATTGTGTGTAAAGTGAGTGTATGTGTTTGTGAATAAGAGATGAGATTTGAATTAAAGATAACCTATTCAAATAAGTACCTTCCAAGATTTTCTTGGTAACATTAGTATTGTTTGGATTTGTTTTATTCAGGTAAAAAAGTGTCTTTCGATACATTTGTAATCTATTATATATTTCTTTTCACTTTCTATAATATTCCCCATCTTATTGCCAAATTACCTATTCTTTTATTTTTACATTCTCTTACTGAAGTATTGAGATCGTGTCACATTTTCGATGATGTCCTGAGGCTCCCGAAGTTCGAAAAATTGGTTTCTAGTAATTGGGCTCTCACTGTCACTGGTTTTTCCCTATATAAACACATTTATTCAAGTGCTACACATTAATATTACATGTATTTCTAAATACACAATATAAACTTAAAGTAATATGTAAAGTAATAGAGAATTTAAACCAAAGTTTGGCTACTATGATATAAACCATTTTAAAATTAGACGTATCATCAGTTTATAAGCAAATGAGTAAAATGAATATTGTTATCCAACTAATTAATAACAGGGATGATTTAAAATAAACAAAAGTTAAACAAAAAAAATAAGCAGAACTCTTTCAAAGCCCAATAAATTGATGAATTTCATGAACTTGTCCGCGGGATCACTTTGCATTAAGTAACATTTACGTGGTTACCAATTGTTACTACTTGCTTTAAATATTGTTGCTCTGTCGCACAGTTAAACAAGATGTAATCCCAGGTTTGTTGTACAGATGTGTCACAGGGGCATATTCAACTCGATATTATTTTGAACCTTTCCAGGTAAGCTCTATTTCTTCAATAGGCAGAGAGTACCTGTCTTATTTTGTAATTTATTTCTATTGATGATCGCTTGCCTACTTGAACAGTTAGGAAAAGCTCTTTAGTGTGCAAACTTTTCGCAGATCAGCCCGTTCTTATAATGTTGCGTTATAATGTCTTCTTTTCTAAAGTCTAAAGATTTTCCTAAAAGTTAGTTTATTTTCTTCAGTTATAAGCCTGTTACTTTGATTTGAAACATTTTTCCGGAAAAATTATTTTAGGGTGATAAATCTGGAACGATAGACTCAAAAACTATGAGCTTTAAGAATATTTGTGAGAGCTGCAGTAAGAGAATGTCGTGAGTGTTCTAATCAGATATTTATTTTCTTCCGTCAGGAATATGTAACAGATTGGTTATTAAGAATATTACATAAAGTTGGATCGACATCAGGACAAAATAAATAAAAAATACATAAAATGTTGATGAGAGAATGTTGTAGATTAATAAAACAGATATACAGTAACAGAATTTATAAATGGTCAAATTTAATAGCATTTGACTTAAACAACTCATTTTAAAAGCAAAATGCTAATGTCAAGAAACCGCCATTGGCAAAAAATGCTAACATCAGTTTCTGTATCCCTCTCCAACTACTTTCGCATTCAACTTTAATGTTGCATTGAGAGAAAATAATAATAAAAAAAACCTGTGGGTCCGGCCCAGCCCCGATGCAAAAGAGAATTAGCGGTGTACCCTATTTGGTAAAAATGGGACACACACTGAACAAACAACTAATACATCTTATTTAGATTAAAAGGATGTTTGTTTATTTGTTGGGTGTATTGGAAACAGGCTGTATCCGACTTTTTATCAAAATACAAGAACATTAATATGATAATTTGTTTACTTCGAAGAGAATTAAAAATTGGCAAATATTTGTCTCTAAAAATATAGAAAGGTTTGATTAAGGAAAATATTCGTTTTAGATAAAGTGATAATCCTTTCTTAGCATTCCATTTCCAAGATCCTAATGCCTAACCAGTGGGCCTAACTAGGATTTGCAGAAATCATAATTGGGGTTCCCATAATAAAAAAAATAACTATTATTATTGATGATTTTATTTTTTTTTTTCAATAAATGTATGTCGCACATTCATTACATTTATACATTCATCACATTCATTCTTCTCATATTTTTTATTTGCAAAATCGGCAATTAAATCATTCATAGACAAATATTTCATTGTAAATGCGGGGTCTTACACCCCCAATACACCACTGAATGTAGCCTTGAAAACAGAAGTAGTTTTGCAGAAGTTGTTTGATTATTTTTCAGGCATTAATAAGCCTGCAATAAAGGAAACTTTATAACGTTACAAATGTAAAACAAAGAAGCAAAAATATGCCCAGATGTATGACAGTGTCTTAATATTTGATCATAATATTCTCTTCAAGTACTTGAGATCTTCTTACAAAAGTTCACAATTAAAAAAAAAATCTGGTGTGAAACACTCACTCGACTTTCTCTTGTTCTAATTAAGACAATTTAATCAAGAAATTTTCTTTAAAATTGTAAAGTTACAATGGTTAGTTGGGCCGGCCATAAACATGTTAGTGGAGTTTTACTTGTATACTTGAGGGACCTTATGCGAAGCGCTCTATGTAACAACCAGGAAAGCTTGTGCAAATTTAAATTTAAACTTGACAGGGAAGGGAATAGCTAAGTGGTTAGCGCTCTGGACTCCCACGCGGAGGTCCCGGCTTCGAGTATAGCTGTGCTACTCTTAGATTTTTTTCTTCCTAGGAGCTCTACAGCTCACTCTCGATGGAAGTGTGGTCTGTAACGAGGCCGGAGGCCGGCAGTGTACTGAGAAGGCTCCGGGCGCCAATGACCATAGATGTTGACGCGCCTTAAAAAAAAAAAAAAAAGAAAAGAAAAGTAACTGATCTCCATACCTCTCTAAAATCAATTTTTTCAGGAAAATGTTTAAAATAAAAGTGATATGTTTCTATCTATGGAGCAAGCATATCAAGTTTAAAGAAAATCGTTGTAACCATTTTCGAGAAAATTCTAAAAAAAAAACTCAAAACAACTATTCTGTAAAATCGCACATCCGTTAACGTTAGGTACTGTTCTCCCAGAACTCCCCCCAAAAAATCAGTGTTCCTGGGAAAACGTTTCAAATAAAAAAACCTATGACGCAACAGCCTATGAAAGGCCAAGGCTTGCAGGCGGCGATTTGTATTGAAGGACATGTGGTAAGCACGCTGCAATTCTAGCCTTCGCTATCAACTGTAGCTTCCCTCTTTTTTCTCGCTATGCTGGGACAACACCAGACTATGATCTCTCGGGAATCGAACCCTGAATTCTCGGTTTCAAATGAGAGGGTTAGGTATTTATGATTGTAGATATAACACGAAGTTTAAATAAAATCGTTTGGAACCGTCTTCGGAAAAAATCACGAAAAACTGAAATTGCTGGATTTTGCCTCTTACTAGGAGTAAGAGAAAGTAAAAGACATGTAGTAGTGATGAAATTTATAATCACAGAAAAAAAAAAATTTTTTTTAACAACATAAAATGAAATTTTTCTTTGTATATCAAATGAAGTAAAAATATTGAAAATTCTAATTAAAAAGTTTTCATTATAATATTTTTTTTAGCAATTTAGTTTACATAAACTTATCAAAATAGTATTTTTTCTTGGAAATTGTAATATAACTTTCTGATTATCTGAGGTGAAAGTTTTTATATCATTATAAATCCATTATCCATCGAGAATTTTACATTAATATATGTTTAGATGATTCTAGTTACTTCAAATTTCTCTCACACTCATTCAACATTAACAGTGTGTTTCATTTATTTACAAACAGGTACCATTTCTGATCATTACTATAATTTACCTTATTTCTTTTAAAAATAAACAATAACATTTTTCTGATCACTTTATCTTAATAACTATTTAGTTAAAACGAAAACGATGTTAATTCGTTGTTTCAAAAGGATTGATATCCATATTTGGTACTTTTTATTGTATTCACATAAAAATGAACAGGAGAATTTCAACTGATGAGAGTTGAACTGATGAAATAGAAAAAAAAGAAGAGCTCTATAAGGATAGAGCTCCACTCTCGTTTCTAAACTACAAACACAACTCCTGCTCCACAAGTTTCACAACACGTTCCATTTCTCTTCTAAGTAGAAATTTGCTGACCATTGTAGAAAGTTTAAATATTAATTTAGTTAATAGGAATTTAATAATTTTTTTTTTTTGATCATGGTGATAAATTTTTTCAACAGTAAATTTTAATTATTTAATTTCATGAAAATATAATATTGTATTTTTATTTATTTGAAAGGAACCGGTTAAATTAAAGGTAAAAGGTAGAGTCAAATCAAATATTTCAAACATAATAATTCTTATTAGATGTTTAGTTACTTTCAATTTACATGAATGGGAAATTCTAAACTTTTTAAAAATTATTTTTTTTTTTTTTTAGGAAAGTATAGCCTCCCCCTCCTACCAAATTCCCTTAAATAATTTTTTTTGTTTCAAACAAAAGTGATAGGTGTCTGTATGCATAGTTATATATATTTTAATGAAACCTGTCGGTGTTTTTATGAACACAGATAACTGTTCAGTGAAGATGCATTTCCTGTCACCCATTTTCAAACTCGAATTTGAACAACATACTTAATTCTTATTGATAGATGATAAAATCGTATAATAAATAAAAATAGGATTTTAGAGGAAAGTATAACCTTCCCATTCCCCAAAAACCTCCTTAGATTTTTTCCGAATGTTTTAAATAGAAGTTTCAGTTCTTTGTATGTGTAGTGAATATACTAAGTTTCAAGAAAATCTTGAAGAAAAAAAACATGAAAAATCAGTTCAGTAAAGTGGTAGTCTCGCTTCATCTTGTTGTCAGATCCCCTGTTGGAACGAAATATAAAATTTGAGAAATCTGCGATTTTCCGTTTTTTGAGTTATGCTGACCATACTGCCACACACAAAGATTAATTTCTAAAATCCGTCAGTAAAACAGCAATAAGAGAAAGTAATTAAAAGTAGTATTTATCAGTTCACTCTATCTGTAATCAAAATGTAGAATCAAAATAGGTGCCACCTATGGGATCATTTGTAAAAACATGAAGAAATGTATATGATCATAATTAAGGAATTTCTGTCTTACTTTGGTTTTATTTATTTATTTTAAATTTTTGAATCTATCGAGTACAGACAGACACACATTCATTTTTATATATATAAAGATAAATAAATAAATTTAAATATTTATTTATTTTTCAATGCATTTTAATTTTTTACCGAATTTTATCTGCCTTAAAAATCTTTTTCTCCAAGCTATCATAACGACCAGAATAATTTGCCAGAATTTCCCCAAATGTTCCTGAAGTTATTTTTCATTTCAACAGTAGTAAGAGTAGTAACAGTAGTAAGAATTTACAGGAAGCTTCAACCTGTTTTCTCCCCTTGATTAATTTTTATTGTAAATCCAATAATCAGAATATCGCAAGCATTATAATGCCGAAGTTAACAAAAATAGCCTAAATTTAAAAGCCGTTGGCAGTAAACTGATTTTAACCAAATTTACATCTACATTTGTATAAATACATCTACACTTACATATACTGCTTTATATGGCAGCATTGATGGTGGTATACTAAAAAAAAAAAAAATGTCTAGTAAAGCAGATAGTACTTTACAATTTCTCTTAGGTTTTTTATTTTATTATCAGATCTTTTAAGGGATCCAGTTTTTTTTCTAATTTAAGGCATGTCAACCAAGATCTATGGTCATATTTGTGCCCGGAGCCTTCTCAGTATACTGCCGGCATCCGGACAGTATCCTCTCGTTACGGACAACTGCCCATCACCGGCCAATGAGCTGTAGAGGCTCCTTGGAAAAGGATAGCCCGGCTGGATTCAACCCGGGATCCCGCGTTTACTAATCCAGCGTGCTACCATTAGACTACTTATGCGAAGTTCCCGTGGATCCAGATTTTGACTGTCTTCTTCCTATCACATTCAATTATGTAATTCCTGCAATTTTTCGTTTTTTAATTATGCAGTTATCCAAACATAGACCACACCCACATACGTTCTAAAAACATTTTTTTTACTCATGGAATCTCAAATGATTATATTTCCGATGAAAACTCTTCTTTTTTTTAAAAACATCTGTTCGGAATGCAATACTTTCTCTTCATTATTTTATTTTTTTAATTTAATGAAAGTTAAGCTTATAATTTATGAATGTTCAATTATTTTATAAGGAAGGCCATTCTCATTGCTCATAATTAATTACAAAATCATTTTGCATTGACCTGTAATTAAATACTTATTTATTTTTCTTAACAGTAATCATCAACGTGATTAATTGACTTCAGCTTTTAGTATAAAAGAATTGAAACTTTTTTTTTTTTTTTATATATATTAATAGAAATATGCCATTGAAGATAAATTCAAATTATCGCAGCGCTTCAATTGAAGCAAAATGATTTTATAATTAATAATTAAATGACATAGCCACTGATTTCAATTAAAAAAAAAAATTTGAGAATGCTATATGTATGTAAAGATGTCATTGAATACTTAATGGGAATTTGGTACAGTTAACTTAGCTATTCCAGAAACGGAGATTGTTGTCCGACCCTTTAAGGCCTCATAAGGAAGCTTTTATGATGTCTGCGTTGGACATGGACTTTTTTATTAATCGTATATGAGGGTAGGTTAAATAGAATAATTAAGATATGCCCCTGTCCGTTCAAGAAAGTAGAACAATTTACCTTTCTGGATCTACTTCTGTTCTTCAATTAAAAATTGGTGTATAAACTGACAACAGGATAATAAATGCTAGAAGATTCTATTATATTCCCGCAACAAAAAGAGAGAGAAAGAGTTATTGGTGTTTGAACAAAGGATGGATCGTCGAATGTTTGGGGAATTAAGATGCAGATTGGGGGTGATGGAAGAAAAAGCTGAGAAATATGTGATTATTTGGTGAACTAGAAAAGTCCAATTCATTAAGCAAGGGAATTAGCAGGTCAATGGTCAGCATGTAAGATAAGGAGATGCTCAAGATGTTTCTAGAAGGGACTCTGGATTGGTTCAGAGAGAAAGGTAGCTCTCGGCAGAGATGGCAAATTATGTGATTCACAATCTTCTTTGAATAATAAATAAAATATAGTTGCTCTTTTAAATTGTAATAGTAACACAAGAAAGTAATAACAGAACATTTCCTTAAGAAAGTTTCGATACAAACTTCAACACAATCAGTTCTCAAACAATGAAATATATAAACATTCAGATTAATAATTGAATGAATATTCAAGTACTAAACCTGGAATGATGTGAAACTTGTACCATTTTGCCGATATAAAATAACTGAAAGTAATGTTGTTATAATAATTCTATTGAACAATGTAACGTCTACATCTATTACGTTATACTGTCTACAACGTAGGTTCACTTCACTATCTATTAGATTATCTCGTGTTTCTTCTATTAGTGTTGAAAGTTTGCTAGTAAAACTTGTATACATATTTTATTAATATGTTGTCCTAGTTCTAGTAATACCTGAAGAAAAATGAAGTTTTGTGAATGTGCACAGCCATTGAAATTGAAATGAATAATGTAGCACTAGTTTGGAGCATTTCGCTGTGCAAAATAACATAAACAGATTATTATTATTACTTTGGCTCTACGGACCTACGAGGACCTTGGCCTCTTCAACCACTTATTCCTGTCATGAACGCGAGCTCTTTATCTCTTTATACCCAGCGTTTACAAATCAGCTTCTACATCAACCAGCTGTCGCAAACGCGGTCTTTCCCTTCTTCTACCTCCAACCATTTTCTAGGGATCCTAATGCTTGGCATTCTCTCTACATGCCCTGCCCATCTTAGGCGAACTTGTTTACATATACCACCAGATCTGGCTTGACGTTCATTTCTCGAAATTGGGCATTGCTTCTTATTTTCCAGGAACCAGTCACTTGATCCGGCCCATATATCTTTCAAAGGATTTTCCTCTGCCAGATTTTTAATATTCTTGGCGTTCTTTTAGTTTCATCTTACGTTTCATATCCGTGAAAAATAGCAGGAAACTCAGACCCGAGATTCCATTTAATTATTTGCAGCTGACACGAGAACGTTTCGGCCAGCTTCCATCATCTGGAAGTGCAACTTTATTGAACGATTTTTGTTTTGTTTCACTTTTAAGCGATTCTCTCGTATAGCTCTAATGATATTCTTTTAATTTCGCATAGTAATTACACACATAAACACCTATCATTTTTATTTGAAATAATTTTCCACGAGTATTCAGAGATGGTTTTAACCTTTTCTCCTGAGTTCTACTTCAGTATAATCTATGTTTTACTACTTCATAATATCAAGGCACCTAAAGGCATAGTTAGAATTGCATATTTAAAGAAAATCGTTTAATCGGAAGGGTGGGTGACTAGGTTTCTGATGTTTTTGGGGAATTTTCTGGAAAAAGGCGCCAAAGTAATTCAATTTAGAACGTTAAGTGAATAGATATAAACCTATCACTTTAATTTAAGACTCATCAATCAGTTCAGACTGAAGGGATGTGATTTAAGATTATTTACAGTAGAGTATAAAAGTGTACCGTATTAATTATAATGGAATATATTATCTACCTTCACGTAGTGTCAAGGTTATCTACAATAACAACTCCACCGTTCTACTGATCCAATACTGCAAGTTAAACAGTGTTCATCTTTTAAACATATGATTCCTTCAATTTGATTTCTAAATTTCTAATCTTATTGAATAGAAATGGTGAAACATTATGAATATGTTAATTTTTTGTTAAATACAATGAGAGTTATTTGCCAACGCTTCAGTCCATTATATATTTATGTACAATGAACTCTAATTGAACTTGGAAGTCTTGAACTTGGTGAAATCGAATTCACCTGGAGAAAGAAATACAACATAAAATGTGGGTCAAACAAGAGACAAACAACTACTTTAATAGTATTTCTGTTGTGACACTTTACAGACATGATACTTGCTATATGGTCGGCAACTCAGTCGGCTTTCTTGAAACAGTCGTTCACTTAGTTGATTAAGATAATTTAAAAATAATGAAATTATATCATTGTAACTCATTGATCTAGTTCTTTTTTATTAGCTACAGCTAACTTCTATGTTGTGCCTCTATATCCTCTTGTATTAAACTACAGTATCTGTAATATTTCTTATATTTATTCTACAAATGATTATTCTTACAGAAAGTAAACAAAGAATACTAACTGCAATAAAACGAAAGAAAAAACTATGTAATAATTGTGACAACTCTCACAATTATAAACAGTTCTATTTTGTATCTCACAGGGAGTAACGGTTTCGGCACTAAAGTATAATCTTCAGCCTTATTTACATGATCAACTTAAACTGTGTTTAAACTGCGGAGTTAGTCACAATTATTACATAGTTTAATATCATCCTCACTATTTTATCTGAAGAAAAAACAAAAAGAAAATGATGCTTTATTGCTGGTCAACAGAGTGTTACACTTTATATTGATGATCTTTATAAAAAAAAAAAAATAAATGCAAGCAAAACATTTGAAATTAATTCTTCTCTATTTATTTTTCCCTTATACAATACTTTTTTAAACACAGAGTTTAAAAAATGGACTCCGCGGCCTTTTTTTAAAAACACTTTCACGCTCCTAGCTGGTTGTCCCGATTGGCACTTCCAAGTTCAAATACCATACTTTTTCCCTCAAGAGAATGTTAGGTGCTCTAATGATCTAGATGAATGCATCAATCTCTCTGATCGAGCGCCAGTGGTCGGACCGAATGTGAATGCTGATTATTTTCTCCATTATTTATACATTTTCCCTTACTGCTGCATTTTATCATCTGCTTCTACGGCATCTACATCTGGTTCATTTGGTAGTGAAACTAACGAAGTTTTGCTGATTCTTCTGTGTCAGTCGCTTTTGTTTCTGATTATGATTAATTAAGTATTTAGAACCATAAAGAAGTTTCTAGGTATTTTTCTTGTTGTACTTTGGGCACACTACATCCTCAGCTAGGTGATTTCATTGGTAGTGAATGCAAAATGTTTTCTATGTCACATTGGTCGACATTATGTGGACCGTTGGGGCTGGTATACCGATCAGTATAATCGTGACTCTCGACCGACTTCCCTAAAGACTGTCTTCATATTTAGCAACGAGATCTCAATTTAAATGTTTTCTAAAATTTCCCTCTCAGTGCTAGACGTTTCCATCTCTTCGATACCTTCAAGAAAACTTAAGGAATACATCAACAGATCCAGGATGCAGGCTTCAGATGTCTTTTTATAAAACAACTATGCTCGCAGTAATTCGCCGCTTCAGGAATTTTTGTTACAATTTTCATCCTGTTTTGGCATTAGAAACGATCCATGAAGGGTACCCCCGAGAGAGGTGAAAACACATCTTTACGAATTGATCGGCAGTGGAAGGTTGTACTTGGGTGGATGATTGTACCACAGTGAATTCTGAGTCACTGCAAGATAGTTGGAAATGAGGAAGCAGTTCGTTTGGCTAAATTGGGCGCATAAAAAGATCAGCCAGCTGCGCCAATGGAATATAGCTCGGTGAAGAGATTTCTCCAAGCCAAAATTAAAGAAGCTGTGAATTTATTGCATAACCAGCAAGCGCATGTCTATCGCCTTGGAATCGTTGAAAGCCCGACTGCACGCTCTGCGGCAGCAATGCTATGGACCTCATCTCGAAGTCTCTGAGGCACTCGCGAACGTTAGACTGGCTGCAGGTCTCAATAATAATACTAACAAGACAATGATATAACGAAATAATACCAATTATGGCGACTATAGGCCATGATGCGCCTATATATCAAAATTATATTGGGCAGCTAGACGTATAATGGCTAATCGCCAGTAATACCAGGGCATTTAGACAAAAATTACTGGATAGAAAATATCCAATTTTATTGTGGCAAATTTACAGCATTTTCGCAGAGTAAGAATATTCTTGGAATATGATGAAGAACTGGAGAAGAGAAAGTCAGAATAGTCGGAGAAGAGCGAGATAGTAGAAAAATAATATTTGTGTGGTATGGCGGCAAGGGGCGCCAGAAGTGGTCAACAGGCCACCATCGTACATATACCCTGGCGAGTCTGTATAGACGTTGTTTTATCACCACCGGTACAAGATTTATATGAACAGCTCGTCCTACTTACCCCTCTCTATTTCTGCCAGCTATCTTACTTGAATCTGTAATTAGCGCCAGGAATTTAACAAGAACTTTTACAAACAAGATTTGGGAATGAAAATATAAATAATTAGAATGTTCTTTCTAATTTAAAAAAAAATATACACAAACACACGAAGTGAATTAACCTACTTTTATTTCGTATCAAATATTACAAAATGCCTTAATCTATGTTTAACAAAGAGATCCCTTCATAGAATTTGAAAATAAGAAAAGTTGTGGTTGCCATTCAGAAGTAGACAGTTTTACGATAACTAACAAGTACATAGGTTTGATCTTTAATCAAAGAAGTCTTTTGCTTATTTCACTAAATCAACTATTAAAAGTAAAATTACTTATATCGTGTCACACTTAAACTTCTACTTATCGATCATTTTGTTGTAATTTTTATTTAAAGAATATAAAATCATATGCAAATTAAAGAAGTCAACCTTTTCAAAAATGCATTTGAATAAAAATTGTAATTTTATATTCTGTAACAGCAAAAGTAAAGATTTATTTTCAGAATTCATTAAATAGCTTATACTGGAATATTTTCATATTTACTCTTCTTAACTCTTGCAAAAAATAATTTCTATTGATTAATCACATAAATTACAGATATTAATTCATGCTTTTGTTGTCACTGGCTATAACATTTATTTATTTACAACCTTAATTTATTTTGGAAAAAACAAGGGACGATTTACAGAAATGTGAATAAAACTAAATCTGGCTTTTCTGACTATTTTAGCATATAATTATCTAATGCATTTTCGACGAATATTTGTTATCCTTTTGGGTAATGAATCTATCTCTATATTTTGACTTGGTCTTACACCAAAAATTTATATTAATTTGATCATTAGTCAGTCCTCAAGGACCTTTTCTTTGCATTCAATCCTTAAAAACTTTCATCCTGTTTCCTTAGATTTCTATTTTATTTTGAACTTAATATTAATTACATTTTAAATATTAGAAATAATTATAAAATTTTCAATATTGAAATATAGAATTCAAAATAGATTTTATAATTTTTTTATTTAAAATTAAATCTATAAATTTTTTAACGCGTCAACAACATGTGCGGCCACTGGCATTCTGAGCCTTCTCAACTCATTGCCGGCTTCCAGGCAACAGACAACACTGCCTATTATCATACATTGAGCTTTAGGGGCTTCTAGAAAGAGAAAATCTACGGGTAGGACTCGACTCGGCCCACCGCGTGCGAGTTCAGCATTCTTAGCTGATAGCTACCACTCATCCCTTCCCTTAAAAAAAAAATTAATTGAAATAATAATTCTTTATTCATGTCAAAAACTAAAACTGTCTTTTGTTTTCAGGTTGTCTCCGCATACTGCAGCAACTGTTGTGTCACATCTTCATGAAGTTATGTCAGCCATAAGGAATAAGAATTGCTCAGTTTTCCAGTGCCCTTCAGGAAGCAAAAGGACTGGACATAGATGAAGATTATAATGTACAAAGACATACTTGAAGTGAATACTTAAAAAACTGTGGAGAAGAATGTATAGTAAGCTGTAAATAATTTATTTTTTCTTCCTTCTTTTTAAAGAAATATTAAGAATTTTAAAATTTGGGAAGAAAATTGAATCTTCTTCTATTGTTTCTAAGAACTTGTAGACTATTAATTTATAGTCGAAAAGAATTTCTCATAAACTTCAATCTATATTATCTGTATTTATTACGACAGTAATTGTTTTACGGGTAATTTCAATGTATAAATAACATAATTGTATAAACAAAAAAGGCTCTAAAGCTCTTTACCTTCAATATGGAATCATATATGATTCATCAAACAAACATATAATTATTTTCTACTTATATTGGCAAGAGTAAGAACTAATTATTAGTATTGTGTGAAACTTAAGACTCATTGTATCTGTTTTAATTTATTTAAATTAAGGTAACCAATTTTTAAGAGTAAAGATAATTTCCTATACAGAGAATTAATCATCTTTGTAAAAGTTTCAAAACTTTCTCTTGAATTTAATGCCCATTTTATGTATTACCAATGTAACATTTCCTATAAAATTCAAGCATATCCATTTCAAGCAAGAAACAATAAATAAATAAACATTATTTATTTATTTAGTTTCTGAATAAATAAGTATTATCTATGAAATTCTTAGTTTCCTCATAGTGTAAATATAAATGGTTGAGTCTAATTCCAAACAGTTATGCCTCAAATGTATAGTTTGTGTTATTATTTAAATAGTTATTTATAAAAGTGAGGATGGAAAATTGTATTTTGTGTAGTATTTTTTTTCACTTTTCACAATAAACATAAAAAAGTAATTTCTGGCTTTAATTTACTAGCCCCCCTCCATTAACGTCGTCGTCACAGATCTAAAAAAAAAAAATTCAAAAATATCATTATGAATGTTGTAGTCAAATTTATTAAGAGTATTCATAAGACTTACAATTAGAAAAGGCATTACTAAAAATTTGAATGAGATCCCATACCACAGACGTCTCCATTAAATCTATCGGAAATTTCCAAGCGATATACCTGGTAGATTTTCTATGGATAATGGAAGTCAGAAGGGATATACGCGTATACTACAAGAATTATGCTGTTTAATAATTTGGTAGTATCACCAGGAAATGAGTGTGGTTTTTTGCTATTGCAGAACGGATTTGGTCTAGTCCGTTTATTCCTTCACAAATTGTTACGCCATTGACACTAACCAAACAAATTGACAAATTGTATACCTATCTAAATAACTTGGAAACCTCAATAGCGCAAAGTTGGTTTAAAAGCGAAGACCCATTGTCCAAATACAGAAAAAAAACAGAGTTGCTCAACATTGTTAACGTGATTCCGTCAAAATTGGAAGTTAAAGAAAAAGATAATTAATGAATGGTAAGATTTTGACAATTTACTTCGAACAATATTTATTGTTTTTTATGAAGAAACAATAATGTGAAATATTTCTTGATCTTCAAATTTTCAATGAATATCGCTTACATCCAGCAACTATTTCAAACCGATTATATTTAGAAATTATGGAAGCCCCTTATTGGGAAACTCAAGCATTATTAATTGGCAATTTGCACAAAAAAGTTACAAATTGTTTTATAACAAATATTCTCGTTATTGAAATTACTTAGAAAAACTAAAAGATATTCATCGTAGTCATACAATTTGAAAACAATATAATGCTCTTGTAATTAAACACCTGGGCACAACAGATCTTTTAGGTCGAAGTGCAAATTTCATATCAGCAATTAATAATAGCAAATATATTCCTAGCTAGTTGGCTCAATACATTTTGGTCGTTTTTGTTTCGATAAAAACTCAATTTCTATATAATTAATAGTGCAAATGTATTATATACATCATAAATTGCATATGTGTACATATTTGAAAAAATAAATAATAATAAATTGTTTATATGAAATTCCTTAAAGCATTTATGTATCAGTTCTTCAAAATAAAGCAACGTGTTTGCATTAAAAAAAATTATTATGCCTAAATCTTTATGAGAGCAAAAGTCAAGTAGATAATTTTATTTCCAAAATTGCCATAGCATTTACAACAAAGAATTTTTCGGGTACCTAGGGCCAACTCCTCTCAGAGTTATTACATGGCAGATACTTCAGCGCTTCTTAAAAACAAAAAAAAATCCAATTAATAGTTAAAAATGGAAAAAGAATCATTAGGCTTGATAAAAAACTCAATGAAATAGAAAAAAAATCAAATAGTTTAAAAAATTTTATATTTAGGAATCTGTAGAAATAAAACAAAAAACAACTCCGACAGAAAATACAAACAGAAAAACATTTTAAAAAGTAGCACTAGATAATCTATTCAAGAATCTTAATTTATGTGCTAACAAAAAACATGTTGTTTTAAAAATGTTTGGAAGGTTGCAGCACTTTCCAGGAAAGTGAAAATTGAAATAAATTTGAAATTATTTTACTTTTTCCAGAGGTTGGAGACATCTAGTGGCGAATATCTCAACTATAAATAAAATTGGTTCTTGGCAGGTGTTGGCAATTTTTATTACATTTTATAACTAAATACAAAATTTCTGGATAGACGCAGTTTATCTTGCATTATACAGGGTGTCCCATTTAAACGGGCCACTTTTGAAATAACTCTTAAGCGAAGCAAGGTATCTAAAAAGTGAACATAATGTTTGTTGATGTACTTTCGCTTTAGTTTATGATGGTGTCAATGTTTTTTGATTTCATTGCCGCATTACACCTTAAATCGGTGGTTGAAAGTGGCGATTTCCTTTTGACCCCCCACTTTTTACTACTGTATTAAAACTATTAAAAAAATGAAGAAAAATGCCGTTAATTTCACTTCAATATTTCAAATAGTTGCCAAGATATTCAACTGTAAAGATTCAATTTTCTTCGTTTTTCCTATTTTTCTGTTTCGTAAGCTAAAATTAAAAGCGGATTTTCTTATTAATTTCAAATAATAATAGAGTTCAGTACTGATAAGACAAAACCTATTTAAAACCATAAGGGACTTAGCCTGCTAAGCAGTTTTGGATTAAGTCTTCTGTAAGGGCTTCTGGTGTGTTGGTTCCTTGGCAATAATTTTTTCTTTGAGATATCCCCAAGAAAGAAATCAAGGGGGCTTAAATCTGATGGCCTGCAAGGCTAGCTTACTGTCCCTGATTAGCAATTCCGCAGACATGATACGATTTCCTGATACGACTCCATGTATTGCGCAGCGACTGCGCTTTTGCCGTTTAAGCCGAGGAGGTCAGTCTGAACTCTATTATTACTAGAAATTAATAAGAAAATACGCTTTTAATTTTAATCTACGAAACACAAAAATAGGGAAAAAAACGAAGAAAATTGAATGTTTACGGTTGAATATCTCGGCAACTGTTTGAAATATTGAAGCGAAATTAATGGCATTTTTCTTAATTTTTTTAATAGTTTTCAATACAGTAGTAAAAATAGGGGGTCAAAAGGTAATCGCCACTTTCAACCACCGATTTAAGGTGTAATGCGGCAATGAAGTCAAAAAACATTGACACCATCATAAACTAGAGCGAAAATATTTCAACAAACGTTACATTCACTTTTTAGAAACCTTGCTTCGTTTAAGATTATTTCAAAAGTGGCTCGTTTTGAATGGGACACCCTGTACAATATTTACCACGTATTTTTTTACCATTTTCTTGCCCAGTTTTTAAAGTGACCGGTTACTATCATCTTTTATAAAAAATTTTGTGTTTTGTTTTATTCAGTGAGTCATTAACAGAATAGCTGTTTATACTGCAGCTATAGAATTCTTTATTTGAATACCACCTTTTGGAATTGTATCTATTAATAAAATACATTCTTAAACTTCATGGTTATTACAAAATGAATTTTTAAGTTTTATCTTTGGCAATTAATATTGGAAAATGAGTATTTGAATTGGAAAGGATAAATGAATCCTATTACCTAAAGAACGAATACAAATGCCCTTAATTTGAAATTAGTTCCTTAACTATACATAAAATTGTACTTTTTGTTTTATTGATGTGAACAAATGATCTATGGCGGATATCAAGAAACGATACCCAATCTTTCTGCATGATGGAACTCATACAGTATTCCTTCGTTGTTCCAAAATAAACCATTCATATGCTATATTTGTTTTACATAAATTTTCATTTCTGTTTGAACTACTGCTCAAGGAACTTCCAAAATGGATAGGTACCAAAATTATTGTTTACATTGATATAATAAGTAGTTTAATATTAAATTTAATTTGAGGGAATGTAAATGCTGCATCAAACTTCAGCAGAAGTTATTAGTAGAACATAGACATTTTTGGATTGCGTGGCGTTACATCACGATTTTTCATCTATAAAGCAGCAGGTTTCTTGCTGGTACTGAATTTATTATTTATTTTTTAATAATGATTTCTTTTGATATACAATTTCTGCTTAACTTACCAAAGGCTACTTATAAATTGATTAAGGTAAATAAGGAAGATTTATTTAATTTCACAATATTCACTTGGTTTTCTAACAATTGTCCAATCGTTTATAATTCAAATTTCCTAAAGGTACACACCTACCAATAAGAGAAGCTAGGTATATTATCACCAGAGACAATGAAATCAATACAATTTGGTATTTATTGATTTGTTATAAATTTTAAGAAGATACAACTGCAAACAATCATTTTATTTTTAAAAATCATACACATCTGAATAAAGGAGCAGTGGATCCTTATTCTATCGCGTGCTATTTTGAGGTCTACGAAGCACACTGCTAGTTCTTTACTTTTCTCAGTAACCTTTTCCGTTATTTACCTCATGGGGATTAGGTTCCGGGTTCTTATATTGTTCCAGAAGCCATATTTTTTTATCAGTTCATTTTCTATTTTTCTCCTTGCCTTTTTTCTAAAATCTTGGCACATACTTTGGATGGGAGGCTTAGTAAAACCTTATGCCTTAATGGTTTTGGCAATTTCGATTTCCTGTTTTTGTATATTGGAACGATCACCGCAGTTTCCCAGATGCTTTCAGACCAGGTTGAGAATATGTAAAATTTCTGGCGAAATGCGGTCTTGTCCAGTTCCTTTTCATGCTTGCTTTAGCTTTTTCAATCCTCTCTTATAAGAAAGGATAAGAAGGGACTTGTTCTTCTTTTGTAAGTTGATCTGTGCAACATTTTTGAAGAAGATATTTAAATTACTCCCTCCTTGTCTTCTTTTTATACCTGTATGGTGGTTTGGACATGAGCTGCGGGATTCGGGCTAAATCCCGTCTGGGAGTTATGGTCCACACTCTACAAAGTAAAACCTAACACTGCTTAAGCGGAAGAGAGGGATGATTATGTGTGAATGAATAATTTTTTTTTTAATTTAAGGCGTGTCAACAACTATGGTCATTTGCGCCCGAAGCCTTTTCAGTGAAATTGTTATACAAGAAAATGAAAACATAATTTTCGTTCTGTAAAAAGAAAAAGAAAATAAGAACTTTACATAAAAATATCTGTAGATCTAGTTTACCAATAAAGTTGCCTATATGGATAAATGAAACCAAAGAAATTTCGTTTATATTCAATGTTGTAATAGTTAAAATTGGATTGCGATTTGAATTTTAAATTCATGTAATAAGGTATGGAAGGCCAAACATTAGATGTTAAATACTTAATCCTAAAATATGCACACTATAAAAAAAAATCATTGTTTACGATTTTAAAGATGAGATTTTGGAAAAAATAAATTAGTTCAAACAACTATAATACTCCTTATTTCACTTTCTTTCTTTCATTATGAATAACTGTATGGATAAAAAATTTTCACTTCCTAAATTGGTGACAATCTCATGTGGAACAGTTAAGAACAATAGTCTGTTTGAAAAGGATAATAATAATTCTACCATGAAAACAATGCACCCATGTTCGTTAGTGTGTTTTATGTGTGTGTGTGTGTCATCGACTTAGTAAAATATAAACATACATTGATAAAAGGACATGAATAAGGATGGTGTAGCAGAAAAAAATACGGA
Source organism: Triatoma infestans (assembly GCA_011037195.1). Classification (NCBI taxonomy): domain Eukaryota; kingdom Metazoa; phylum Arthropoda; class Insecta; order Hemiptera; family Reduviidae; genus Triatoma; species Triatoma infestans. The sequence goes on along the minus strand of JAAEAF010000989.1, from coordinate 117,272 downwards.
AAATCACTTTTAAAAGGGTAGGGACGAAAGTGAAACATCCTTTGAACAATGTGAGATGTATATATTGTGTTTTTTCAACCATTCATATCAGTATCCGTTTACATTTCTCATAGAAAAGGCCAGTGTATTGATTTTATTATTTATTTATTCAAAGTATTTGAAGTACCTACTTATTACTTCTTAAAAATAGTGCATCTTCCTCATATCGTTGCTAAATTATAAAAGCTTAAAAATGACTGTAAAAATGCTACTATTTGGACAATTTCTATGCATATGTATGCTCTTTATTGGGATGTCTTACTGTCTGGAAGAGGACAAAGAGAGGACACCACGGATTGATCTTGGAGACATTGCTAGCGCCTTACTCGGCAGGGCAGAAACTAATAGTCAGGTAAATCTTAAGCACGTCTTTAAAGAATTAACCATTTGTTTTTACAAACTGCCAAGAAAGAAGGTACATATGATTTCCATTAATTTGGAATATAAAAAATAAAAAATATTTAAGCAGTTATTATTTTGCAGGTACTTAGCTTAAATCTGACCAACTTAGTCATACTGCTGGTGCTGAAAGGTCTATTGTTTGGAGTAACTTATATGGGAGCTGGCCATGGAAAAGGTAGAGCATTAGATGTTCAAGATGAACCTATACTTTCTGAACCGGAAATTTTATTACTTACAAGTTATTTAATGGGAGATGCTGAAAAGGACTATGGCTGTATGTACAGAATAGCTTGTCAAGAGCCCAAAAAGAGCAAACAATATTTAAATGCTGCTAAACTTTTGTTAAAAGGATCGAAAATGTTCTCTGAGTAAGGGTCATTGTTTGTAACGTAAATTTCAAGATAAAAAAATTGTTAAGCATATTATATATTATTTTTCTTTGCAGGATTATTGGATATGATGACAAATATGATGAACTTGTCAAAGATATGCAAGAAGCAATAGAATTTGGTACTAAATATGGAACTTGCCATCAAAAGTATAGTTGTAACAATAATAAAGGAAATTAATTATGAAATTTAGAGAAGATATTTTTTAATTAGTAAAACTATGTACATAGTTTACTTAATTTGTTCAGTTTTTGGATTCATTGAATTCAGTTAATAAATAAATGTATTAAAATGAGTATCTTATTTACAATAGTTTCTTCAAAATATACTTCACATTATCTGAGAGAAAAGCAAGAGCTCAAAATTATTCACTCTTCTGGCTACATCCAAGGAATAACTTTGATTTGATACATACATTAAACTAACTTTTAAATAGATTTAGACAGAATTTAATGTCGGGCATCCATCTTCTTTTAACCAACTCAAATAAAAGAAAAGTTATCTAGGAAACTAAAGTTATCCACTTAATATTAGGTTCTTAATATTTAGGTAAGTTACATTATAAAGTGCATAAGGTTTAAGTATTAGTTTCTGCCTTTCCATGTCCAGGATTGCAGCATGGCTAAGAGGCGTCTTTGTGCAAGTTAAATTCCAGCGTTTCCACCCAATCCTATTTAAATAAAAGTTTACTTTTACTCACTTGCTAACATAAACACAGAATATATGGGATACATGTAAGTATCCAGGACAGTGAGTATTTTAGTCAAAAAGACAACACCAATTAACAAACCAAATAACATTTGAAATTTAACGTTACACACTCCTTTGCCAAAATGTTTTAAATGAAAGTGATATGTTTATGTGTGAGCAATTAGCATTCCAAGTTCAAAGGAAATCGAAACCTTTTTGAGTTAATTCCATTCTATTCAGTAGAGTCGCACTTCCATTTAACCAATTTTCTTCAAATCTGAAATTCTAGCAATATTTCCAATATAACATAATATTTTAATGGTGGTAAATCCTAACTAAAGGTGTAATTTAGAGGAGAGTTTAATGTTGCTGCTTCCCAAAAACCCCTAAAAAATACATTTGTGCAGAAAAAATATCTGGTGTGAAACACTCAACAACTTTCTCTTATTGCAGTTTACAGAATTGAAATTGACTATGTAGATAGTACACCAAATGACTATGTAGATAGTACACCAAATTGACTATGTAGATAGTACACCAAATTTAATGAAATTCATCGGTGTTATAATAGAGAAACTCACAAAAACTGTTCAATAAAAACGTAATATACTCTTAATGTAACAAATATATTTCTGAATAAAAATAATAAATATTTATTCATTTAATAAATAATTGAATGTTACGAATATTGTTAAAAGTTAATATGAAAGATGAATCCACAGGGCTGTGTTCTTGTTACATAAAACAATAATTTGCTAAGTAAAGTGGTCAAATGTTATATAAAGTAAATACTATTATATAAAGTTTGTCCTGAGCTTTCAAACAGTGCTCTGCATAAAAAAACTGCTTTTTCATTAATTAATTAATATCGTTGTTTTTTTTTACCAGTTTTTCGTTAATCTGTGTGAAAAAGTCTGTAGATAATTATGGTGTAAGTTTTTAATAATTTTATCGGACAGCTACTTTGAAAATAAGGAAAATCAAGAAAAGTAACGGAGTATTTAATAAGCAGAAGTGTACAGTCCAGTTTATTTGTCATTTTTAGTCAACTGAATTATGGTTTGGGGGGCAGAGTACTGTGCTTCAAAGTGGTGGGGGTGACGATTTGTCTAGTATTATTCTTACTAAACTTGAATGTATTCAAGGCGACTTAAACACATTAAAATCTAAAAATGCGTTCGTTAAAATCAGAACAAAATGATTTGAGTTTAAACTTAAAGGAAATGAAAGAAGATTTTTATAAAATAATAAATACAGTTAAAGGTGATCTGAAAAAGTGTCAAAGTGTTAACAGTGAAATTGTGTTGAAAGAAAAGGTGGAAATGATGAGTAAAGGCTTGTCACTTCCTCATAATTTGATTTTCAAAATTTCTTAAAATTAAATAATATTGTGCTAAGTGAACATGAAGATGTATTTTCTGTTTTAAAAACTATTGCCGATATAATACAGTTTGACCTTAATGTTAATATGATTGACTACTGTTATGGCAAAAAAAGATATTTTGTACTTGTTACTTCTATTTTTACTTTTCGCAATTATTTCATTTATTTGCCTTCATTTAAGCTTGCATATTTTGGTGATACACTATTTACATGTTTTCCACTTATTTTCTGATTATTTTCTCTTTAAACACTACACCCATCTTGGAACATTCCAATCTCACACACACACAAAACTAATATGAACGGTCGCTTTTTTTTATCAGTGCAGATTCTACTTTCATAACGTTTGCAAGTAGTGCAATTTTACATTTCCTATTTTTTTGGTGTAACAGTTTTTAATATTATTACTTAATTTTATAGAATATCTATTTGTATTTTTCTATATTTGTATTTTTTTCAATAAGGAGAGAAGCAATGCGCGATAATTGTGAATACAAACTTCTCAAAGCTGCTCGTATGTCCTGTGAGGAATTGCAAGTCATCGCGTTTTTAACGTGACTTGCAGAGGTACGGTTGTTTAATAGCTGAAAAAACGTGTCCTTCTGGCCATGTTTGTAAATATATTCCCAACCAGTAGGTTCCGGTACCGCAAAATTAATGATAACGGACTGAAGTGCGATCTCACTTATTCAATTAAAAAAAACACTTTCTTCAACAAATCCCACCTACCTATATCAAAAATATTTGAATTTGTATCTTTTTGGCTCTTGTTAAACCATCCGCGACAAAATATAATTGAAGATGAATTGGAAATGACAGCGCACAGTGTTGTTGATTGGAGCAACTTCTGTCGTGAAGTTTGCACTAACATTATGTCAGACAGGAATTATCAATTAGGTGGGACCGGTAGTACGTTTGAAACCGATGAGGCCAAATTCAGTAAACGGAAATACAATCAGGGTCGCGTAATTAAAGGTCAATGGGTATTCGGTTGCTTCGAGAGGGGAACCAAGAAGTGCTTCTTCGAACCCGTTGCAAATAGAACGGCCGCGACATTAATGGCAGTCATTCGTGATAGAATTTTACCGGGGACAACCATCATTTCTGATTGCTGGAGGGGATCAGAACCCTCTACTTACTGAGCCTGATTATGAATATTTACGTGTAAACCACTCCCTTAACTTTGTCGATCCTCAGTCTGGGGCGCATACGCAGAATGTAGAGCGTATGTGGCGCGATGTACGCAGTGGCATACCCCGTTGTGGTAGATGAGAAGAACATTTCCTGTGGTATCTCGCCGAACATTATTGGAAAAGGCAACATCCGGTCCGCAGTACTCGTCTCCACCATTTCTTTAAAGATGTTGCCACCGTATATCCCCCCCAATTATACCCGCAGACAACGAACAGTTTTATTCAGGTTGTATTATCATTATTTGCATATTGTTTTTGAAAAAAATACAATTCAGTTTATACTACAAAAAAAAAAAATAGATATTGGTTTGTTTTTGAATATAATGATTTAGTGCAATTTCTTATGCATATTATTTTTGTACATGTATCTTATAAGAAACCTACCAAAGGTAAATTACTAACAATTATTATTAACAATTAATATTTCAATTACAATTAGTTAACAATTAATATTTCTTTTTTATTTTTTGTTGTACGCGTGGTAGTTATGAAAAAGATCAGTTAAGTTCTTAGATATATTGGTGCTAATAAATTTGTTTCAGCTGAAGGTTTTATAATACGACTAGGAAAAATGAGTTAATAAATTAAAAACCGGAAATAGATTTCAATTTCTAATCTGTTAAATAATATTCATTTATGACTAATTTCTCATTGTTGCCTAATTGTAATTAATGAATAGTTTCTCATTTCTCCTAGTGAAAATAGGAAAACTGAGTTAATACATTTAAAACCCAGAATACATTTAAATTTCAATCCGTAAGTTGTAAATGATGTAATTATTGAATAGAAGCTCATTTATCCTGGTGATCGCTCACCTAATAAAAAAGCGACACGCGCCGAGCAACATAACTCAAGGTAGTGTGAAACTGTTGCAAGAATAAATTGCTAAATTATTTTACTAGTTGCTGTAGGTGTAAGAAGAAGATAAATAATGAAATCGATACTATCGATGTCATGGATTTCCTAGTAACAGTGACAGAAGAGGTAGGAGTGAGAAGGTTAGTGTATATATGGTCGGCCATCTTGGGGGCACGCTTATGCACAATTACCAATACACTTTCTTTAGCAAATCCACCTACCTCTATCAAAAATATTTGAATTTGTATCTTTTTGGCTGTTGTTAAACCATCCCCGACAAAATATAATTGAAGATGAATTGAAAATGTCCTCGCACAGTGGAGCAACTTCTGCCGTGAGGTTTGCACTTTCATTATGTTAGATAGAAATTATCAATTAGGTGGGCTCGGTATTACGGTTGAAATCGATGAGGCCAAATTCGGAAAACGCAAATACAATAGGGGTCGCGTAATTAAAGGTCAATGGGTATTCGGTTGCTTCGCGAGGGGAACCAAGAAGTGCTTCCTCGAACCCGTTGCAAATAGAACGGCCGCGACATAATGGCAGTCATTCGTGATAGAATTTTACCGGGGACAACCATCATTTCTGATTGCTGGAGGGGATACGACCCTCTACTTACTGACCCTGATTACAAATATTTACGAGTAAACCACTCCCTTAATTTTGACGATTCTCTTGGAAAGTGTCTTCTTTTGTAAAGGTAACATTTATGTAAAGAAAACAGTTAAAGATCAGTCTACAATAATTCGATCTCATCTAGAGCTGCAATTAATTCTGAATCCTACAATTACTCAAATCGTTGATGTGCCTGATTTGTCAGTTGATGAAGGATTGTGATACTGACTGTTCAGTGAGAACTACTTCCTCTAAAACTGGGAGAAAAAGAAAAGCTGCTGTAATCTCTAAAAGGCCTATAGAATCTTTTTTTATCAAGAAAACATCACAAAAAAGTTAATTAAAAATCCCTATCCGGATAGTGAGGGGAATAAATTCCAGAAGCATCAAGAAGTTTCAGTTAAGTATTTAAACGCGAAGCAGTTTCTAAGTGATAATTTTTCAAAAGTGCCGTTTAAGGTAAAAAAGTAGATTATTAATTATTCTTCTTGTCCTCAAAATTCTTCTAAACAACATCCAGTTAATCTCAACTCTTCTCAAAATTCATGTATTCATTCTGAATTTGTAAGTTATTCAAATTTAACTTTTTTATTTCAAAATATAAATGGGCTTAATTCACTAAATTACTTGGATAATGCTGTTCAGAGTCAATTTGCTGGAAATGTGGTTCTCTGTTTCTCTGCATGCTAGGCTCTAACTGATAGACCAAAAATACCAAATTTTTTAAATAATTTCGATATATTTTCATGCGAGGCGATAAAAGAAAAATCCCAGGTTGACCCAGTGGAGGTTGAATTATTTTACTAAATAAAAACTTTAAAGTTTCCATAATATATCAAGGCAGTTTTCTTTTAATTTTAAAGTTAATTACATGTACTGTTACTTTAGTATTGGGTCTTATTTACTGAAGCCAGTGAGAATTTTTGATAATTATATTGAGAATTTGGCTGAAGTTTTGGAGAAGCTACCTACCGAATATAATGACATCCCCATATCGGCAGCAATTTTAATTCGCGTATTGGCTATTTAAATCAACTAAATGAGGAGATATTCGAAAATACTAATTTGTTTGCTTCACGCGATTCTTTAGATTCCTTAGTAAACCAAAGAGGTAGAAATTTATTTAATGTCATGGGAGAAAATGGCATGTTTGTTTTTAACGGACGATGCCTAAACGATTTTCCAGCGCAGTATACTTTTGTCTTCCAGCGCATCAGGGCTCAGTGTAATAGAGTTAATTTGGGGTAACATAAACAGCATAATCTATTTTCATAATTTGTCTGAAAGTAATATTTTTCCAGTCCATTTTCACTTAGTTATCAATCGATTCAAAATTCAGATGAATCTTTTAGTTTAAATCCCCCAACAATGGTTTACAAATGGAATAACTTACAAAAAAATGATTTCAACTTATTGTTAAACGACTCCACACTTGTTTATTACAATAGTAGTGATTCTGAAGAATTGTATAAAAATCTAAATAATGCAATATTTCAAGCTGCAAATGCCCTCAATATGGTTTATGTTCCAAAACATAGAGTTAATTTTGTCCAAAAAAATGATTGGTTTGATTTTGGGTGTCTATTAGCTAAAAGAAAATTAAAATCGCCAATGGAGAAAGTCAACATTATTATTTTGTTTTGGAATTTGTAAATCAGCGCAAGTTAAATCGTAATTTAATAAAGAGTAAAAAAAAGGAAATAATTAAACTAAAAATTGAAAAGATATCCTACGTTAAGAATTCAAAACAGTTTTGGTCAGCGGTTCGTGAAAGTATATTTAAAAAAAGGCCAGCTTCGTACATCAATCGTGATACCTCTTTCCCCACTACTTTTCAATCTTTTTACATCCGATAATCTTTTTACATTTTCTTTTTGGATCTGTGGCTTGTTGTTGTGTACTCCTGTGGCTCTGCTGCTGTTTTATTTAGATGTTTTAGCTCCTTTGGATAGCGTGTTTCCGCGCTGCCTACTTGGGTTGGTGAAGGAGGGAGGGAGGGCGTTAATTTTTCTTTAGCTTTTTTCCTGCTTCTCTTTCTGAAGTCGATGGCTTCTCTGGGCGGGTGTGAGCGCAAGCTCAGTGACCGCCGAATGGTGTGGGATAAAAAAAAAAAAAAAAAATCCGATAAATTTCTTTTTTTACTGCCAGAGATGCAGCCCCTGTCATCATAGATGAAAACTATAAAATTCTTTTGTTGGCCTATGCTGGCGATGTTGTTATTTTTGCCAGTTTAGTACCTGATCTTAATGAAAAATTAGTTATTTTAGAACAGAAACTAAGATAGTTTATTTTTCGGGACGTACTAAACAAAGGTAATTTCGTAAAGTTCTTTTTCAGCAAAAACCAATTGATATTGTTAACTATTTTCAATATTTAGGGGTACCTTTGTCAGCTACCTGTAAGTTTTTCAAGGCCGCAAAGCATTTTACATCTGTAAGAAGGCTTGCTTTCAATAAAGTGAAAAGCATTCCAGTCAATTCACAGGCTGTTAATCATGAGTCGTAGGAAAAAGCTTCCTAATTCTGTTATTAAACCGAACATGTTATATTCGTCAGAAATTTGGAGTTACAACTACTTAGATGAACTTGAGTCTGTGCAACTACAATGTATAAAAAGTACCTATAATTTGCCTAAAACCGTTCCCAACTCCTTTGATAAATTAGAATTTGGTTTAACTCCAATTAGAGTCACGGTATTTAAGGCGATGCTTTCTCTTTTAATTAAATTAATTCAAATAGATGCATCACGTTTATCTAAAACTTTTTACAATATTATGTACATGGTGAACCATGATAGTGATAAAAATAAACCATACAATTTTATTTCTTTTATTCGAAAGATGCTGTCATCTTTAGGTTGTTTGGATATCTTTTCAATTCAGGACCCTTTACTTCTGAAGCAAGAAAAAATAATATTATTGATAAATGTATTAATAAGCTTATGTGTGAAGATATAGAATATGTCATAAATAGTAAATATAATCCGTTTTTATAGATGATATGTAATTTTGGGCCTGGAGAGTTTTATTTGGACAGCAATAGTAGCATTAAGAAAATAAGAATGTCAGCTTAGGCTTGGTAGGTTAGCACAATGTCGTTTGTATATAAATAATTCGTCTTATGATTTTGATTCAAATGAAATGTGTTTAACTTGTAAACTAGGTGTTGCCGATTCTATTTTACATTTTCTCAGTGAATGTAAAGTTTAACAACCATTGAGGGAACCTCATTTTAACAATATTTTCACATTATATAATATTTTAACATTATTTTTTTTACTCACAGAGACATTTTCCGTGGTAGCCTGCTTCATTTTGTGGTCATCGACCGGTTTCGAGCGTTCACTCTTAACTGTATAAACTGAATTTGCTCTGTGCAGGTCTATGTTATCACACTGATAAACCATCCTGAAGATGGGCGAACGCCAAACCGGTCGATGACCACAAAATGAAGCAGGCTACCACGGAAAATGTCTCTGATAATATTGATCTATCTATGCATGATAAAGATTGTTACGAAGTCTTATTTTCAATTGAAATTGAAAGTCTTATTTTCACCAAATTAATTCCATTTATACTTACTGTAAACAAGCCGTTATGATAAGAAGCTTTGTACTTGGCGAATAATATTATAATATTACAGAATATTTAATATATGTTTACGAATTTGTCATTGTAATATGAAACGAATTTTCTGTTTTACGATGTACTAATCTTTCACTTTTCTTTATTTATATTTTATTTCCTATTTATTATTGAGATTTTCTTATTTTGCTCTAAGTTTTTTGTTTATTTTCTTTATAATTGAGGCTAGTTGCTGCGAAGAATAAAAAGAATTTTGTTTGTATCACTGTGTCTATGATTAGGACTGGTATGTTTATATGTAATATTGGCTCTTTCTTTGCTCTGGACAAACTCTTTGCTCAAGGCTAACGCTGTATAGCAAATAAATAAATAAAATATAAAGTATAAAATACTTATAAGAAAGCAGTGTCGGATTAGTTTCGAATTGATGTTAAGAGTAATTGCTTCAGAAATAATACTGCAATATAGCTGTTAATTGTAATCTAATGTAATGTAATACGTTAGAGTATTTTAATGTACAAAAAAAGTATTTTACTAGTTTTATTTTAGTATAAGTTGCATAGGGTTTGGAGTCTGGAGCAATAATGTTATGTGCAGTACGAAGTGAAGCAATATTTCAATGAGTAAATTTGGATGTTATAGTGTTTTAAAAATTGTATTGCAATGAATAAAAAAGAAAAACTCTGAATAAATGTGCTTTTAATATTTTGCAAGAATTCAAGGACTGTTAATAAACTTCTAATTTTTTTTTTTTTTTATAAAATTGCAGGAATTATCAGAAAACATTTTCATGTAAATCTCATAATCGATAGAAGCTCATATTGGAACATACACACATAGAGACCATTCGCTAAAAACATTTTTTTAACGTAGAATACGTTTTTTGGGAAGCACCTATTTGGCAAAAAGCAAATGAACGTTTTCTCAAAGCAGGGTAGAGGGTGGGTGGTTGGGGGGTGTGAAAAACGTATTTTACGCCTGTTGCAACTGTCATATGACAGCGTTTGAATTTTTTATTTTTTTAAAATCTATGGAGGGCCTATGAGCAGTTTCCTAAAACAAAATCATAATATACTACATATCGAAAAAACAATCATAATAAACTACTCTCGTTAAGCGGCCCCTACACGGTCAGTAACATCTACAAAGCACGATTGACAATACAACCATCAATCCTCGTGCTAACCAGTCTCAATACTTCACAACCTTACACGATCAATATTATTGTCAATAAGTTTGCTCAGTACTTACTACTTCTGCCACTAGCAGGGTGAATCTACGTGGTTTTACTCGGTTATTTGCTGTTTTTTCCCTTCCAAAATATGAATAATCGGACAAAAGTTGCCTAGCTATTATTTTGGCGCTTGGCACTACTCGTCAAGTGGATGGAAGAATGGTTGAAGAAGAGAGATGAATATTCTCATTTAGTACTTTTGAAGGAATTCAGCCTCTGCGATGTTGACGATTTCAAGAACTACTTTCGAATGGATGAACGTACCTTTAACGAACTGTTACAGATGGTTGAACCATTTTTGAAAAGACAGGACAGAAATGTGAGAGGAAGTATAAATGTTAGGGAAATATTAGCCTTAACCCTGAGGTACTTGGCCGTAGGAAGAAATTTTGAAGACGAAGTTTTCAGTTATAATGTCCCCAACAATTATTATCAGCAAAGCTGCAATGGAAACCTGTGAATCCTTTATATATGCCCTACAAGACTACATAATGGTAAGTTTTTAAAGTTTTTATTTACATGTAAATATGAGCCAACGCATTGAATCCCTTCACTGTTTAATTGATAGTAAGCAGGTGGTGCATACATACTTGGAATGTTTTGTTATGTAGGTAGGAAAATGAAAGAAATACGGAGATACATATTAAGAACTGAAACTGGTACATTTATTATAATAATACATATTACAAAATAAACATTTACTTCAAAAATTAACTATAAAACATTTCAAACTTTAGTTAAAAAAGAAACTTAGATATAAAAACATAGACTCCTCAATGTCATCAACACTCATCCTCGAAAGCTCTGAAAAAGTGAGGTCATTGAGTGGCTCGCTGTTTGGACGTTCCTTTGGAGGTGGATAAGTACTGTAAGTGAATTCGAAAATGAACGAATTGAACCTCTTGGAGGTACCTGTTCCACAATGACTTGAACCGAATTACGATTCGAGTACCCAAACTTGCTTCAAAAAGGATGTCATATAGCTTTCTCTGCAAAAACTCGTTGTATCGAATCCAGTGTCTGCAATTTTTCTCCCAAGCTTTTGCAATTGACGGAATGTTGGATGAGCATTCAGGAAGCGAACATGCTTTTTGCAAAAGTAAGTTTTGCTTCGGCAGTGGACCTACCGATCTTAATCTTTTTGTTGTTAGTATGAGATAATGGCGGGGGAATCATTCAAGATGTTGATGCTATGTCAGAAGTCTGTTGAACGCGGTAAACTATTTCTTCTCTCTCCCAACCATCCTCTTGCTGCTCCAATTCCTGAAATAATGTTAATAATTAAGTACATCTTATGTTAGCAATATTTTGTTTAGTTACGCATGTAATTATTATTCTTGTTTCCATTGACTATAGAAGAGTGGGGTGATGTAGCTCACGAATTCGGAATGCGACATCAATTTTGGAATACTTTTGGCTCTAGTTAATGCAATGAAGGAATTTATAATGGTAGATGTTGGAATGAACGGTCGAATTTCGGATGGAGGGGTGATGTTCTACTCCACATTCGGAGAATTGTTCCAGGAATGGAAACTGAATTTACCCCCACATGCACCATTGCTGAATACAACTGATCTTTTCCCATATGTATTTGTTGCTAATGTTACATAACAATTTACTGAAACCCTACTCTCAAGGATTACGGAATGCACCTCGATAAATATTCAATGAAAGGTGTCACGAGCTCGAGTAGTTATAGAGAATGCATTCGGGATATTGAGTTCACGGTTTCGTGTATTCCAAAAACCTATCAATCTACAGCCATCAAAAGCTACGAAAGTTACTCTTGACTGTTGTTATTTAGATAATTTCTTGGCTAAGGAAAATGAACTGTGCCCCACCTCACATGATCGAGATAGAGATGTGGAAAATTTGTCGGCCTTGCAAAGTACTTTTCAAAGAAACAGTTTTACAGTTTGTCTGCGACAAATTTTGTCATTATTATAACAATGAAGGAAACACTGAAAACCTAGTTTAATGCTGAATTCTTAGAAACCTGTATACTATGTTTTTAATTTTTTGAAAGAAGAATACTTTCTGATTCGAAATTTCTCATGATTACCCTAATGTTGCAGGTTTCTCTAAACCTGTTTCCTACAACATTAGGGTAATCATGTAGAAGATCGTGGGCATAGATGGGTTATAGATAATAACAGAACCTCACTGAAAAGGCTTATCTAAAAGTAGGGTGCTACAACAGGGCTAAAATGGAGCCCCTTTGCGTACAAAGGAATTTCACGGATCCTGAAACGTAAATGGTCAATTTTTGAGGGAGGTTGTAAAAATTGTTTGCACTATTCAGAGAATATTAAACCAAAACAACAGTAAAAGAATGATAACATTTTAAAAATTTCTATATAATAACGAAACTTATTTGATCCAGTGCTGCTTCTGTACTGGTTTCTGGAACCTCTCGAGAAATAACAAAGTAATAAACACACATGACGTAGTGTTTAAACTACGTCTGCGCTCTTTCCCGACCTCTTTGATGCGGCAATCTTCTTTAATTCTTTTCTGTAAGTTACTGCTATCTTGCAGCAAACACTTGAACTAATATGGGAAAACATGCAACGTAACTGAAATATTTATACATTTTTCGAATTTTAGTTAATGGTAAAGATATTTCTATTGAACTTATAATTCTTGCAGAATTTTGATTTTTTAATAAAAATGAAATAAGTTTCATTAAAAAATGTGGTCCATATTTTTTTGCTATTAAATACGACTTTATACTTTTATCAAAGTAAAACAAATGATAATATTCTAGGACCGGTAAAGTATTTTAGATCTCTCTTGACCTAGGATTGATTGAAATCTGGTTCTTCCATATCTTACCTAGATGAAACCGGATGATAACCACATGGTGTCGAGTAGTTTAGAAGTAGGTACTTAGTAGTAGGTAAAGGCAACAGTTTGAGGAAGGTTATTCTGTCCCTGACTACTATTCACCCAGAAATACTTTTTGGTTGCAACTAAAACCCGGTAACCTGCCGGTTTTAATTGTATAATTAATGATATTCACTTGCTGTGGAATATGAAAATATAGAAAATAATTTTTATGAAGTATATGTCACTAAACACCTCGGCTTTACATTAAGAAGTCTTTCTGAAAATCAAGTGCTCAGTAAGTAACTTAATTCAACATTTAATTAAAGCTGTTCATTTTCCTATGTTTTTTACTTTGTTTCTCTCCTTCTCTCTTTGAAGTATTATGATTTGTGCTGGTAAGAGGAGATTGAATGGATAAATGAATAAGTGTTAATTTTTAGTGCTCAAGTAATTTGTTTTCTAAAAACGATATTCGATCGGTTTAATAAATAGGATAGATTAATGTGGGCTAACATAACAAAAAAAAAATGGACTTTTTGTGTTATTTATTTTAGGTGATGTCCCTGGTTGAGAATACAGCTTCAGCTTTTGCTGTTTATTCCGGTCTGGGAGGCAAATTATCTAAGAGTCAGCGCCGTCGAAGAAAGAATAAGGAAAAAAAGAAGAATATAGATCCAAACAAAATCGGAGAAGCAAGCACAATATTAAATGAAAGCAAAAAAAAGCGAAGGAGAGATGATAATACCATGAATATGCAAAAGAGCAAAAAACTAAAAGTGCATGACTTCGATGAGGTAAAGCTCTGTATTTAATTGTTTATTAGAAACATTTCTTTATTTTGATTGTTGAAATCATTTTTGCTATAATCTGATAATTAAAATCTTGTATTCTTAATTTTTCAAAAATCATCTTGAGTATAATTTGAATTATCAATTTGTAAGTATGTGCAATGGAAGCATTAACGATTGCAAGTACAATTTTAAAGTTTTTAGAATAATAACATTAATTTGTGTAGGAAAATATTTTTAAATAGACTGTGTTCCATTGTAGGAGAATACTGCGAAAAATAACCCAAAAGAGAAGCATGTAAAGATTAAGAAAGAAATTAAACTCAAAGGGATAAACTCAGCATCATCAAACAGAGATTTGATACAGCTCAAGAATAGTAATGGGGAAAGTAAGAAAGTGAATAGTCTGAAAAATGATAAGAAAGTTTTGAAGAAGAAAAAAAAATCTAAAATTATAAATGGAGCCTTGCCTCAGAAAATAAAGCTTCTTACCGAAGAGCAAGTGAAACAGAAAGTGCAAGATAAATTAAAGCGAAATAAGAAAAAATCAAAAGTTGAAGAAGCAGGAGGAATCGAGCAAATCAGTGCCAATAGTTCTAATGATTTGCAGGAAGAAAGTGGCCAAGAAGAAGAAGAACCTCATGATTCGGAATCTGTGCCAGCAGCTTTAGAAAGAAAATCCGAAAAAGTTTCTCCAATTCTCAATACTAAACAAAGAAGGGATTCCAAACAAGAGTCTGCTAGTGAAAAGGATACAGTTAAAATGTTGATTTTTCCACAAGAACGAGTTTCTCATGGTTTAAGGAACAGTTTAGAAGTAGGAAAAGAAGAATTCGAGAAACTAATTGCTCCTTACGATTGCAATTTATTTTTTAAGTAAGTGGTAATTATGCAATTTATCTTTTAATATATTTCTCTTATAATTTCCTGGTTTTTGCGGGAGCGTTAATTTATAGTGAATACGTTTTCTAATAATGATTAGAGTTGTCAGTTTTTACTTTTTGTATACATTTCCATGTGTTACTTTAAAGTGACACAAGAATCATTTTTTTTTTAAGGAACGCTAATCAAGAAGTAATTTTTTAAAAGTGGCTGAATTTATTTTTCAGACAATATTGGGAAAAAGAGCCCCTTTACATTCCTAGTGGTTCACATAATAAGTTTGACCACCTTATGACCACCAAGCTAATAGATACTTTCTTGAGAAATCAAGTAATTATTTTTTAAATCAACTTTTCAGTTGTCATTGTTTTCAATGAATATCAGTATTAATAAAAAAATTTTAATAGAAATAATTTTGGTTCAGAATGTTATGTTTGGTAAACACCTTGATATTACTTCATATAAAAATGGTGTCAGAGAAACTCACAATTTGGAAGGAAGGGCACTGCCTCACATTGTTTGGGACTTATATAACCATAAATGTTCAGTAAGATTGCTTT
The DNA here is from genome assembly GCA_011037195.1 of Triatoma infestans. Classification (NCBI taxonomy): domain Eukaryota; kingdom Metazoa; phylum Arthropoda; class Insecta; order Hemiptera; family Reduviidae; genus Triatoma; species Triatoma infestans. Next base: position 101,827 of record JAAEAF010000989.1, on the reverse strand, counting down.
ATCCTCAAGCAGCCTTCGAAGGGTAAGTTAAGGGCTTGAATATTTTTAAAATTTAGTAAAGAGAAATATTGTTAATATCTCTTCCTTTTATTTATGAAATTCTTTCCTTATATTGCTGTCTTATTATTTTTACCCCTTGTTTCAGTGTTTATCTCATGAATTCAAAATTACAAGAATATTTTGGATGTTTTGTTGGAGCTAATGCGTATTTAACGCCACCAAATTCGCAGGGGTTTGCTCCTCATTACGATGATATCGAAGCTTTTGTATTGCAAATTGAAGGTTCCAAGGAATGGAAAATATATAAACCAAGGTCTGTAATCTTTATAAACATTAAAAGTTTGTCTTAAATAAAATTTTTTTCAACTGAAAGTAAAGAAAGAGCAAAACTCATCTCTAATATAAATAAATATGGTTATTTATATTATATATATTACTCAAAAACGTCCACATTCAGGTTTATTAATAATAATAAAACTCATGTGTAGTCAGTAATTCTTATTTATTGAGATCGTCCTCAGATTTTATTTCTTACTTATAGACAAAACAAAAAAATTATTATTAAATCATACGTCTTTTTGTTTTAGGAATAAATCTGAAACATTACCTAGGTTCTCTAGCGTAAACTTCAATTCTTCTGATTTGGATTTAAATAAACCTTACATGGAAGTGACCTTAACTCCAGGAGATTTATTATATTTTCCTAGAGGATACATACATCAAGCAAATGCCACTGATACACATTCTTTGCATCTAACTGTATCGGTTTATCAGAAAAATGCTTGGATAGATTTATTGGAAAGGGTAACGCTTTGTGATTTAATGGTTTGAAAATGTTTGCACCGCTATAACTTAACTTGTTGATGGTGGGTTAGACAGATTAGAAAGGATCGTTTAGCCAGCCACCACAACATGGCTTATTTTATTTATCACTATAGCAATCACATGTTTACAGTATACTTTCCCATTTCTTTCTTTTTGATTAAGACTTTTTATGGAAAGAAACTTCTACATAATTTTGAATGCGTTTAAGGAGTTGAACAGACCAGAGGGAAGGGCCAGCAAAGCCCTTCAAAATGAAACAGTAATGTTACATTGCTGTGTTCTCTTCTTTTGGTACGTGCATTTTCGAGCTTATTTTCGTGCCCTTGAAGAGGATTCTTGCAGTTCTTTGCGTACCTTTGACCTGGCATATTCAACACCAATCCAGAAAAAATAGCCACATTCTACAGACCGCAACTCCTCCATTTCGAAATTATGCACAAAGGACACTATGCTGAAATTTTCTTGAGTAACTCAAGGAGCAAAGTGATTTCTTTATTAAATTGAGTGTGGCATTGGATAGCCTTTGTAAATTGTTCTTCTTGTCATTAAGCATCGTAAATAATCACTAGTTTCCCTCATTTCATTATAAATTACAGTAATTTTACTCTTTTTAAAATCCTAATAATAACTTTTTTTTGTGATAGGCAATGCCATTAGCACTCACGAAGGCAGCACAAGAAGATATAGAATTTAGGCGAGGACTTCCTTTAAATTTTTTGAGGCAAGCAGGTCTTGTATACGACCGTGTTTCATCACGAAAAACTTTAATAAAATCTGTAAAGGAGAAGATATTGAAATTAGTAAAATATTTAGATATAGATCGTGCTGTGGACATGATGGGAACTCAGTTTGTAATAGATGCTTTACCGCCAATGTTAACTAAAGGTAAATCTTAAATTTATAATTTAAGATCCTTTTTTGTGAGCTTCAATGAAAAGTTACTTAATCTGCTTTTATATAAGCTTTTTTATATACTTTTATTTTTTTATAGATGAAGAATCCCGATGTGTACTGGGTAATGGATTGCGGATGGAAGATGATGGCGAGCTTAAAGGAAGTATTGTATTTTCTGAGAATACTAAAGTTAGATTCCTTAGGGCTTCCTCTCAAAGGTATGCTCATAAAAACCTATATATATTCTTTATTTATAAAACATATTAAAAGTTTTCCTAACAACGATAATGGATGTTTCATCTTGAAAGGCCTTTCGTTATGAACATATATTATTTTTAACAGATTAGTCAGAGAAAAAGTGGCAGAAAATGGAACCGAAGAAGAATTTAGATTGTATTATTCTTTGGATAATAGTTATGAATATCATGGAGAAGAGCCCCAGTTTTTAGTTATACCTGATGAATTTGTTGCTTCTATTAAATTATTATTTTTGAACTATCCAGCTTTCACTGCACTTAAATCTCTTCCTCTTGAAGACTTAGATGACCAGGTAATTTGGATGTTTAAATGATCGAAAAAATAATAGACTAAGGACATTAGGCGCTCCATTACCATTTCAATAAAATTTCAAAGCAGCGTCAATAATTTCAGAATTTGAACAATATTTGTTAGAACCCTGAAAATGAGCGAAATTTCGAATATGGCCTATTTTGGAAATATTATGGGGGAAAAATCTCTGATAATAAATTGATAATTTCTTATTTTCAGGCAAGACTTGTTGGTGACCTCTGGGATCGTGGTATTTTAATGACTGAAGAACCTTTAGAAGAGAATGATATAGTCGGCCAATCTGATGATGAAGAAGATAATAATATGGATAATAGTAACGTAAACAGTGATATCAACGAGGACGGTGTAACAACTGACAATGAATTAGAAAATGATAAAGGCACTGATGAAATCGTCCAACCTGAAGATGAAGAAGATAATACTATGGATGAAAGTAACGTAAACAATGATATCAACGAGGACGGTGTAACAACTGACAACGAATTAGAAAATAATAAAGGCACTGATGAAATTGAATCGACCTTGATGGAAGACAAAGATGAAACGAGTATTTTAGAGGATAATGAGCAACCTCTTCAAGAATATGAGAAGGCTATCAGTGAAAATGAAAAATTTGTTGTTGCTGACGAAGAAGCAGAAGAAGAAGAAATTGATGATGATGGTGATGATGAAGATAATGAGTATATATATAGTCCTTCTTCTAGCTCGGATTCGGTAGATAATTTGGAAGTTGTTGATGAATTGGACAAAACTGTAGAAGAAGACGGTTCGGAAGCAGAAGGCTTTTGATTACTGTAAACATTTAAAAAAGTCTACTATGAGTACTTGAAAAGTTTGTATTTTTATTATTTGTTTTATAATTGTAATTCTTTGTACATAAATAAAATAGCTTCGTTACTTGTATTGATTAATTGATTAGAGATTTAGTAACCGTACCTCTTGGTGGGTAAGCCAATTACATTTTCTTTCAATATCCTATTTAGAATCTACAGGTTTCTTCTAATATGGAACAATTCTTTAGTGATATAGAAGTTTATCTATAATAGTACTCTAACAGATGAATATTTAGGTTTGTACATCCAATGAATATTTATATAGTACATCCAATATGTAAAATGAATTTTGTAATTAATTCGGAAAATGTCTATATGAGCTTTTTGACATACTGAGTTTCTCTAAAAATAAATACAATAGGATTGATTCAGTCGTTATAAAATGGTAACCTTTAAAAAACAAAAACTATTTTTAAAAGATATTTGCTCGAGGTAAATCCTCATAAACAGAGTAAAGATTTATGGCTCATACATTATAAGCATTTAAAAGAACATTTCACACAAATTAGACCTAGGTTTAGCATGTTTTAAACTGAGGACACTTTTATAAACTAATGTTTCGTGCGATTTATTCTATTTAATATAAATTTGCATATAATTAAGTGATGAAGATGGAAAACATTTCTAAGTAAAAAGGGGAGTATTTAGCAGCTACTTTGGAATTTTTTGTTTATTTCAGTCCAAAACCAGCATTTTAATAAAACCATTATCATTTTTCTAACTTATTTTAAAATTATTTTGGAAATATGATATTATAGCAGATTATTTATTAAATAAACTCCAGGAATAAAAATGTGCTAGATTTTTGATTGGTGCTGCTATCTACGTCAATTTGTGTAACTACGATTCGCAACTACCTAATAGGTAAAATTAAAGTTGGGTCGGTGAGTTGTTTAGAAAAATTCATTTTTTTTTATCCAGTATTAAAAAAAGAGATAGAAAATAATGATGTCAAAGAATCTGAAAACAAAAATATTTTATATACTTACGAGTGAGTATAGGCTATTCTTTTAAATTTCTTGCTAGAATAATCTGTTTTCAAGCAAGCTCTTTAATATTCTATTTTTGTATTTTTGCTCTTAAGTCCGAAATGATAGAAGAAGCTTGTAAAAGGGCAACAATCCTGGTACAGTCTCCATCATACACTGCCAAATTTTGTTTTAGTTTTTCGATTTATTTTATTGTTTTAATAGTTCTGTATATTTATACCTGAAAAGTAATTCCGTCTCTCCTAAAACCTTATGATATATATACAATAGTAACAAAAGTCCACCTCGAGATCTTATCAATTAAGTTGAGAAAAACAAATAATAATAAGGAATATTTATGTACAAATAAGGAAAATAAATAAAGTATTAAGATAAATATAAAATTTATTGTACAACTTATGCAACCATACAAAAGTGTATGAAGAGTTTAGTTTGGTTGACATAATATAAAAATAATAATATTATTTACAAAATACAAATTCTTCTCATGTTAGTTGGTTAGTAGTACAAAATTTATATTTCTTATAAAGATAATGACATTTTTTTAAAAAAAGCAAAAATTTCCAGTTAAATAAAATGCATAAAAAAAATAGCTAAGTACAAATGGGTTCGGCGCTGATAATTATTTCCACTATTGAATATACAAATCCAAATTTAAATCATTCATATGAAATTTGTTTAAATATAATAATAATTATAAGAATAATCAATTAAATTTTTAATTAAACAAGAATTAATTAACTAAACTTCATACTGTAACATTGGCACTCAATATTGGCGAAGAACTTTTCCAACGCTTTACATTTTTAGAATAATTTTTAATTTACAAAACAATAATAATATAAATAGCAATAAAAAAAAGTAAAAGTTTCCTGGCCCTGGCCATAAATTTATTATAAATACTTTTGTTACAGTAAGCATAAATAGTAATTTACCTGTAAAACAGTATACAGGAATGCAATTTTTTTTAAAAATATGATGTAAATCATAAACTGAATGTCAAATTATTTGCTTTGATTTATTCCACAAATGAATGTTTACTTGAGTATTAAAGAAGGAACCAAATTAATGTTTGATTTTTAAGATTTCAAGAAAATCGTTCAACACTAATCAATGATGTGAATATGAAATCGTGTATTCAGTAATAAGTTTTTGATAGAAGAAATTTTCCTATGGATTACAATGGTAAACCATATTAAACGGCCATCCTATGATTATATTATTCTAAATAATACAGAATAATCTCATCAATAAGTATTTAAAGTAAACATTCCAGTTTTAAGGACAAACTTATTTTATAGTTAAACAAATCTGTTCAATTTAATGGGCCCAATTTTAAAAAAAAAAATCTCTTCGCTTTACAATTTTCAGGTACGGAATTAATTTTTATTCATTTTTTTTGTTTATACTTTTAATGCTGCTGTAATGAATTTATATTTTATATTCAAACTTTCCTAACTTATAATTAATAGATATAAAATTTTATTATTTTTATTTGTTACCTACAAATGGTGAGGCCATATTTTCCATATACTTAAACAAAGTTCCCATAATGGCTATCTATGTCTTTCTTTATTTCCTAGTTCACTAATAACACACGTTTATTTAAGAATTTTTTAAACAATATGCTACTACTGTAAGATACTGAATTACATAGTTTCTTTAAAAATGCAACATAATAAATAAAAAGGACAATATGAACAAAATTTGTAAACATTAACCAAATCTTTTCAAATCTAATACCAATATAAAACAAAGTTTGAAGAAAATAAACCAACAGTCTGCAACATATTAATTTGAACTTCGTTCTCAGCAATCTCACTAAATACTTTGCTTTTACATTTACAAGTTTCAAATCTATTTGTCTAACCTAATTTGTATTTTATACAAAAGGTAAAATTTGGTGAACAAAAAACAAAACAAAAACAAAGGTACATCTACTAAATGATTTCAAATTCAAACTGTTGCCATTACAGCTTTTGGTTGATGTTGTTGACTTTGGTGAACCGTCCTGGAAAACCTGTCAGTAATTGCAGTAATGTAATGTGTAAAATTTCTGGGTGGGCGTAATTCATATGTAGATTTCGGTCGTGCACATAACAATGTCTCCTCAATGGTCTCTAAAGCGTAATCAGGCAATGTGTCTACTTTATACTGTAGATAAAGCTCAGAAGGTGTTTTTTCCTCATTGGCTGGCCTGCTGTAAGTTCCAATTTTTTCGAAAACAAAAGAATAAAAAAAAGTTAATAATTTTTAATGAATATCATTAAAATAAATAATAAAATTTTATAATAAATCGAGTTGTCGCAACAGAGTCATGTTAATGGATCCATAGAAAGAGCAATGACCTCGATAATAGGTAAAATATTTCTTTATGCCAAACTAGTAGGATAAGAACTCTGGTCAAGCAAATCAATGAATTCTGCACGAGGTCAAACTGTTTCAATATAACTATTACTAGACAAAAAGACAAAGCAAAAGATATTTGCATACTTGAAAGTAATGAAGAAGGTATTTGAAAAAGAACTATCTCTAGATCGCAAGATTATATCTAAGGATGATTCAAATCATCTGTATAACTAATATTACATTAGAATGAAATAGTAACAAATGTTCAGGATTTCATTAATAATGCAACACTTTAATAGTGCCAGATCCTTTTTAGGATCATTGTACATAAACCGATATCACCACTACAAAAACCGATTTTACTTTTATTTAATTTATACAAAATATCTAAAAAAAAAAAAAAAAAAAAAAAAAAAAAAAACTTTTTTTTACTATTTAAGTTAAATTAACCAATTAAACATGATTTTACAAACTTTCAGAAAAGTATTAAAATCAGAATTAACATTGTCGTTTAATCTAATTATTTAGTAAATATACTGTCCTTATTAAAATTTGTTTAGAATCTATTTTTGTTAATTTCTATTTTATACTATGTTTTATTTACCTTTTTAGGTTAATTCATTATTTCATTAAATTTAGTCCTGTTTTATCTTCTACTATTTTGATGTAATAGTCTTCATTTTAATTAATTTATTTTGTTTGATACATTATTTTATAATTTATATTATATATTACATATTTACATAAAACCTTTGGTGCAACTGCTCAAGAAGGACCAAGGTTTGTCAGTGGAAATCTTTATTGGGGAGCGTATAAGGTAGACCACGTTTCCCATTCGATTCTGGCCTTCATTACCGAGTTCGTTACTCATTGTAACTATTACTTTTTTCTCTCGATGCACGGTCAACACCGTCTCAGGTCTCACGGACTCGAATCCAAACTTCCCCCATCAAAGGCCGATGTGTTAAACACTAGACTAAGCTTGCAGACAATGCTATTGCATTTAACAGTATCAATTTATTTTTACAGTTGACTTTATCGGATATTCTATTTACCTTTTCCTTTTTTTTTTTAATATAAACATTTTGTAACAACATAAGTACCCTTAGTATCAACATTTAGAAAAAAGAAAGAAATAAGATGAAATTTTTAAAAAAATATACGGACCTTACTCTGACCCTGTGATACATATGTTCCGCAGTAATAGGGCCAGTGTTAATCACTACCACACTGATGCCTAAATGTGCTAGTTCATGTCCTAGTGCATTACTGGCTCCAGCCACTGCATGTCTCGCCGCTGTATAAGCAACTACTCCAGCACCATTCCTGCATTCTCCACTAAGACCCACAGTTATTAATCGACCTGTCAAAAATAAATTTGTTTGTAATCATTATTTTAGTATAATAGAAAAGAGAATTATAAAATATTTAAGCATTTATTCAGGAATATAATGTCGGGAAGAGTATTTGCAAAGGATATACTCATATTTAAATATGCAAAGCTTCCTAAATTAATACAATTTTAATTTATTTACAAGGGAACTTGGAAGTAATGAAAAAACAAACTCATAAAATAAACTATGCCCTAACTTTTATTGCATGTTCCTCTAATACTAGTTCTCTGAATGTCAGAGGTTTAAGGCTTCACGAAGATAATATTCCTTCATAAAATGCCTAGGAAGTAATATTGATTAGTAATGTTAAAAGATCGCAAATACTTCAATTAATCTATTATTAAAATTATTTGAAGCCAATATTTTACAGCCCCAGAAAACTCTTGAAGGTGCTGCGCATATAAAGGTCTTAATGTTCCAATTTTAATTTAACAAATTAAATAGAAATATCACAAATTTCTTTGTGAGCATGATTTTTATTAAGGAGAATGTCGTTTTTGAAGAGGAAATATAAATTATGAGCGATTAGCTTTGTTGTCAATATGGTCAGAATCGATGAGATAGTTTCTTTGAGATGCTTAAAGAGTTTGAAAGTTACTTTTGAATACCTTTTTTTGTACAGAGGGCGGACAGAATATCCAGATGGGTATGTTGCATAATTTAGAAAGAAATTTCTAACCAAAATTTGAAGAAAGTTGCTCACGAAAATCTCGAGCCTGAGATACTGTGGATGTCTTCCAGTAAATTATATTCATGACAATTCGAAGAAAGAGAGATGTTCCAGTGTTGGTGGAGGAATGACTCTTTTAATCCCTACCTCTCTGGGCTCCACGTATATTATGTGAATGTCAGAGATGTCAGTGTAAGTGATGTTAGGCTAGAAGCTTGAATTAGGAATCTAATCTCGCTTTTCTTTTTTTTATTTAATCCTTCTTTGAACGAACCACTCCACACGATCATGATCTTTCATCACTACATAATAGTAGGGTGGCAAATACACAAAATTGATGATTCACTAAACTAGAATCACCAACAATTATCGTAAAGAATGATTTGAACATATTATTAAAATGAAATTACTAATAAAGGCATTCATATTTATCAATATATATATTTGACTAAAATAAATGCTAAATGTCTTCAATAGCTAAAGGTTTACTGCTTGTCAGGCCTGCTAGAATGGTATATGACATAAATATAAAGGTTCAGACATATATTACTACTTATATATCATACAATTTCTGATTATTAAACCCTAAATAGTTTTAAATAGAGAAATAGACGAAGTTATAAATATGATATTCTAGATAAGTTTCATTATTTCACCTTTAGTAACTTTGAGTAGCGGTAAGAGTGCTCTAGCTGTCCTCAGAGTTCCAACGACGTTCACTTTAAACATGGAGTCCCACAGGCAGCTCTCCTGGACTTCCAATCTGCCTTTTACAACAACACCGGCCGTATGTACTACAGCCCATAAACCTGCAAACAGATAAGTATATTTGTAAATAACATAATGAAGACTATGAATGAATATAAGAAGAGTGGGTATCGTCCATATTATTATTAATATGGTAGTTATGTAGTCGACAATAAATTATTAATTATTTAGTAACCTATCTTGGACAGGCTTACTGTAGCACTATATAATAATTATTGAAAAGGTATTAGTGTAATAGTAATAGGCAGCAAAATTCAACTTATAAAGAGAATGTTTTATTAGGTTTTTAATCTTTAAAAAATTTCAAGCGGTAAGGATTACCAGTAAAAGATTACGAAAATATATTTTCTGTTTTAATAACTCAGCAATAGTATCTGTTTGAAGTTGGTAAAGTACTTAAAATTACTCCATATGTTTTCGACGGAATAAAAATTATAAAATGGAAGAAATATTTGTATTCAAAAAAATCTGGTGTAAAACACTCACACGCTTGTCTTATTGCAATTACTCTAACAACGATTGAAATTTTTTTATAAAAGATGGAATTTTTTTCTCAATGTTTATTTAGGAATGAGTTCACTTAGAACTGCGCTAAAATCATTGATTTATTTGGAAAAACAATTTCGAATATAAATGATAGGTTTATAAGCAGTGGTAGAGAAATATCGATAGAACCAAAAGTGTTAGTTATCGATAGTACGAATCTGCAGTCTGCACTATCGATAATTTTCGATTGTTCAAAAAATATAATGTTTGCTGAAATTTTTATAAATAAGAGTACTTTTTAATTTTCGAATTTTTATTTTTCAAATAACCAGCAATTTTTATTTAGAAATACCAATAAGTTAACGTTTTTAGGCTTCTTTCGTTGTGACGAGATTCCTTTGAGATTCTTCTTTTAGTTGTGATTTGTCCAGTAGCAATGACTTCTCTTGCTGAGCCAATAGATGAGGCTGGAATGCAGAGGTTTAAGGGCTATGTCATTAATCGGATGGAGTTCTTTATCATTCACATTCCAAAATAGTAAAGGATCTACTTTATTATATTTGTTTCAAAACTTATCCCTATTTATAGTAAAAATGACGGTACACGATTCAGTGGCCGTGAATATGTCACCCCGCCAGACTGTTAGAGTAGGAACTTTATAAATACATAAAACACCAGTTTCTGCGTTCTGAATGGACTTGTCGACTGCCTATCCAACAGCTAGCCAGCTGTTAAGTTAGTAATTCGTAATACTAGTGACGCGCGTCTTTTCACGTTTGCCATATTTTATTAGACTTTTCAAAATAAATTACTACGGATTGCACTAAACGCTCCTTGGTTTATCAGGAACACCCAAATACATAAAGAACGCGACATTTCAGATAGTCACACACACATGACTAAATTAACAGACAACTTCTTCCTAACCCTTCGCACACTATCACATAGGCGAGCCTACACCTTCTAGAAGATTAAAACCCCGACTATATCAAGATTTTTAATTTTCATTTATATTATTGTAATCCATAGGTGTAAAGCTCTAAGTGAGCTGGTCCATAGTTTAATTTGTAAATAATAATAATCAGTAAAAGCAGATTTTTGGTCGCAAAAAGACTATGGAAAACTATCGATTGTCGGGAATAGTTACAGATAGTTGTCGATAGCTAGAACTACCGATAACCATAGATAGCGCTATCGATATATCCCTACCACTATTATAATGTTTAGAATCTATATTAAGTTTTACAAAAACTTTAGATAGTTCAAAAAATCTTAAAAAAATCTGATACACTCCTACGACTTATATAAAATGACAACTTTTCTTTAAACATCAAAATTTATTCATTTGTCCTAACATTAAATGTAGAGTTAGTGGCGGTCGGGGGGGACAAATATCTATAATGGCTGGTATGGAAGTGATGTATTGAAGTGGTACTTTGGAGGAAAGCTTTTAAACTTTCTCACCGAGAACCCAATAAAAAAATCCATTTTCCTCGAAAAATATTTCAAATAAAAGTGATAGGCATTTATCTGCTTAGACAGTATAATATGAAATTTAAAGAAATCGTTTAAGCCATTTCCAAGAAAACTGAAAGAAATCGAAAGTTTGACTCGAGCGTAATACTTCCGCTTAGCTTGCGATAAAAGAAAGTAAAATAATCACGCGGTAAAGAACAAATATGTGTAAGTTATTTAATTTATCATTTGTCAACTTTTAACGTAGGTACTTTTTAAAAAAAAAGGAATAAAATATTGTATGTTTATTATTTATTTTCTGTTTGAAAACTTTCACAATATCTATCTAGATATTTACTCATAAGGTGTGCACATTGTCTCCACTTCGCTTTTTCTTAAAATTTAAACAATATTTCTGACAACAACAATAATCAAGCAATAACTTATGATCTTTTCAAATTACCTAAGAAAGAGAAAGAAAGAGTGAAATTTTATTCTAACAAAACAAAGGCAATACTATTCAGCAAGCGAGACCAGAGCAAACAGTGCCCCATGGTCTAACACGGTTAGATTCCTTGGAGTGACGGTTGACCGTAATTTGACCTTTACTCCTCACATGAGGGGGAGAATTAACAGAGGAAAGGCAGCTGTGCGAGCACTGTATCCCGCTTTTTTCACGGGGGACGCATATATGTAGCAAAGGAACAAGCTTCTACTTTATAGGGTGGTGGTACGTCTCATACTTCTTGTACGCATCTTCAGCTTGGAGCCTAACATGCAGGTCGAACATTGCTAGCCTCCAAATAGTCCAGAATAAGTATTTGCATCTAGTCACAGATTCCCCGAGATATACCCGGATAAAAAAATGTGCTACAATAAATGCAATGTTGAGATAGAGGAGAAATGTATCCACCATCTGACAAAGCAATTTTGACAAGCTTGAGTAATAACTCTCTTTGCAGAAATATCGGGAACTATAAGATGGGCACTGGGTGCAGACATTGCAGGATTGAGAGTGTCCTTATCAAAAGGTACAGGCATTCTGCTGATGGTTTTTACACCGGTTTTCCCTTAAAATCGTAATTATTATTAGTAGTACATTTTAAACTTTTATGTAACTAGTCGGAGGTTATAGTTTTATAAAACTTGTACTCCAGTTTTATTTGTACATATATATTATATATATAATAAATAAACAAATAAAATAAAAGAGTGAGACTTTGATCTGATTAAATTTCAAAATTTTGGTTGTATTAAGTGATGTAATAAAATTCCTTAAAAGTATTGAAATGTTTAAAAATTTATATAAAGATATATTTTTAGTAAAATTAAAATAAATTCTTAAGAAAAAACTATTTTCGAAAACCAAAATAAAAATAGTGTTTTTTTAAAAGTGACATTGATCAATTTTATTTTATTTTGTATTTTTACTTTAAAGGTATGCTCACTTAACATGCATGCACGTATGAACTTTATACAGTAATTGCCAGCACCTAGATAATAATCATGAACGTTGGTGAATGGCAAGAAACTACGACTACTAAGTAGCAAGTAAATATATAATTAGCCAGATCAAAACAACCTCAATTTCAAAAAATACCTATATTTTTTTGTAATGGTAATAATTACCGTATAAAGGTTTTCCTGTTTCAAACGTGCAATCCTGTTACCAGGTAGTTATTATTTTTTTAAATTAAAGAAAAAAAAAACATTTCCGATATACTTTCATAAATCACTCGTTTCTATGGAAACCTTCTAGATTGATTAAGCAATTTATTTGCTTATTATTGGAAGGAGAGATAATAAGTTTTGCTAATAATTAATTAAGTAATTAATAATAATAGTGCTTGTGATACGATGAACAATAAGGGCATTGGTAGGAAAAGGAAAAAGAAGATCGCTGGCATCGGAAAAGTTGGAGCTCATGGCGAAATTAAATGAGTAATGAGGGATAATAACAATAATAATTTTAATAATAATGACAACAATATGTCACCATAGAAACAGGCGAATAATACTTGATAGTTAAATACAAGCCTTATCGATAAAGGTTTATATATCCCACATGTTGGGCAGGAATCTAGGCAACATGAATCGAGTTAAATTCGGTAAGTGGATTTATACTGAGATCAACAGCTATGCAGTTTGTTGTGCTTTTGATATCCGAGGTTTTAGTGGCGTAAAACAGAAAGAAAATTATTACGCTGCCCTTAGATTTTCTCTTCCTAGGAACCTCTACAGCTCACTGTCCGGTGATGGACAGTGTTGTCTGCAACAAAAGAAGATTGTCCGGAGACCGGCAGTGCATTGACCATAGGCTCCGGGCGCTAATGACCATAGATGTTGCGCCTTAAATTAAAAAAAAAAATTACTGAAACATCGGAGAATGATTCCCTGAATCAAGGAAATGACTATGTTGGTATCCCTAGTATCTACTGACAGAAACACAAATAAAAATAGATGGCAGAAGACATTGCCTGATTCATTGTGTAAGTGCTTAGCAGCAATGGTTTTATTTGATGTATGATGTCGTTCTACAGCGTGCTATTTTCCTTTCGTCATCATCCTCCCTATGCCATGTTTAGAGTCTTGTAAAGCTTTTTCCATTCCATACTGCCCCTTACCAATTGTCGTCTACATTTCCAATCATCGGCTCTGTTTTTCAGACCTCTACTTGTCCTACTTTTTCCTACTTGTTACCAAATTCTTCTGGCGTGTCTTCTTTTCTTCGAATCGAAGATCTTCGCTTCATACACTCTTTTTACTGTCCTGCTCTTATCCATTCCCATTAGATGGCCAAACCATCTAAGATGAGACTAATCTCTCTGCTGAGAGATAATCTCTGTAGTGGGTCTTAAAATTAAATTCTTCCTAAATTACGTATTCGGTCCCTTCTTGATTTATCCTCAATTTCCCTGAGATACATCATCTCGGTTGTTTTTAACGAGGATCTGTGTTTTGAAGTCGAAGTCCACGATTCACTTGAATAGGTAGGGACTTGAATAGCAATTTATATAATAAAGGGCAGTTTTAACTACAACATACAGTCTGCTACAAGCATTTTACAGAACGTCACTCTGTCCATTTTAACATCCATGCCAGTAAGTGTAAGAGTATATTTAGTTTCAAATAAATTTAGCTTCAAGAAGATTTAAGTGCGAGAGTTTATTGTAATACAAGCTTAGCTCAATTATAAGAATTAACTTGTAAATTGTAATTTCGTAAAGTATCTAAAGTCAATTCTAGTCAAAATAATTATTGTAAACTGATGGCAACCAATTTCTTAAAACATCTCTCTAACAAAATATACTTACACACATTTAAAAGGCTCAAGCATATACGAAGCATGTACGACGCTATTCACAAACACATACATCCACCCCAAAACAATGCACAGCCGAAAACATTTCTTTATCATTTACAATGATCTTGTTTAAATTTACTAAAAATATGGCAAGAAAAATACTCCTAAAAAAAAATTAAACTTTACAACAAAAAGTATCCAGCATTTTGTGAATAATTATTATTAAGCAGTACATAAGAGAAATAAAGGTTGATGTAAACAGAGCATTACCGCCCATGCATAGAAGCAGCTGTATGTTACACAAACCATAACTATCTAGTAAACAAATATAGGTCAGAGTACGCTGAATAAATCATGTTATATGACTGTAACCTTATATAACATGTGCAAAGTAACAAACTTGAATCTCTTTTACTTTTATTTTTTTTTCAATATATCAGTATTTAAATTATAGTTTTCATTAACTATAAGTGGAAGAGAATTAATTACTTCTTCAGGGATATTGGCATCCCTGTGGGTATAACAGACTAACAACTCGAACAACACTAGAGTCATACAACACATATAGGGCCTGCACAGGAAGTTGATGTATATAACTATTTAGGTTTAGCATACGAGTACGTTCATATTAATAGACATTAGGCATATATAATATATTTATATAGTCCGTCTCTCTTTCTCTCCCCTACGTATTTGCACTTTATAGACGATAACATCTATCTACACTGACAACTCCAAAAGAAGCCACAATAAATCTGTAGGGTCAAAATTATTACCCACTGATTTTACTTTCTCTTATTCCTCCTAATAAGAAAAAGTATTGCGATTGTGACAAATTTTCTAAATTGATTTTTCACTGTAAATACATTTGTTTTGAGGTCCCCTGAGTACGAAAAAAAATTGTTTTTAGCGAATGATCGGTATGTGTATTGTAACAATATATTCCAAAAAAGAAAAAGATCACAGGAAGTTCGAACTTGGTATTCCCCCAATTAAGTGCTACCAATGCATCTTCACCGGAAGTTTCAAACATCTTCATTAATTTATTCATATGGTCCAAACATCTTTGTTAATTTAAGGATTTATTTAACGGTAACTAAAATTAAAATTTAGACTAAACATCATCGGACCAAAGTGCATCTTATTGTTTTATACACTTTTTACTTCATTGTAAGAATGGTTGGTTCTACGTCTTAAAAAACTTAAAGACTACTTGAAAATTTAGTAATAACTTAAAATATTTAATGAAAATTAATACCTTAACTACTTTATTACTTTTCACATTCTACAACTAAACAAACAGTTAGAAATTTAAAAACACGATCAGTTCACATATTAATTATTAATAAACCTCGATAATTAGGTTTTTTTTTTGTAATGAAAAAATTATTTCATTTTGCTTATTTTAAAAAAGAGAAATAAAATATTAATGACAACTGGATCTTTTATACTGTAATAAGACAAAACATTTTTAGTTTAATGACTTTCCAAAGGAAGTAGTTATGACTAAGTGTTCTGATAAAGAAGATCTATGTATGTAATCGCTACAACCCGTTATGTATAGTTCAAGTCCCTTTAAAAAACATGTTATGATTATTTTAATATAATAATAATAACATTATTATTGAAATAAAATGCAACATAAAAAAACAAAATCAAAATGAAGAAGCTAATTCAACGACCTTCAAATGATTGTGAAGATTATTCATGCATATCTTCTTCGCCACAATAACATTGTCATACGTTTGTGGTTCGTTCGGTCAGCCACTAACGAAATTCTTCAATGCTGTTTTCATTATTCAAAAATGAGTGTGTAACAGTAATGTCTTAAATATTTGAGGGAATCAAAAGTTATCTTTGAAGTAATTTCAAAAGTTATTTCTTCTTTTTTTTTAAACAATTAACATTAAAAGCGTGTTCGTTAGAAACAGTAATATAGATTTACATATTTATGAATTTGCAATTATGAGTATTGTTTTAAATAGTCTATTCCGGTAAAATAAATACTAAGTACTGCACCCTAATTTTTTTAACGTGTGTATTTGCATCTGTATAACTACCTAAGTCAGCAAAATTGTATGAATAGAATATATATATATATATAATATATACAGTTGTCATTGAGGTATGAATCAACTGAAGTTGATGTGATGAAAGAACCAGCCTCTAGATGGTGGTTGGAAAGCGATGAAATCGCGGTGCCAATTTCGTTTTAAAGGAAGAGAGGAGGAGAGAACCACAGAATGGGAGGGTGTGGATAATGATTGGACAAGACAGTTCCGATGATTTACAACATTGCAGTGACAAGTTTGCAATCGTGTATGGATTATTTCGTTGACATTGCGAACTTTAAGATCATGATGGACTGTACGGTTGGAGACATAAGATAAAATACGTTGATTATTTGGCGAAAGTCTTTGGTCAGGTAGGATTGTAAAGGTTCAACATTGGAAGATTTGACGGAGACCCATAATTCTAGTCCATAGGTCCATATTGATTGAAGTAGTTTTTTTTTAATTTAGAGTTTGCTTTGTATCATCATGGTGGATTTAGAAAAAAAATATCATTTTAATACGTATTCGTTAGGATAATTGATTTTAAGAATGAAACTTTCAAAAACTCAAAAAGTATAACAAAACACAATAAGTAATAATTAGAAGAACTGAGTAAAGCACAGAGATTTAAAGAAATGTGGAAATCAAAATCAAACGCATTATTTGACATCATGGAATCATGGAATAAAAGGTAAAGACAAGTATCTTATGTTTTGATCGATGCGTTTTGCGACTTGATGACGTTATGTTACTACAATATCTGAGATTGTGTCCATCATGCTTCTTTACCTAAATTCTGACCGATTTCGGATTTTTTTTTCCATTCTGAATCAGTGAGTGCAGTATGTGTAATGACAAGATAACCAATACACTTACTAAGATCATGCAGAAATAACGTGTTAAAATTCGGGACGCTAGATATTTTCGATATATCGTTATTTCTAATCGCACTACATTTTGATAATTTGTTGAGATAATATCGCTCCAAGTCCCTCACATAATATCGCTCTCCTGCCCGTCACACAAATAATTGTTTCTAAAACGAAATTTAAAAGGTTCGCGATAAAGTAATTGTCGATTTAGGTAACTTTGCTTAATCGTTATTTTATTAAATAATAATACATATTTTTGTTAAAAAATCCGGGCAATTCGGAACAAAAGAGGCCAAAACAGGACACTCGGGACAGTTTTGTAGATTCGGGACTTACAGGTAAAATTCGAGACTCCAGGTCATGTTGTTACCAGGTTGTTGTTAACTGTCTTCTTGGATAAGAAGATCAGTTATATTAAGTTAATTTGGGTCTCCATCTAAAGCTTTGTTGAGTGGTTTAGTGCAGGTCATACACCAGTGACGTAGCAGTGTGGTGGTGTTCAGGGCATGTCAACAGTGTATTTCCTAGTAAAAAACCGAAATATATTTTTTCAGGACCACCAAGAACAGAAATAGTGTAATTATTATGAGTATTGTTAGTTTAAATACATTACATAATCATTTGTATTTAAACATGTCTATTTGTCAGTTAGATTAAAATTTAAAATGAAAACTTTCGCTACAAGCTTTCTACCACCTTCTTGATGGAAAGCCCAACTAAAGAAAATATTTCCATTGCAATATAATAAAGTCGTGTGAGTGATTCACACAATTTTTTACTTTGTTTTTATTCACTTATAAATAAAATAACTGAATAGAAAGTCATAGTATGATTTTCTTATTTTAAAGAAGAGACTATTTACAATCCTTGTTCAGCCTTTCAGTTTCTTCTAGATATTATAATTACGCCCTTGAAACAGTGTAAAACTTCTGCAGATTTAATAATAATAATAAAACATTCATAAGTTATATAAATATTGATAGCTATTGAATACATAACTAACCTGCCAATCATTCTGTAAGTTTAAATAATATTACTTCTGTATTTTGTTATGAAAAGTTCTACTAAAAACCGTTATCTCTTTTTAATATAGGCGGATAGTTTCGAAATACATGAAACGTGCTTGTTAAACCTGGCCAATCCCTCTTTTAGTCAAAAGCGTGCGTGCTTGGCCATATTGAAAGGAGACTACTCCATTACAAATCTGTTACGGATATTGTCAAAAGAAAAAATAAAGAACAGTGAAGCTAATTCTAAGATTCTTTTGTGATTATAAAAAAATAATAATAACAATGCATTGTTTTTTTTTTTTTATTTATTTTGATATTACTGAGTATTCAATAGTTTATTTTATAAGCTTTCACTTTGTAGAGTTTATATTTTATTTATGACCTGCTTTAAATAAAAATTAGGTCATACTATCTACGAGTATTTTTTACTTATCAATAATTCTTTTATTTTACAATGGCTGTCATATGATCTTTTGGAGTAACTTTGCTATTCTTTGATGACAACTGAAAACTAATTGAAGTTCTAGTGGTAACACTCCAACAACATTACACTAAGGCCGAGAGGTGGTGTAGTGGTTATGAGCATGGACTTGTAATTGGGAGGTCCCCAGTTCGAGTTCTGCGTAAAACAACTAAATTTTTATATTCATTTAAAAAATGTTAACAGTAAGGTAAGTGCTTACCCCCCCCCATCCACGACTCCTAATTTAGGTAGTGGACGTTAAGCCCACCAAAAAAAAGTAGCCATTACTTTACATTTTTTTTTTTTAAGTTTGTAATTTGATAAATTTATCATTTCCATTCATTTCTTCAAACATGTGTTTGAAACATTATAATGATTGAATATGTGGATGGACCCGCAATGCTGGATAACATCTGGTATTTTATCCGTCGTAGCATGCATATTTATTTTCTTCCTGACCGGTTTCGGATTTTCATCTATCGTGTCTGAGCAAATTCACCAAGTTCGTGTAGAGAGTTACTCACACTTTATAAGTTATAACAACTTACAATAATTCCATTTTGCCATTAATCGCATACACATAGTAACATAACCTTATAACCTCCCCACATAATTATATACAACCAACAAGAAGTGTGAGTAACAAGTAACAGAAATATTAGGTTGAAGTGAACTCTCTACACGAACTTGGTGAATTTGTTCTGACGAGGATGAAAATCCGAAACCGGTCAGGAAGAAAATAAATATGCATGCTACGACGGATAAAATACCATAAATTATAATGATTCTTTAATACTCCAAATCTTATTCATTCATAAGCACAAAAAATAAATAGCAATATTAAGTCAATCAATTATAAATTACAAATTATAATACAAGTATAAGGATGCTTGGCAAGGGATCAACAATCGTTATATTTGTATTATTATTATAACGGTCAAACATAATTATTATTTATATTGATATAAATTATTATACTTTATATAGTTTCTACCTTGTTATTACTAACTTGTTACCCTGAAGAATATATTTCCAAAACATTGGCCTAGAAAAAAAGTTCATTCCCTTGGACGCATCCCAAAAAGTGAAGCTCAAAATCATTATATTTTAGTTAAATTATTATGTTAAGTGTTTCTATGTTCAATTTATTTATACTATTTATTCCAGTTTAAACGGAAATACACCTTCTTTAGTGTTGGCCAGCTTTTCTTTATGAAAAGGGGACACTTTCTCTGGAATGGAAAAACGATGGAAACGAGATTATATTACCGTGAAATATTGCAAATGGCAATTCAACCATGCTGAACATTCAAACTAGTTATGTGGAAAAAAAACGATTATGTAGTGGATAAGAGGAAGGTTCAAGTAAGCATTATTCAGCTATCCGCAGCCACATTATACATTCCGAATAAAAAAAAGTCTTATTTTTATAAATCTACAAACACTAGTGGACGTGACGTGATATTTCGGTACCAGGGAAAAACAAACTTGGTATTTCATTTTAGAAGTATTCATTAATTATTACGCGATAATTTTAGAAGTCCTACATCAAATGAACTATATTATGGGAGCTTGGCGTTTATATCAAATGCGCAGGTGCCCGGCTTCGGTATTTCTCTTTGTAGCACTCCATCAGTCTTTCAGGTTGAAATTTTCGCCAATATTTTTAGAATAAGGAGGCATACCGGGCAGAAGAATTGCAATCTATTCTGATAGGCTGCACTAAAAATCTAAGAGACGAACTGCGTCAGATGGAAGATTGTTGAAGAATGCGTAAAGAACTGGTTCCCTGGCGAACCACAATAGCTTCCTCTTCAAGGAAATGAAGAGGCCGCCGGACTGACAAAGAAGGGTGCCTCACAACCACCCTGCCATTGCCTTCAGCTGCGGCACCTCGACAAAAAATATTGCAGGACAGTGATACTCCAAGATTTTCTTGGAGGGTCCTTCAAAGACTCGCATAATTTATCTCCTTAGCAAAATGAAAATAGAGCTAAGGAGAATCAATGCTCTGGTCACAAGGCATTTCCTTAAGGAAGCATCTACATTGTATGGGTCTCATTGAAGGCTACTCTGTAGGAAATGTGGCCGGCAGAACAAAACACCGTTTCATTTTCTTGGAGAATGCAACCACGATTCCAAAAATTTGACGCTTGTAATTTGGTGCCGAACTCGGAATCAGAGATTTCTCTTGTTCTAATCCTGGCGTTTCTTAATGAGACACGGTTGATGTGAGAATGTATGAAGCCCACTAAAGAGAGGCCTTATTAGATTTTCTTCCCTAGGGAGACCTCGGGTTTTAAGGTTAGATGTGATTACAAGTATACTAAACTCAGCTTCCGAATTCCATTATTTCACATGCTGGTAAACAACATGTTTGTGTCTTTTGTTCAGCCTTGAAGTGAAACTTACCTCAGAGAACAAGAAATGATAATGTATTTGACTGACTTCACTTTCTCTCTCTCTATCTATTGAGGAAGAATTTTCATTTATTATTTTTCAACAACCATATATCACTAGCGTATTCAACCATCTTTTGTTAGATGACATGTGTGTTGTTCTTTTTATAACTATTACATTATTCGTTCCTGTATGCTGTTGCTTCAATAGAATTTAATCAAAGATATTGTGTAGATTGTAGCTTGAAGAGAGTAGTTTTTTAAATAATATTATGTAACTTGCTTTTTATTTTTAAAATATGTTGATGTGAATTTTTTTCTTCCTTTTTAGCTGAAATTCTTTTACTTATTTCTAATATTTGTGATTTTTCAATATAGTTCGTGGCAGTGTGAAAATATCGAGTAAATAATTTCTTTTTGGTGGAGAAATTGGGTTTGTGAATTTTGTGTAGTTTGCTCAATTTAGGTTTTCAAAATTTTTCGTGAGTTCCGACTCACCTTAAAAGGTGACGCAATCCCTTACCAAGTACACTCGATAATGAGGATAAGGAAAAGAAGTAGGTTGATAAGGAAGATATATATATATAACCATTTTTTTTTTAATTTATAAAAAATTTAAATGACTGATATGTTTTAATACCTCTTAACTTATACAATGTTTCGATCTATTTCTGTCCAAGATACCTTGATTTTTTTGGGGCGGATAATATATTTTTAGCTATTCTGTTTTCAAGATCATCTCAAAAACGGTTGTATACTAGATCTTTCATTTCTTTTTTGAAATATTTTTGCATGAAAATTGATATATTAATCGTGTGATTTCATAACGAGCTGCTTCATGAACAATTACGGAAGCAACATCAGTGACCGGATGCAGTATATGTTGATCTAGACAATATTTTAATAGCCTCCCCCCCATCCCCGAAAAATCTGGTTTCCAGTTCTATAACAGCAAGAGAAAGTTGATTTTTTTTCCTAAAATAATTGCAGATTTGAAAATCTATTTTCATACTCTATGAAAATTTGTTCTGCCCAATTTTATTGACGGAAATAAAATATTATCAATTTAATGCTTGAGATTTTTTGTTTGTTTAATCAGTATAATTGATAAGAAGTTATTTAAAGTTTAAAACAAATTAAGGAAGTACAAGTGAATTTCGTCAAATCTTCTTTATTGAGTAAATAATAATAATAAAAAAAAAACAGTTCTGAATTTAACAAACGTATCATTATATAATATATCAATTTCACTTTCTTTTGTATTTTATTTATTGTTTGGTGGTAGGAGAGCTTTCAAGTCTGTGGTCAGCATTTAAAAACAATACTACAGCTGATTGTGAAAATATTATATAACTAACATAGTTAGTGTGTTGTTTCTAGTTTTCCATCAAAAACTTAACGGAAGATATAGGAAAGTTTGATAAAAATGAAAGAGAGAGATTTGCTTTGTTCAACACTTTCTCAGATTAACTTTTAAAAATTAAAAAAAAAAAAAAAAAAAAAAAAAAACAAAGAATAAAATTCTAAGCCGTTAGAACTATTCATCAAACCATTACTGTAGGCACATCTCTTGAAGATTGTTCACTTTTGGTAATCAATTTTGTCTATTTTCTCACGAGGTTATTTACACCTGGCCGGTTTGCACATTTATTTGAATCCTAACAATTCTAATTTTTGTTTTAATTAATTTTTTTTTTGTTCTTATCAATTTGCGATCGTGTCAAATTTTCGAAACTAAGTATTCACCGGAAATATAAGTTTCGAGGTTCGCTAAGTACGAAAGAAAAAGTTTTTCGCCATGTTTTAAGTGTATATGAATCAAATATCTTAAAAACAAAAAGTCGCAGAAAGTTAAAATTTTATATTTCGTCTAGATATTACTATCGCATCTGTTCTGAAGATTTCGGGCCAAATCTGGTAACCGGAAGTACGACTTAATTGATTTTTTTTTTCTAGTTTTTCGCGATTTTCTCGAAAATTGCTCAGAAATTGTCTTTAGCAACTTATTGTTGCGCAACTATTTTGTCTCTGTCACTTTCCTGTTCCCTCGATTTGTTTGAGTGCGCACACGTTAGACAACTGTTTCCTGTTTTTTTTTTTGCAGTTGACATTTTGGTGCAATCGAATCAAAAGCACCTTGTTAATAATGGAATGCAGACAGCTGTGATATATTCTCTCTTGATTCGACGCAGATAAAAATCTAAGAAGAAGTATTGGGTCCACCCTCTAAACTCTATTAAGACTAATTAAAAGGAAAATTTGCTCTGATGTTTGTAAATTCTACGATGTTATCCTGAGAAATTCTTTGGTTCTTTTCGCATGAGCACAACATTTGTTGTGTCATCAGTTTGAAGAGCTGCTTGGGATTCTGAGTCCTGTCATTACACACAGTCATGTATCAATAACCCATTATCAATGTATTCATCCCTTGCAGATAGATAATACTACAGATAAAACAGGTAATAATTACAGATAACTTAAATAAAGATATTATAACCTATATTATAAATGGCGAGTGCAGACAGACAAATGAGATGGGTGAGCTGGACGGCACTAAATTGTCGCCCGTCTGCGCATGTACTAGTAAAACAATAGCTGTGGAGACAGTTTTGTCGCCCTGCTGTCGCCGTCCGAAGAAACTGAAAAGTTGCTTTGCTGTGGCGCCGCTATGTGTGCGCACTCTCATATGACTGTAAAGACTTCATAGGAGAGACCAAATAGTGGCGCAACAAAAAGTCGCCAGTGCGAGTCCGCCCGCCCTTAAAGCTTGTATACTATCTACACACATGAATATCTGCCACTTTTATTTGAAACTTTTCTCCGAGAAAATTGATTTTTTGGAGGAGTTGTATGGGAACAGTAACGTTATACTTTCCACGAAAGTTCTACTTCAATCAATATATGGGTCCTACCACTTATACAGTATTAATATATATTAGAAGTATTGCTATAATGCAAAATTTGAAGGAAATAGATTAACCGGAAGTGCAACATTACAGATGGGTTTCGAGTGTTTTGTAATTATCTCGAAAATGACTATAACGATTTCCTTTAAACTTACGACTGCTAAATGCACACATATATAAAACTTCACTTTTATTTGAAACATACGTATACCCCCAAATAAGGTAGTTTTGTGGATGTGTTGCATTAAATTTCAAAAATGTGAGGTCAGTTCTATGTTACTATCTTGCATTTCATTTCTTGACCTGCTTGGGTTGGTAGGCTGGTATTTGTCCACCAACTTTACCACCATCTTTATGTAAGGAAAAATGAACAATATTTGAAGTTTAAAGAAAATCAGTCTTTTCACATATAATTCTATAACAGGTGTAAGAGAAAGTCGTGTTTATAAGAGAAACTATATTTAAATTTACCAGGTACATCATATCACTTCTTCCTCTGAATATTCCAGAAACTTCCAACTCAAATTTGTACTAGTATCGCCTACTAAGACAGAAAAACAAAAAATCAGAATCTTAAGTCACAGAGATTCCTCAGAAACCAATTTGTCCTGAAAAATGTTCAAATAAAAGTGATACGTTTATATTTTTGTGCAGTTAGCTTTCCAAGTTGAAAAATAGTCGTAGCCATTTTCGACAGAATTTATAAAAAAACTTCACAAACCTATATTATACAGCCGCACTTAGGTTTACCGATTTTCTTCAGACTTGGCAATGTATTCTAACCAGCTAGCAGAACCATACATTATACTGATAATGTTCCTTCACTCCCAGAACCACCAACAATTTTCCTGGGAATAATACTTCAAATAAAATTGATATGATAGGTGATACTTAGATTTGTACGAAATTTACAGAAAATCACTGCATACATTTTTATCGCATATGAAAATCGCGAAAAATTGAAAAAAAAAAAAATCATTCAGTAAAAACACACTTCCTGTTGGTGGATTTTATCCGAAACTTTCGCGACAGATACGATGGTGGTAACTAAATGAAATTTCAAGTTTCTTGTTACTTGCGAATTTCATCTTTTTGTTCACAAACTTCACCCACATACAGACTACACGCAAAAATCATTTTTCATACTCAAGGGACCCTCAAAACACCACAACACTGGTAAAAACTTGAGTCATGCAGTGCTGCCTTAGATTTTCTATTCCTAGGAGCCTCTACGTCTTATTGTGTCCGGTGATGGACAGTGTTGTGTAACGAAAGAACATTGTCCGAGGTCCGGCAATGTACTGAGAAGGCTTCGATCGCTAATGACCACAGATGTTGACGCGCCTTATATTTAAAAAATAAAAACCTATTACTTGAATCATTTTGATCAAAAGATTTCAATTTACAGAATTTCCGCAAGAGCTGTGTAGTCAGGCTTTGCTATTGATGACATTACTATTTATTGCACGATCCTCCACTCTATACATTATAAAGACGGGTTAAATGGTTGTTATGGTTGGTTCCGCAGAGCCGGAAAGCATCAGAGATATTTTCCGTGATAGCCTGCTTCTATTTGTGCTCATCGACCGGTTTTGGGCGTTCGTCCATCATCTGGATGTTTTTGTCAAAAAGTGTGATAACATAGACTTGCACAGAGTAAATTTAGTTGATAGTGTGTCAACTAAATTTGATCTGTACAAGTCTATGTTATCACACTGTTTTGACAAAGCATCCTGATGATGGGCGAACACTCTAAACCTGTCGATGACCACAAAAAGAAGTAGGCTATCATGCAAAATATCTGTGATGAGGGGTTAAATGTTTAGGGAAAAAATTCCAAGTTTGAATAAATAACGGTCAACCGGAAAGGTTACCACTTTATTGATAGGATTTTAAGGTTTCCCAGTTTCACGAGAAAGAAGCGTATCAATTCCTTCACAGCTGGAATATACCAACTATACATATGAAGATCTAGAACTTTTATCGATACATTTTTTTCACAAAAATTCGAATTAAGAAAATTTTTGGGTAGCCACAACGTCAAGCTAACCTCATATCTGTTATTTAGAGGAAGTTCAGATTCCATCAGCTTTAAATCTTGAAGGCAACTGAATAATCACTAATAATTCCAAACTTCAAAGCATATTATTAAATAATTATGGGAAATATTAAAAGAAAATTTGTTAAAAAAAATGACCCAGCATTGTAACCAACATTTAAGGAGTGCAAAGAAAATGCATTTCAACTTTATTTATTCTACTCAGGACCATGAAGGGAATAGAAGTTTGTAAGTTATGATAATTTAGCAACGGAATGCAGATAATCTTCTTTGGCTGTACACAGATCTCTTACAGAACTTGATGACGCCTTATACAAACCTTTCTAGCGGTAAAATTACAATAGTGATGATCATTTACTAGCTTACTACTTTAAGAATATATCCAGAAGTGAATTCCCGTAAAAATGAAGCATTTATCGTATTATTTTACTAACCAATATAAAAAAAAAAAAATTAAAAAAAGAAATAATACTAAAGAAGTAATAACGTTAAAAATAAAATAATAATATTGATTCTTCACTAATTTCCATAAAATCACCATCATAATTGTGAATATTATTTGTCAATATGAAAAATGCTTATTCTATTTGAGGCGTAATATTAAGGTGTAACTTAATAATGCAATCTTTTTACTAGTATTTTTTTTTTTACTATTTTTGCGGGAGTAGCTTTCTGACTCATGATTTATATTTACGACGTGCCATCCTTGGGAAAACCTTGGATTCTATACACCGCAGAGCTTCACCTATAATGTGGCTATGCACACCTTTTTAAGGAAAAATCACCATAATATGACAATAACTACGTAGTTGATTATATAAAAAAAAATGTTGGCAACAAATTATCGTAAATACTATTATGATATAACAATAATAAAAAAAACAACACCAACAAGAGATCCAAGATGCGAAGGTATTTCTTTGAAGATTAATTTTTGATTTACTAATAATATTACTTTAAAAGAATTTTACAATATAGTTTAAAAACAATGTAATTAAATAATCCACTTTTGTCAGTGAACAGTATTAAACCAAACATTATTTAAAGACCATTCTCTATTATATTCAAAACTTTTCTTTACCTTGAACTAAATTAGCTCTTTTGAAGGATAGGTTGCACATTTTAATGAGTTTCATACAACAAAAATAGTGTTAAAAGTGAAAAGAAACTAAAAAAAAAATTAATGTTTACATTTTTAAGAATTTTAATTTATGATTTACAATAATTAGGAATAACTTTCCTAACGAAAGAATGAGAGATATTGAAGAGAAAACATTTTATTGAAGTAAAATACAATGAAAGGACTGTAGAAGTTCGTATAATTAAAATAATAATAATAAACTTAATGACTATAAATATTATACCTAATGAGACTATAATTTTCGATGTGTCAATACCGACCTCAAAAAGAAAATTTTTAGTTGTCTTCAACACAGTATAACCTAAACTATAGGCCATCAACAAAGTTATGTCTACTGCTGGCCCCACATTTTTATTCCTTATTAAAAGGAATTTATTTTTCGTAGATGACTGTTCGTACTGCAGAATCAAGGATTAATGCCGATTTCCCATTCTCGTCAAAGGCAATAAAATCATCATACCTTGGAAAGCCGTCGGTGTCCACACCATATACCAAATCCTTTGTCCTTTAATAAATTAATTAATGCATGATTAACTCGATAATGGAGCATATTATTTGGACAATGCCCAAGGTCTTGTTAAAAACTACCTATATCTAAGCAACATTGCAGAAAGATACTTTTAAATAAATAGCTTTTTGTAGGATCTTTTTTCTTGTTGAATTAAATTTACTGGTCGACTGGGTTGAATAAATTTTTGAGCAATAAGCAGATCAGTATGAAAAAAACTTTTGACAATTAGTCACCCAAATTAAAACTGCTAATCCAACTTGTATCATCTGAAAACTTGTTCCAAATTTTATGCCATAAATACCATATATATTTGTGCTCAATTTACTTTTTTTATTATATACATATATAAAATTATGACATTTTTTCAATCAACAAATTCATTTCATTTCGTTTGAAATGTATATCCGGACATTGTTTGATTATAAATTATGCATCCAGAAATTGATTTTTGAAAATTATTTAAGAAAACAACTGATAAGCCAAATTTTATATCAGAGATATTTTCCGTGATAGGCTGCATATTTTTGTGGCTATCCAGAAGCAGGCTATCACGGAAAATATCTCTGATGCTTACCAGTTCTGCGGAACCAACCACAACCAAATTTTATAACTACGTTAAGCAGATCAAGTTTTAATAAGTATGATTTTATTTTAAGAATTTTTTAGTCATATATAATTTCCTTGATATATTGCTTTCAGAGTGATAAAAGTTTTAATTTGTGATCAAATTTTACAAATATTCGATGTTTCACAAATACTTTTAGATATTCACCAATAGCTAAAGTTATCTTCCAAAACTTCTCAAGGATTTCTTCAATTTTTTTTCTTTTTAACTTTTCAATGATAATATAAAATATATATACACCGTTAACTTAAGTGCTAAAAAAGGTTATAACTAAGTTATTCTTAATGTAATTGTTGCTTTACAATAAACAGTTTGCTTTTTTGACATTGAATAAGTATCTCTCTCTGATAGATAAAGCACAATTAAAACGAATTAAATGGTATCTTGTATAAAAACAGGGAAAAGCTTTAGGCTAATTGGCATCGAAGATTCTTTAGCAAACATTGTACATACAATAAATAGCTATTGTTAATTGTTATTATTCCTAAAAAGAAACTAAAAAAAAAAGAAGACCTTATTACTATAAATGAATGTTTAGTTTTACATTTAACTAATTAGCAATTTTAGTTAATTTATTTAAACAGAATCTTTTGCTGAAGTGATATTTTTTGAAAATAAGACTGTATCGTACAAAAGATTTGAGAAATAGAATGAATTAAAATTTGTAATAACACTGGCATTCATATTTTTTTTTTTAAATTATTTTATTTGAAAAATTTACAACGAAACCATGTCTAAAGTATCTACATTCTCAACACTATGAAATAAAACTGAGCTGAAAAACTATTCAGTGATGGTCATAATGAAATTAGCCTTCTCCCTGTCATCAGTGAGTCTCTAGAGAGGATAACTTGTGGTTATGGCGTTAAAACTAAGAGTTAAGAGTGTCAGGGTTAGAATTGTTTATATCTGAATTTGTTTACTTTTGGTAGAAGAGAGATACGCAGGTCATTGTAGATCGTTTGATTGTAAACATAATGAAGAGTGTTGATTATTGTTTTTTAGTTGGGATGTAGTATGTGTTCAGTTCTTATCTTTTATTGGTTCAAAATTTATTGTGAACTACAACCGAATATAGCGGACGGCATCATAGACTAAGGAGAAATGAATAAAAGAGGAACTTCTTACTATTGTAAGAAGAAGAAATATGTCTTCCTAAGATAAAAGTAACGACTATTATTTTCTCTCGTTCAATGTAATTCTACTTTTTTAAACCTACTCTCCAAAACAGTCTGATGGTTTCTGCATAAATCTGTTGGTGTATTAAATTAATTTGATTTGATTTTTTTAAACAGTTTTGACGGCCTTCTTTTAGATATTAAAATTGTTTTACTATATATTAAAATTGTTTTACTATAGTTTTACTATATTGTTTTACTATGTTTTACATAGGAGGTAAATGTTCATAAATCATTTGCAGTATTATTAATTTTTTTCAACATGAAAAATCAACATTCAAATGAAAACATGCTATATTATGTATTATTTATAAATCACATGTTTTACAATAATTTTTGAAGTGGTGCAAGTATAAGATCTATCGATTGTTGTTTATCGTTCACTATCGGTGGAAGGTTGGAAGTTTGCACTAGATTATGAATTCGCATTTCACATTGTGATTTACAGCTGGTAAAGAAGAAACTTAAATTCAGATTATTCAGATATCTATTTTAATTTTGTTACAGTATAATTATTATGAAAAAAATTTTCTTTTACTTTTTTTTTGAATTCATTATTTTTTAAATAAAATTTCAGTCATTGGACTATAATCGATGAAGTTTCTTCCTAAAAACCTGAAATCATTTTTAACATCGCTACTTAAGAAAATTAAAATCCGGTATCTCCGGATATCTTCGCCCGACTTCCCTCCGAAATGTGACCCTTGACGCTTTATGATTCACCAATCCAATTCACAACACCTCTGCTGTCTTAGTGCGCCTCTAGAAGTTTCACTTCAAAAAGGAAAAATTAAAAATTGGATTTATAGCAGAATTAATTTTATCCAAATTCTTTTTGAAGAAAAATATCCATACAACCGTTGAGTATTCCCAAAGTACTAGATTTTGAGACGTGATCTAAAAAATTGCAAAAAAATTTGAACCTAAATAAATTTAAGCTAGAATGTGAACAGCTATATTGTCCTAAAACATAGAGGTGCTGCGTTCTAGTGGAGAAGTGATGGAATAGGAGGATATCGAGAGGTTATGTAGACGAAGCGTGGTTATTCAAACAAGAAGGTATGATAGAGTTTATTTTTTGTATGTTTTATTTTCGATGTATTTTCGGTGAAACAGAATTTGAAGATGTGAACTGAGAAGTACTTTGTGGCAATGTAAAAACCAAAATCAAATATAGTGTAGTTTTGTGTTATTTATTCTACTTTCTTTTTTTTTGGCTTTTTTCCATTCAGCTTAAGCCTACATACATTTCTGCATAAGCGAAAATGAAATTTTCTAGCATGGTAGTTTATGATTTTAAATACCTTCTTTGGCATGAAATTTAATAAGTTGAATTATACTACCTTAATTTAAAGTTAGCCTCCTTTTATCATAATTAGTGATGGCCCAGTTGTCACGAGATGATATGAAGTAACAAAACTGATATAAAAATCAGGGACAAGATTGTGTAACTCTATTAAATAATAATCATAATTTAAAGAAAATATTCTAAATTTTTTAATGATATCCGGCAGCAAGCTGGCCCACAGATCTCCTTCAGCAGTGTTTGATTAACAAAATAATTAGTGGATTATGTGTGAGTATTATTATCAGGTTGGTGTAATGAGCAATGAACATTAAGTAACAGGAAGTTGGTCTGATTAATAACGAACTAATAATAATTAGATGTATAATTATTGTTATTATTATTATAGTCGTCATGTTTAATGAGGTGTAGGTTTTCTAGTAATGTACGAACTGAAGCGAATTATAAACTTCATCAGAAGAAGATACGGTACATCCATTGCTATAGTTTTATAATCGAAGGGTGCCTATTAATGCTCTTATTTTATGAAATAATAAGTAATAATATCTAATTGAATAACTGATTATTTCCTCAGTGAAATTAGACTTAATATAAGTAATAATAAAATGTTAATGATTAAAAAAAAAAAAAGAAGTGTTTTAGATTGAAATCTTAATATTCAAGATGCGAGTTAGGCATGCGCACAAGTAATTACTCTAATATCTATGACCATAACATTTAATGAACAGATTATTCCATACAAATGGCTTACGAAAACGATTCAAACGATTGAATAAACTGAATTAAACGGAACAAACGAACAATTGAAAAGAAATAAAAGTAATCTGGTGTGAAACCGTTCATTAAACTTTTCCTTTTTTTTTTTTTTGTTTACTTACTCGACTTCAAAGTGACCAATTTTCTTTAAACTTAGTCTTTCTATTAAATAATGTTTAGTTCTGCTTTTTATAAAGAGTGGAGGCAAAGTGCAATCTTTTGAAGATTCAAATACATTTTCTTGGGAAAAGGTTTCAAATATAAAGTATATGTTTTTATAGTTTACAAGAGTACAGAAAGAAACGTTAGAGCCACTCCTTAGGGAAAAATAGACCAGCCAGTTCTCCACAGATTTTGATTCTTGTGGTACATCCCAGCAGCCTAATAAACGAACAACACTACCTACACTGATATACTGCAAACAGATATTCTGTTCAGACAGTTGGTGTATGCTACTACTTGGGATTAGCGTGTCCGTGGGCAAATTGTGCCACAACCATATTTTTTTTAAGTTAAACCGTTCATTTCCTCTGGTGTTTTCTAAATCGAAATATCAAGTTTGAACTTGCTTTCGTTTTTGTGTTATCCCATTCTCGGATACACAGATACATACACACATATTAATCATTCTCTAAATACATTTTTTAGAGCTGAAATTCCTCAACACTATATTTCGAAAATCTGTCACGATCGCATAACTTCCACTTTCAGCAGCAAAAGAAAATAAAAATTAAATTATCATCAACAAATTAATATCTCCAAAAAAAATATTTTATTTTTGAAGGTTTGAATCCATTTCTGAATTATTACTAAGCAAATATTCGATATTTCATTGACTAGCCTCAGAATTTGACCTTCTCCCAGTTGTATTAAAAAAAAAAATTGTAAACTAATGAGGTAATTTTTTTAATACTTGTTATTATTATTTATTTGTCCGTGGTTTAAAGTAATAATGGCTCTATAGGTAGAAAGTAATGTCAGGGTTTTCTATGTATGTGTGTTCTTGATAGGTGAAGATAAAGAAACGAAATATAACTAATTATCGGGAAAAGTAAGTATATTTATCCTACTTATAATATAGGTACTTCACTTTTCATAATAAGTATGAATATAAAGAGTAAGAGAGAAGTTTAATGACAATCTTAAATCTATAATGCGATACGTCTTGACTATTTTTTAGCTTTATAGACTTACTTTCTCTTAATGTTGGTATAACAAGAAGTATTGCGATCGTGTTTAATTTTGGAAATTGAGTTTTTTATATATGATATGTGTGTGAGTAAAGTGAACGAAAAAACATAAATTCATTGGAAATCCTAACTTCAGAACTTCAGGTACTCACCGCAACTGACATGATATGAAGGTTTTGTGCAAATTTCGGACCATCAATCCAGAAGTGTGTCTTTACTGAATTTTTTTTCTTCAATTTTTCGGGAGTTTCTCACAATTTTGATTATACTTCTTATAACTTCTATTTTCATAAGTATCTTTCATTTTTATTAAAAATATTTTCCCAAGATAGTTGATTTTTATTTAGATACTATTTAGATAAGAAGTAGCAAAATTAAAATTCCCTATAATATGTCATTTTACCAATATAAGATATATTTAAACAGCATTGCTAATATTACCCATTTGAAGAAGATCTATTAACTGGTAAAGCGAGTATTTATAATGAGGTTTCTGAGTTGTTTTTTTTTTTAACTTAGTAACAAAAAAGCCTTCCTTTAAACTTGGAATGCTTACGCCATATATAAGCCAATCACTTTTGTTTGAAACATTTTTCCGAAAACATTAAATCTTGGGTGTTCTAGGAACCTGTGCGTTAATGTTAAATTTAAACCAGCTGTTACAAGCTTTCTAAGGTATTGCGATAGAGTGCTCTAGCTGCTTTACTATGCCGGCCATTAAAGTAAACAAGTGTAATCACCACCAACTTTATTTATGGTTATGCAAGTCCAAATGTTTTGTAAACATTGAACATTTAAAGTAAATTTGTCATCACTGCAATAATTGCAGTAAGAGAAAGGGAATGATTCACACATATCTCTCCCTCTCTACCAGGTCAATGTGGTGGAAAATATTTAAACGCGTTCACATTTTGGAATTTTCTTCTCGTTTAAAGTTACATTATTTAGACCGACAAATTGCAACTGTCAAACTTTGATGCTAATATATACTTAGTTTTGCCGTAGGTGGTAACGGCTAAAAACAGTTAAATATTGTGTCATAAGTCGTGAGTTTATACGAATTTGGGACTGGAGAACATTGTGTATTTGATATCATGTTTTCAATTTTTTCTGATTCAAAGCTGTGGAAGTCCTAGTTCATGTTTTCAAACGTTTCTATGCAGTAAGTGCTTATTATTTTAGAGTGCGTTTAACACAATAACATCAGTTTCTCCACAATTTCCAACAAATAAATAAAGAATAACCTACAGTGAACTTTACTACTTTGTACATGAGGAAAAAAAGAAAGATATTATACAATTATATATGAAAAT
Organism: Triatoma infestans; assembly: GCA_011037195.1. Lineage (NCBI taxonomy): Eukaryota > Metazoa > Arthropoda > Insecta > Hemiptera > Reduviidae > Triatoma > Triatoma infestans. The sequence goes on along the minus strand of JAAEAF010000989.1, from coordinate 67,507 downwards.
TAGATATATTGTGTACTAGTAATAAAATACAAGTGTTTAATTCATAATTTAGAAAGTGATGATCATTATTCTGGAAGGAGAAGAATATAATGTGGGTGGTCCGGTGCCAAACAGTCATTAGATGGATATAAAGACACTCATCTATACGTATAAGAGCCATCATGCTTCATCCATAAAACTCTTACAATTATGTTTTGGTTTTTAAGGCCCCCTATTGTCTTTACCATTTAGTACGCTCCGACGATCTTACAAAGTGAGCGGGTACAAAGGAAGAGTGAAACAATTCAAGGTCTCCTCCATAAGTATCATCTTCCTCTTGTTTTTATCTCTGTAAGATATGGTAATTATTGTGTTTTATTTTCAGTTAATAAGCTCTTCTTCTTTTTTACATGGAGTAGTGCTTCAAGCAAAAGAAGATTTAGCGGAACTTCGAATGAAAGTTTTAGCTCAGACGAGATATTGAGCAAAAATGTTGTTTTAGACGGTTCACAAGAGCGGTCAAATTGAACTATATGCTGTACAATTTATGAAATATCATGGCAATCAAAACATATCACATCACAAAAACTCAAATCACATAATCTTTCCGATACTTTGTTTTCTTTTTTCGTAATCGTGCTGCAAGATCGATAAATCCCATTTACGCCGCAGTCCCGGATTTATGGAACTATTTTATATAAAATCTGTAGTGAAAAAACTCAAACAACGTTTTCTTCTATGATAAATACAATTCTATTGGACAATTTTCTTCAAATTTGGAATTTCAATTAATCGTTTAATTGGTTTTTACATAAGTAGATATTAGAGTACAAATTTTTTCTTGAGTTATGCTTAACATCTTTTCAAAATCCTCCGAAAATTAATTTTCCTAGAACAAAATTGTATATAAAAGTGGCTGTGGCCTAGATATATGTGTGTTTCGTATGTGTTTCATGATGTTTAGTTTTGTAGGGAACTTTAAAGAAACTTATTAGAATTATGTGGAGAAGGAAGGAAGTAATTTCAATACTACTCTTACAGCAGTAAAAATAAAGATTAATCAACTTTTTTTGTTATCACTTCAATAGGTAACCAGAAAAATGTAAATCTTCTTACATAAATTTTGACTGATATTCTAATAGATGATTTATCTTCTTAGATAAATTAGATAAATATTGATTATAAATCAATATTGGGGGGTGAAGTTGATCGCCTGCTCGTGGTGCCCCCTGCATCATCTAAAACGATCAACGGTGCACCAACCTGAATAGGTCAGTCCATCAGACAGCCTCAGGAAATAGGGGTTCAATTATCTTCCTGAGCTAAAGAACCCTGAAGGTGAAGGAGGCAAGTGTAGAGGCCTAAAGGAGGCAGCCCTTCCATTACACTAGGAGACTGTGGGCCAATCCCCCACATTTCCGAAGCAGACAGATTAGAAGAAACAGAAAGAGCGAAATCGGATTATCTTTTATGGCAACGACTTGGCGAGGAATGGAACTATTAAATACGGACTTGGAACGTGAGGGGTATAGCCGGAAAGAAACTGGAACTTATTGAGGAAATGAAGACAGCATCTATCCAGGTGTTGGTGATTACCAGACAAAGAAGAAGGGTTGTATTCGGGTTGTACGGAAATTAGCGACGGTTTTATTCTCATTCACTCGGGGGTCTCAATAAACACCAGAGCCAAAGCGGGAGTGGCGTTCCTGGTGCATAAGGATATTAAGGGGAAGATCGAAGGATGGAAATAGTTTAGTAGGGAAACATGTTTAGGTCAACATGGCTAAGCTTGCTTGGAAACTACCATGGTCCTCAATATTTTTAAAGCACCTATTGAAGAATTTAGGCAATTAATTAGACAATAAATAGTCTTTGAAGAAAACTGGCCATGTTTTAAAATCGCACTCATTAATAGTTACGATGTCTATATTAAAGTTTTTTTTTAACATTTTATTTTTTTTTTGTGTGTATATACAATTGTATATTTTGTTTTTGTATATAATATGTGTATGAATTTTATGTATACATTTTAAAACGCAGCATATCATTATTATTTTATTTCCCACTGACAGTTTTTTATCAATAAAAAATATAATAATGATATGCGTCTCAAAATGTATAAATAAAATAAATACACATATCATATTCAAAAACAAAATATCCACCCTTCACACATTACCTCTCCTCCGATGTACTATAGCAGTATCCCATTACCTGCTGCTGTTGTTGTCCGCTATCTTGGGCTTTACATTGACAAAAGACTTGTAACCCACACATACGACTCAAAAGAAAAGAACATAACATACGATTCAGACTACTTAAAACACTTCAGATCAAACTCACACTACAAAATAAAAGACTCATCTATATAGCCATCATAAAACCTGTTTGAGTATATGGAATTGTACTGTGGGGTTCAACTAAGCGTTCCAACCTTCAACGTATCCAGACCCCTGCAATCCAAAATCCTTAGAACCATTGTCAACGCTCCCTAACAAAACAATCCACACAGACTTAGACATACCCTTCCTACAAGAAGTTATCAAAACACGATGTAATAAATTCCACAAATCCTTATCTTCTCACCACTTTCCTCTTGTCCGTCGTCTTTCGTCCTAAACCCTCCGTGGTAATCCTCCCCGACGCCTGAAACGTCAATGGCCATGAGACTTGCTCACAGAAGATAACGAACATTAACAATGTTTACTAGGCAGCCATAAAACTTCTCTCTTCTGTTTTATGGTTATTCACACACATTTACTTATGCTGTTGTAAATAACAATAAAAATTTAAAAAAAAAAGGCGCATAAAAAATAAACTAATTAATGTATAATTATTTAAATAATTATATTTTAAATATAATTATTTTATCAATGTTTTCAACTGTTATATCTTGATAATATTAAAAATTTCTTCTCAAGAGATAATGCCACCAATCATATTTAAATTCAAAATGATTATATTTATCTAAAGAAGGTTATGTCCTCTTTCCAAGAACAATTGATCAAAAGAAGTGTTTAGGAAGGGGAAAATAATATCAACTTCTCTACTGCATGAAATTTATAACTGTGTTTCTTTTTTTTATTATTGTTGTTGTTGTCCTCAAAACATTGAACAATAGTTGAAAATCTTCATTGATTTTTTTTTTACAATTCTGACAAAAAAGATCTTAAAGGGTCAACAGATGCTGCTTGGATATGGAGCGTGACCGATATATTTTATGTATTCTTTTCATTTTTGTTGATCTTTCCTCGCTTGAACTCCGAACAGAATATTTTCTATAAACTTTATTTTTCTTTAAAGAAAAATTCAAGGTTGATTTATTGAATATAATCTGGGTTATTTCTTTTGTACCGTACATATATTCTGAGTGAATAACAACTGTACACAAATAAGTAACTATGTTTCAATTTTGGGGTATCTTTCGATTAATAAAATAATAATTAACTGACTATTGCTCAAAATGTATATTGTTTATATATTAAGAAATCCATTAATTGGAATTAATAAGACTTTTTGGAAATCCATTTACTTGATAAGGAATTGGCTGCATTGAAGCTAAAAGTCAGTGTATCTTACATAGAAATAGTCCTCTGTCAATGTATGAATGATATTGAGTATGAGTGAGTAGACTACACTGTGTGAAATGTTAATGGGAGTTATGGTATTAATGTAAGTGTTTTTCGTGACCCGCAAGGACACGTCAGGTTCCCTGAAGAAGTAGCTAGTCCATATCTTATCTTAGAAGTAGCTAATCTGTATCTTTTATTTTTTAATCATTGAACAAGATCTGATAATAGTATTTTTCATAAACTCAGAAGCTTTTAAATAATTTTTCTGAATGGCATCATAATATATTGTTTAACTAATTATAATGGTAAACACAATTTTATTTTAATTTCGGTCAATGAACGAAATCCTGGTCAAACTTTATTTATTTTAATGTTTTTGTTTTTAGTTGTTTCAATATTTATTTTTCTATTGTATTGTTTTCTTCTTTTTAGGCTGGAGATTTTCATCTTATTAATATTATTATTATGACGTGTATTCCTTACAAATCACTATAGACACTGTGTTTTTGATTATTTCAAATCATCTATTTAGAATAAGTTAACCTTAGACCCAAGTAAAATATACTGTTTCAGTATATTTTTAGACATCTATTACTACTGATTTCTACGATGGCATGTCGTTTAGAAATCTAAACTTTGGAAGATCAGCCGAATTGTGGTTTCTGAGAGGGGGGTCAGACTATCTGAAATTGATTCTTAAACAATGTGGTAAAGTTGTATGAATCGTTCAGATTTCTACAATAATTTGATTAATTCAAAATTAGCCAGAAAAGTGTGTCCGCTCAATGTGTAATTCAATTCTATCACATGAATTTCGGAATTTCGCACTGCAATCCTGAAAAAAAAAATTATGTGATTTGCAGAGGGAAGGATTAACTGTACTCCGAATAATGCTCGGTAAGGAGATTACCTTGAAACTATTGAAAAATTAGGCTGGAAATTTCTATCCCGGTCTGTTCTTACAGCCCGGTCCTCGCACTAATAGATTTCTTTACATTTAATCCCCTCCAAAAAACTATTAGAGAGATAACTAACGTCCTTAGAGGATTTTGTTGAAAAACTGATCAAATTGTAAGGTTATTTAATATACCACTTTAAAAACACTATAAACATTTGTATCTTTATTTTGATCATTATTTAGGCCTATGTAAAAGAGAAATTCATTCAGAAATTAAGTAGATCCAGCTTCACTTTCAGTAATTCCAGAAAAAGCTGATGTGAAACACTCACACGACTTTCTCTTAAGGATATTAATACAATTAAGTAAAAAATGACTACTAATTATCTGTACACTTCAAATTTTACTAATCTGTTACTACATTAAAATGTATAGGTGGTATTGAGGGACTAAAGTACCTACGCAATTGTAAAGATGTTCATGGAATTATTGATCAGTATGCTGTGCTTGAAAGTATCTCAATATAATGAGTAGCCACACATTTCGCACATTTTTTGTGTGTGAAATAATGTATTTTTCTCTAAGACAAAGAAAAAAAAACGAACTAGATTAAGGGATGAAAAGAAAAGAAAAGTAGATCTATTTTAGGATATAGGACATGATTCGAGAAGGAAAATACAGTGGGTTAAATTAAGATGGACGGATCGATGAAAAGTTCACCTTATAATCTTGAGGATTCCAGCCAATTACCCTAATATTTAAGTACAGTATATTTTTTATGTGTTTATTGGTTCAAAATAGTGAAAAAACATGTTGCAATTAATATCAAATTAGATTCCAAAGAAGTACATTATTTTTAACTCTGGTTAAATTCTGAAAAAAAAAAGCAAAAGAATTTTAATAGAAAAAGCACAATTGATAAGGGGGGGGCACAAAGAGACAAACGATGAATGTAAAATGCCATGCTATTTACGAAAGTTGGTAGGACTGGGGCATGTCCAACAGAGATCCGGGAGAAATTCCTTGAAAGCTGATGAACTAACAAATCTACGTTAGTCGTAGAATTGGTAGGAAGTGATGGCTGTAAGGGGTGACTTATGAAAAGGGACTTTAGTTGTCGACCCCCAACTGCAAATTGTAGGAACTTGTGACGGTCATATTTGAAGGACTCGTAGAGAGAAATTTATTCTAGAGGAATATAAATAGCTATTTATAAAATAAATGGAGTAATACTTAGAAGCAAAATACTTAAACTTATGAATACTTTTCATTGGTTATTTATAATAGAATGTCCCACTTTTACGAATAATTAATTAAAGTAGGTTGAAAATGTCTGTAATGGAACCTATATTTCCTCAATTAGCTAAATACATTGGTAACAATAATAACTACAAGAATGTAATAATAATAATAATAATAATAATAATAATAATAATAATAATAATAAAATATCTTTCTTAATTTGTCATTTCCTCTGCCAGTATTTTTTTCCTTCTTGGGAAATATCCCGTTTCTCAATTAAAAGTGTTACTATGATAACAATATAAAATGTTTCCATAACGCAAGAATGTTATTAAAAAATTCCATCCAATAAGTTGCATTTTCCACTAAGCACTTTTAAGTTTTATGCTTGGAAAATTTTTCTCCTTTCTTTGTTCAAATAAAAATAAAAAACAAACAAACAGGGAAGTGGCCATGTGAAAATTAGGATATAAATGGTAAATTTATTTGTCAATTTGAAGTTTGGTAACAATGTTACTTTATGGAAGAGAAAGGTAAAAATAAAAATTGACTTGTACAAACGTCGAGATGAAATCGAACCAAATCAGTTAATATCTAGGAGGGACATTCAATAAGTAATGAAAAAACAACTACTAATAAAACAAAATGTATACCGACAAGAATAATGATACTTCATTATCATAAGTTAACATTCCAATTTTGTGTTCCTGCTTGACAACTGTTACAGTATATTTTATAACCTCTATTACTACTGATTTCTACGATGGCATGTCGTTTTAGAAATCTACATTTTGGAAGATCAGCCGAGTTGTGGTTTCTGGGGAGGGGGGGATCAAACTATCTGAAATTGATTCTTAAGCAATGTGGTTAAGTTGTATGAATCGTTCAGATTTCTACAATAATTTGATTAATTCAGAATTGGCCAGAAAAGTGTGTCCGCTCAATGGTGTAATTCAATTCTATCACATGAATTTCGGAATTTCGCACTGCGATCCTGAAAAATAAATTATGTGATTTGTAGACGGATGGATTAATTGTATTCCAGGATAATGCTCAATAAGGAGTACCTTGGTACTATTGAAAAATTAGGCTGGAAATTTCTGTCCCGGTCTGTTCTTACAGCCCGGTCCTCGCACTAATAGATTTCTTTACATTTAATCCCCTCCAAAAAACTATTAGAGAGATAACTAACGTCCTTAGAGGATTTTGTTGAAAAACTGATCAAATTGTAAGGTTATTTAATATACCACTTTAAAAACACTATAAACATTTGTATCTTTATTTTGATCATTATTTAGGCCTATGTAAAAGAGAAATTCATTCAGAAATTAAGTAGATCCAGCTTCACTTTCAGTAATTCCAGAAAAAGCTGATGTGAAACACTCACACGACTTTCTCTTAAGGATATTAATACAATTAAGTAAAAATGACTACTAATTATCTATACACTTCAAATTTTACTAATCTGTTACTACATTAAAATGTAGTGGTGGTATTGAGGGACTAAAGTACCTACCCAGGCAGGTAGAAGAAATGTGATTACATTATAGTCCAGCAGATAACAACCAAAAAAAAAAAAAAAACAACAAATAAATTTGATATTTAACCCACAAATTCCAGAACGTGCTGAAAAATTGTTTTCGGTAAACAAAAAGTATAAAAATGACTATTTTCGAGAAATTCCCCCCCCCCCCAAACAACTTATTCTTGTGGTAATCGATTTTATGCAAATCTGGAATTCTAGTAATGCTTGTATTGCATATTAATATTATAAAGATGGCGAAAACCGTACATTCTACTAAAGTGGTACTTCAGACATAACTTGAGTATCGAGCTTAACGTACCTGTTCTCCTAGAACCTCCCTAAAAATTAATTTATCCTAGACAATGTTTAATGTAAAAGCGATGGGTGTTTTTGCCTGCAGTTTAGATTAGATTGACAGACGGGGAGCGTCATTCCACTGCGACCTACATTAAGAAGTCTATTGTGGATCTCCTAAATCAAAGCATATCCTTCAACTTCGCCTATATCTGTAGATGGTATACGAAGTTTAAAGAAAATCGTTGAAAAAAGAACTGAAAAAAAATGTAATAAAAAGTCGCAGTTCTGGTTGATGCATTTTGCACGAAACCTTCGTGTTAGTGCCTAAATGGAATACCATGTTTTTCGTTTTTGTGCTATTTTCTAAACACACACATTGAAACCACCGTGTAAATTCAGATCAATATCTAATAAGTTTTTTCGTAATCAGGAAATCCAAAATACATATTTCCGGTAACAACTCAATTTCTGAAATTTGACACGATCGCAAGAGTTCCTCTCTTTAGGGCTGAGAAATAGCAAAACCACGAGTGCTAATGTATTACTACAATGGCGATATTATAATAGCAGTAAAAAATTATTTGTAAATCACATTAAATCTAAGAGAGAATGTGTTACGAGATGAAATTTCTAACATTAAGTTATAAATTTGTTTGCTCAGAGATTTCAATAAAAACTGTTCAATACTAAATTTATTAATGAAAGGTAAATTCATTAATATAATTGACCATTTAATTAGTTAGTTTTAATGTAAAATTATGAATTACAAAACAAAAAATAAAGCTATGAATGTTATATAACAGAGTGGACAACAAACTTTTCAGATTTTTAAATCAGATAAACAGAATATTTACCTGTCCCTTCACCTGTATACGGTCCTTGAACCGTCAAACCTCAACTCATGGTAAACCTTATCTTACCTTCTTGTAGTCCTTGATAGATTTAGGACATTTCGAGGACGTCCTAGTGCAATAACCTTTCATTAAATCTCTCTAAATAGAGGAAAAGTATGAATTCAATTAATATTTATATTTTGTTTTTCTGTTATTTTGTAGAGGAAATATTTAGATCGTACCATTGTGTTACTTCCGGCTTCTGGATTTTAAGCAAAAACCTTAGTGTCAGGTGCTTTTGGTGGGGCCTAAACAAAATATCAAGTTACAAGCTCCAGCGAGTTATTGTTATTGACAAAGTTTGTTCACATATAGCTACACATAGACTATTCGCTAAAAAGTTCTCTTTTTTTTTATTGAATCGCAGGCATGTATGCTGATTACATAACTCATATTAAATGTGTTAACAAAAATATATGTTTGATGTCTAGTCCAGCAGAAAGTCCTAATGCCAGCAGTAATGTTAAGAGAGTTTAATTATGTAAAATCCGTTCAACGTTAGTAAGGCGGGCATAAATTTTAGAATGTATGTGTGCAAATCCTCGTTTGCTTGCATGTCATACAGTAAGTTGGGTGATATTTTAGTGTTACAATGTTAGTTGTTTAACGTAATATTTTTAGAAGTACCTAACTATGCATTAAGTCGCAATATTATGACGGGAATTCTATATAGTATGTGGTTGGGGAGTGTGGTTACAATTATTAATAGAAGGTAGTTACGATTTAGCTAGTTAGAGCATAGACAGTTGCTTAGGGTTTCTATGTCAAGGTCCTTTGTACACATCATATTTGGTTAACATTTTAGGTATTAATTTTTACTTTCTCTTACTTCTAATAAGCGGAAGTATTGAAAAATGTGCCAGATTTTAGAAAAAGAGATTTCACCGGAAATACATGTTTTGGGAACCCAATGAATATGAAAAAAATGTTTTAAGCGAATGATCTGTATATGTGTGTATGTATGCTATCAGAATATCTTCCCAAAAAAGAAGTCTAATATCAGAGACATTTTCCGTGTTAGCCTCCTTCATTTTGTGGTCATCGACCAGTTTCGGGCGTTCGCCCATCTTCAGGATGCGTTTGTCAGTCAGTGTGATAACACAGACTTGCACAGAGCAAATTCAGTTTATACACTGTGTGTATACTGAATATGTTCTGAATATACTGAATTTGCTCTGTGCAATTCTGCGTTATCACAATGTCTGACAAACGCATGCTGAAGATGGGCGAACGCCCGAAACCGGACTATGACCACAAAATGACGCAGGCTACCACGGAAAATGTCTCTGATGCTTTCCAGCTGCGGAACCAACCACCACAACGACAAGTCTAATAATTCAAAAAATGCTAAGAAATTCAGTAAAATGCCCAAAAGCAAAAGTCGCAGGAAGCTTAGACTTGGGATTCCATTTAGTTGCTACCATCGCATCAGACCCAAAATTTAGGGCAAAATTCAACAACCGGAAGTGCGACTTAATTGAATGTTTTGTCAGTTTTCGTGATTATCTCGAAAACGGCTCCAACGATTTTCTTTAAACAATTGTTAGAACCAGCAACAGTTCTTATTAGTCACATCATTCGTCAAGCGATTCACATCAACCTACAATTCATCACATTATCAACTATCATCATAAGTCTTCGCTCGGTCACTCTACTTTCCATAACTGTCTGTTGTCCTTACTCAGTACCATTTCTACGTCCACAATCATTTCTGTACTTTATACCAAGACTGTACTGCTTTCAAGGTATGCTCTCCGAACTTCTATCGCAACCTTATCATCTCGTTCAAATTCTCTTAAACAGTACTCCAAAACCTGCTCATACAGCGGATAGAATTTTCACTAAGATTAACAAAGAGTTTCTCTTAATGGTTAAAATATAAATATATTTCCGAACTCAGAACCCAATCTTCCAATCTTCGATGGAATATTCTAGTATCCAGCATCAACAGTTAATAAACTTGATTGGAGTCATTCTAATTCCATATTGTTCAATTGAATATCGAATTCTAAAAAGTCAATATATAAGAATTTTTTATAAATTTAGGAAAAAACAATATTAATAAAACTATTTCAAATTAGATATTCATACTGCCAGTAATAACTGTTTTAATGAAGAATTTAACGTAGCAAGTCACAGTTATCTTCCATATCAAATCGTTCAGTTGTAAATAATTATATATCATTATAAATTTCCGTTAATAAAACGGTTTTTACTTTGTTTGAAATAATGTTATATTTAATTTTTCATAAATTTTGTTTCCAAAAATTAATATGAAATTTTATACATTTTTGGATATTGCAAAAAATATATGAGTTAACATAATTTTTGTGATTTGATATGAACCCCTAGAGCGCAACAGCCCATGAAGGGTCAAGGCTTGCCAGACGGCGATTTGAATAGGGGGGCGTGTGGTAAGCATGCCGCAGTTCCCATTCCGTTTAGTTCCGAACTTCGCTACCTAGGGCGCTACTAACTGTAGCTTCCCACTTTTTTATCACGATGCTGGGTCAACACCGGCTTTGCCCTCACGGGAATCGAACCCTGAAATCTCGCACGAAAGACAAGTGCGCTAGCCAATAGACCAAAGCATGAGGACTATTTGATAAGAAAGGAATGCAAATAAACTTTATTAGAAGGAAATGGAAGAAGCTGTTTAAGAATGAACATGATTTAATAAAACTCTCCTAATGAAGGAAGTGTATTTAGAGAGAGACGAAGAAGTGTTCACATGAGATTATATAGTCAAGTTACTAAATAAAGTAATACTGAGTTGGTGTATTAATTAATCATTTAGTAGTAGAAGAGTAGCGATACCATTTTCAGAACTACAGTGCACAATTGTCTGTGAAGTTGGTCTCAGAGAAACGCACATTCCATTGATTCCTTTGAGCCGCTCAACAGATAGAGCTGCTTTTACTTCCTATTAACCACATTGTGGTATAATACTTTAATATTCTATTTCAATTATTATAACTGTTTTAGATTGAGACTCTTTTATAATTTCTTCATTCATAAGAATATGTGATTTAATTTTCACTTTAATTCAGTTAATTTTTAATTTAACTGATAATTTATTCCTAAACATATGTCCAATTGTAAGGTTTTTCGCGGCTGAGAGTTTTCGCTACAATAATTTTTTCGATTAATACTTTTATTTGGTACTCGATTTAAGCGAGCTTTCTATCTTCAGTTCCGGTAAACACTCAAACGACTTCTTCAAACTACAATTTTCTTTAATCTTGGTGTTTTTATTTATAGTTGTTAAGAATTGTACTTTTTCGATGTTGGTTTTTAGGATATAGGAGGTACCTGAATGTGACGACTTGTACACCAGAGTACTCTCTAGGGTGCTTTGAAATCTTGGTTGGCGAGCCGAGAACAAACATATAAACCAAGATTTCCATTAAATTATCAAATCCTCGTCTAATAAATATAAAAAGAGAAAACAAAATTTGGAATGAATACTTACTATATTTTTAAATAGCATGGTTCCTATCATAATTCAAGAAATAATGAAAAAAATATTACTCTAGATATTTATTTTTTATGGAACTCTCTGTTCCATATTATTTCTTCCCTCTTTTGACTGTGATAATTATTTTAATTTCTTGATTTTACTATATTTTTATTTCTTTCAATTTATTTTCTTGGTTCATTATTTTGTAAATTAAAATGCATATAAAAAAAAATTATAAAAACTTTCCTTAATATCTTAAAATCATCACAAAATGTTTATTCTCTACAAGCAAACAATATTAAAAGGGAGTCTCGCTGAGATTTCGCATAAAGTATTTAACATAAGTGACATGTGCAGTTAAAGAAATACAAGCAGTATTATCGTATAATGTATAGGGTGCTCTGAGTCATGGATTCGTCTTAAGAGGAGCCCTGAGTCATGGAATGGTCTTCAAGAAAGCCATGAATCATGAAATCGCCCACAATCATCCTCAAGAGATCTTTGAGTCATGGAGTCGTCTTCTAGGGAGACCTCACTCTTGGAGCCTTCTCAAGAATTAGCTTAGTGGTAGCGCGCTAAACTACCAATGTGGAGGCCCAGGTTTGAGTCCAGCAATGCTGCCCTTAAATTTTTTTTTCCTAGGAGTCTCTACAGCTGCTATTACTGGGGCGGCAGTCCACTGAGAAGGGTCCGAGGGACACAAAAGATCTTTAAGGTAGCAGTGCAATATTTCTTACAACAAACTAATCTAATCTATCAAAATATTTCTGACAAATAATATTATTTATTACTATTCATAAAATAAAACACTGAAAAATGTAACACCAGTTGTTAAAAATAAATTTACTAAGCATTTACAATGATAATAGTTCCTGATTTTCATTGGGATGAATTTAAATTAATATTTAAAATTGTAAATATTTATAATTTTAAATAATATTTATTATTTAAAATAAAATAGAAACAAATTATTTCTTTTGTTAATTAAAGGAACAAAATATATTCGTCCTACATTTTAAGCAAAATTATACATTCAGTGGATTACAAAAACCGGTTTCTATAGACTGGCCATGTTATTTGACATACAAAAAGTGAAACCCTCCAATTTTGATTAGTAGGAAGGAGGAAACACCTGCATTCTTACCGTTATATTTTGTAAATTTTATATACTCATCCTTCTTATATTTTTATTAAAATTATAAATTAAATAAATACGACATAGATTAAACAAATAGTTGTAAAATATACTTTTCGTGAATGTAAGTGTAAATTTTGTTATCTTAAGGTTTAATTTTTAATATTGATTTTACGTATTTATTTGTTCGTTATTGTTTTTGTATTTCTTATTTATTTAATTTTGTTATACACTAAAATGAGCTATCTAAAAAATCAAATTTTTTTTGAGTTTCAATTTCTTAAAAAAAAAAAAAAAAAAAAAGCAATAAATATGACCCTAGCTTAGAATTCCTGAAATAAACAATAAAATAAACTAATTGCTAAATATGGCAGTGTCCTTCAATTATATAAATAAAATCATAATAACAAAATATTCAATAAACAAAAGACCTTTTTTTGTATGTAAAATTATAATAGAGAGAAACACTTCATTGAAATAAACAATACAAGTGGTGCTGGCCAACTATATTGGCTTGCTCGAACACAGCGTACATAATCAGTCAAAGATATTTACTTAAACCTCAAAAGAGGCCACAATATAAAAGTAACTACAGATCCTCCACTTAACATTAGGAAATTGTCAGCATTAAATAACATAAAAAGTAGTATATGTAACCCAATAAAATTAATAACGAATTTAGCGTCAGTGAAAAAACATTATGACAAAAATGTCTAAGTCAAAATATAGATAATTTGAATAAATATAAACACATAAACGACAAAAGAAAGACAAATAAGACAAAACAGTCTTGGTCATTAGTTCAGGTAAGAGATTATGCCGGTAAGAGCTAAGCACCGTATATGTGATGGTGGACTATGCCCAAAGAGTCGATTATAATCAACTCCGCAAGATTGTGGAAGTAAGTGGAATGGATGCCCAGTTTCCTGAAGAAGTCAGCAGTTTCTTTGGGGATTGTTCCCCGAGTTCCAAACCACAATCCTACAACAGCATACTGCCGCTCGCCATATTCTTCGCGGAACTTTTCTTTAAGGAAGGGAATACATTTATCATATATTCCCTTCTTCTCCTGATTCACTTTCTCCGCCTGCTTTGGGTCGTTCGTCTCAACCTTATCGTAGGGTCAACAATAAGTGCCTCTTTACTCCTTTTCAGGAAAGCTACTATGTCAGCATAACGTGTTGACCCATCGGTATCGACGCAGTATACTTCCTCATGACAAACGTACCCTATTTCTCTCAACTTATCGGAGATCCAGTGTTTCACATTGTGGTGGCGGCGTGTGACTAAAAGCATGTTGTATGGACAACTGCCCAAAACATGGGCTAGGGTTTCTGTCTCCCGGCCGCATCTGCGGCAGAGGGTCCCAACATCTCCTAGACTATTCCGGCCAACTCCAGGTACTCCTCGCAGGGGGGCATAATTTATATTAAGCTTAAGGGCATTCGACCACTCTGAGCCGGTAAGCTTTCCATTTATGAAACTATTGGCTTTCGGTTCTTCCTTATAGTGCAGGACACCTATACCCTGCCACTTGCAGCTCGCCCATTCGTTGAAAGCCTCCTCTCTAAGAGACTTTCTTATGTTTCTCACACTACGAAGATCTTCCGGTGTGAACTTCACCACGTTGAGCCTTGTCGCACACTCCCTAACTTCTTCAGCATAATTAAAAGTAGTATGTAAAATTATAATAAATTTGACTTATTAAACATAATATTTAATGCATTAATTGAGTTTAGTATAGCAGTTTAAGATTTATGTAAAAAAAAAATAGTTTGTACACGATGATTATACAGTTTCTCTGTGTAATTTCTCACGTAATTCAATAAAACACTTGTTGCAAAACAACTGTGGTAAAGGATGTAGAACTAATTGTTATGTATGTTGTGTTGAGTTACAGTGGGCTTCGTTTAATCTTGTCCCATGCAAAATAATTTATGCCATACTGCAGTTTAATACTGTAATTTTATTTTTAGTTCTTTAAAGTGTTTATTAAAAAAAAATGGTTATATATTTATCTTTTTTGTTGTTGTAAAGTTCTACATAAACAGTAATAAACAAATGAAAAACAATGTGTACATAAATAAAGATTTTTGTCTGCCAACCTTTTAAAAATAGTTTTTTTAAGTAATATTTGGAAGTTGGACTGCTGTTCCTGAAACTCAAGAACGTTTTTCCTTTGCATACAACCTCATTCTGAAGTTTTTCCTAAGATCAGAAAAGATATTTTTCGTTTTTATGATATCCTGTATAATATCTCTGATAAAATACTGATACCTGATACTGATACGCTTTTTGTACCTCTGATGCTTTCCAACCACAACAATTTTTCCTATGCAAAGTTCCTTTAGGATCGCTTCAGTTCCTCCAATCTTCAATTTTTCAATGCTTGATAAAGTATCACCTGCTACTTACTTCCCTTTACACTTACTTTATTGCAAACATTCCTGCTCATTCCAAAACATTCTTTACTTCTGTAAAGGTGACAATAGAGGGTAATATCCCAAATACCGAAACACAGAAATGGTTCAAACACCGAAACAAAATGGAAATGGTATCTCAGGAAAGTTTCAAACCCATATGAAGTCACCGTAGGATTGATTTTGACTTTCACGCTATAGAAATTGAGCGGTCATAGACATCATGCAAGGGCATATTATTCCTGATGGTCGAGCCAAGTTGTGGTACATTGCACACTGTTGGGATCAATTCCCATCTTAGCCTGGAAATTTTTTAGGATTCCTATACTATACTTAAAATGATCCATCAATAAGCAAAATCATCACTTTTACTTTGCCACATCCTCGTTTCTCCGATCTTCCTTCATATAACAACAATACCAACAGTAGACAAGGTACTAGCTGCCCATGACAGAGTCTAATCCGGAATCTCCACCTCCACACAAAACTAATCGACTTGAACTTAACATTTGTTACAATCTTCTTTCGAAGGTACATGCCAAATACCCGAAACATTAACATAAAAACTAATCTAATTCAATGTTAAAATATCTCTAAGCAACGGATACAAGATTTGCGGATTAATTGAACATTCCGGTTCCTATCATTTCCCTGACTTTGCCTTGCGGAAGTATGTGACACCAATACTATTTATTAAAATATTCTGATGATGGGTGAACTTGAAACCAGACGGAACATCACAAAATGAAGCAGACTATCACGGCCAAAAATAAATGAAAATTAAATAGGGCACGGAAGGATTGCCGCTTGGAAGGTAATCTTCCTTATCCCAATTCATGATCCCTAAGATACTAGCACATTTATTTTAAAAAATGTCATGTTTAATGTCATAACAATAAAAAATTATTACATATTTTTCTGTTTTAGGTAAAATTATGCCAATATTTTAAATATTAATTTTAGAAATTCATAACTATTTAAAATAAAACTATCTACCAACTTCAATAAAGATTATGCAAACTATAATTGAGAAATTTGGAATAGAGAAAATACTTGCGCAAGAAAGTGGGTCACAAGAATAAATTCATTAAGAAACCATTATCGAATTGAAGTAGGTACATTCTTCAGCAGTAAAGGAATATACTATGTAGAATTGAGTTTACATTAAAAGTGAATTCGGACTAGATTTCTACTTTCTCAATTAAAAGTTGCATTTAAAAGGTATTTTCACTTTTACCACGATAGTTTTATAAGTTTGCATTTTTGTTTTTTTTTTAATTGATAAAAGAATAAAATAAAATATCTGTTACAGAAATTCAAATGTAAAAGGATGGACTGGAGAAGCACCATATTAAGAGCAATAGGAGTATATTGAAGAATGGATTAAGTGAGCACTATTATAGATGAGTGAATTTTAAGAAATCTAGATTATAGCTAGATCGCGCAGGAAAGAAATATTGAAGTCGCAACAGAGTATGAAGGAATAAGACTATTTTCCAAACGAATCTGAAATGAAAGAGCTGAATGACAGAAGTTGCTATGAACTTGGTTGTAGCTCATATTTTGAACCTTGGTTCGATGTAATTCTCAAAAGTGAGTGTGTTGTATTCATTGTTTTATAAATGGAAGAATTCCACGACATTTATCTCGTTGGAATTTAGATAGCGTTAAATGTCTATGAAAAACTTTAGGATCTGTAAAACGATTTATTTTTTCTACTTAGATTAAAGATCTTGAAGTAAAATTTAATTTTCTACTTTAGAAACTAAGATTCAAGCCAAATTATTCTCTTTCAGACAGTGATAAGTTTCTGGTGTTCAGAGAATGGGGGAAAGAATTGCAGTGCCATCTTTGAAGATACAAGGGTTATTCTATAGTAAAGAGAAATGTAATTTTAATGCAGTGTATTAAAGGTATCTCGTAATTTACCATTTTTCAACAAAAATACATTTATACTCTTGGCTTTTTTTTTTATAGCGGTAGTAAAAAGTTCTTTGCTTGGAGTGTAAGCTAGTTTTGCACCTATGTTTTCAATTCTTCATAGCTATGAAACTTGATACCACGTTGTGATGTCCCCTTGAAGGGACCAAACAAAAGAAATCGGAAGGTGCTAGATCCAAACTGTAAGATGGATATGACAAAAGTTTCCAGCCTTACTTTTATCAATAATTAAGAACCCTAATTGCGCAATTGTGAGCGTTGCGTTGTCCTGGAATAAGAATACTTCTTCCCTCTCAAACCAGGTCTTTTTCATCCATTGTAATTCTTTGGTCTTCTTTATACAAGTATCAATGAAAGATTCAAGTGAGGAAGTTGAAATCTGGTCTAGTCGTCCCGCAAATCAACAATTATTCAGCCTTAAATCAAACAACCCTCTTGTAGGTGTTCCCACGATTCACTCAACAAACAGCGCAATGTTTAAGCATTCGGGAGTGAATTTTAGGACTTATGAATTCCTAGAGGACTAGCCATCGCTGAAAATACAGCACAATTTGTTGAAATTTGTAGCCAGCAGTTGTTCTAACCTGATGACTGGGTGCTCACTTTTGATATTGAAAGTATCAGACAATTTTTGATTTGCGTTCTTTGCTCTTTACTTAATGAAAGGCGTCTTGTAAGTATTCCTAAATTCTATAGTTAAATTTATGCTGAATCTGAGGAGGTACAAGATCACCAGTAGTTAGAACTTAGCAGCCTGGCTTTTACGGAAATATCAGTCAGCAAATTAAAATGTGGAGTCAGTTTGGGGGGAAAAAAATCGTTTAAACTTATACAGCAAGCCTCAATGTTGGATATTTAACAATTGCTTGAACAATATCAAGCAAACCACGCAAGCATTGCTTGTGATCAGGAAATGACATTAAACAGATCTTTGAATTGTGTAAAAGAAAGTCGAACTGAAGATAGTGAAAGACTCTTTAATGAATATGTAAAAAAAAATATGTACTTATATGACACTCCAGCAAAGCAAATATTTGTAGAAATTAATGATATTTAGGCATTAACGAGTAGGTCCTGAATAAACAAAACATTGATTTACACGTTTTCTTCAAGGGTTTTCGTTGTTGGTTCATGGATATTGATTTTGTGAAGTTTCAAGAGTTTAGTAATATTATAGGATACAATAATTATTACCTTGAATAAAATACAAAAATCTACATAGCTAAATAAAATAAGGAAACAATTTAAATAATGCCATTACTGAATAAATAAATAAACATTCAAGAAGATTACAAGCAGAATTAACCTCTCCTATAGTCAAAGCATTAAATTTGAAAGAGGTACATAATTCTTGAATACAGTGCTGCAATCTAGAATAACTTTTAAAAGATATAAGCATTTATGCATTCTCAAGTACTAACATTATTTTTTAAAAATGCATAAAATAGTTCATCAAAACTATTATTATAATTATTATTATAATAATAATTACAAAAAAAACAACAATGTTTTGTGCTCATCTATCTGCTAATGACGTTTCGCATAGTAGATAATATGAAAACTAAAAAAATCAACCAATAAAACAGCTTCAACCTCAAACAGAATACATGGTGGTAGTAGTAGTAGTTTACGTGATATAGTGGTTAAGAGCGGAGCGGCACCCAGTAATTTTAATGCAAATTATCTGATGGGTATGTAACTTAAGAAGAAGAAGTTGTAACGGATATTATTCCACAGCAATCACTTTTGGTATTCAACTATGTCTAAATAATGTTCGTATTCCTCATCAAACAACTGTTTGTCTGCAATTTTAAGGAAAATATTATGTTTAATGTTGTTAATGTTAATCATAAACTTTCAATCCAGATGATAAAGAAGTTCTTTCAATCCAGATGATAAAGAAGTTAGGTTTCCTCCAAGGTTTTTTTTTCGTAGGTTGAAATTTGTTGAATTCTTCTTTATGCAATAGCAAAACAACAATTTAGAGGAATGCTTGTCATTTGAGCTTCACAAAGTGTCTTTAAATTCAATTTGCTAGAAAGTTTTCAATTAAGCTGAAAGAAAGTTATCATGGTAAATAAATCAAAGGAATAGCATCATATGGATGCATTAATTTTTATGAATGAGTTTAATCGTTTATCGGCAAACCAAATGCTGAACAGAAGTCCAAATAGGGCCGAAAAATATGTTAGTGTGATTTTCTCGGAATCCTTTGGAACTTTACAGATTTCTTTCTTTGATGGATCCCTTTCAAGAACTTCTTTTGTACTGGAAATTCTGCCGGAACCCTTTTGTGGGGTAGAAGAAGGAAAATGCATCTATCTTATTGGTGGTCGATCGGTTGTGAGAAGAACAGTTCAAGATCTTTGGTAGAAACATATTGGCTCTGAAATAGCTTAATAAATATATTCTTTCCTCTCAAGAATATTGTCTGGGTTGTACTGTTTTGGGTTCCGATACATAAATCAAGTGGGGGGTATTGGATAGCGCAGGCTTTTCTCTTCCTCACAGAAAATAAAGTAACTTAAGTAAAATTAACTAAAATGTAAAATTTATAATTCTTTATATTATTTCTTGATAGGGCTACTTGGTGTACTTGGCTTCGTCTGCCACGAATGGATCCATTCGTTCGCCGATATAGTTGACTTCTGCAAAAAAAGGGAAAACCGCCTCGATCCTGGATTCGTATCAGGCAGTGAAGGTCGACAAAGAAAAGAAGACAATCTACATTCCTTAAATAGACATTTAGAGAGGAGTGCGTGGAGAGGCATTTTTGTCCATGGTCTATGGTTGTTTGGAGCTAGGGGAACTAAGTGTTTGTAGACGAGGTCGGCATCGACCTATTGAATTTAACGACTATTGCTGAGTCCGTTATAATCGACTCATTGGGAATATTCAGCAGTCATTTGTATAGCAGCTAGAGCCTCCCGCTGTAAGTACGCTGACTGTAGCTGTTTGCTCTATGGGTTGTGTATCTTAATGTGACTATGAGGGTTTCTATATCTTTTAGTTCGCCATCGATCTCGTGTCTCCCGGAAAGTTGAGCAACCCGACTATTGTCTGCTTCGGCGACAAAGCGTTTTCTCTCTCTTCGATTTAAATTTTACATTCTGACAAATGTAATAAGTCAAAAAAAAAAAATAATCATTTGGACTCAGATAACCTCATATAACTGAGTCTAATGAAAAATCATTTCTTAAAATCTGATGGGCACTATTTTCTTTTTCTTCCATCAAGAGGCAAGAAAAATTGATATTGTAATTTCTTTTACTGCTCACGTACGTAGGAAAGGCCAGAACATATCACGTTGACAGTGAAGACTTAGAACCTGGTCAGAAAAAAATGGGAGGCAACTACAGTGGAATGTCAGAATTATGACTGCAATAAATCATTGGTTTAATTTAGTTTCTTAAAAAATTTTCTAACCTAGTTTCTACCAGTGTTTCAAGCAGATGTGTTTTGATAAATTATAAAGATTTATTTTAAAAATAGTAATCTTATTTTAAATAGAAAATCAACAAGAAAGGGAACATTCTCAATATATGAACACTCACCTTCTTCTTCTCCAATAATGTTACGAAAAATTCTGAGAATATGAACGTTGAACAGTCGTCGTACCATAGAAAATTGATAAGATGTAACTCTTTCAAATTTATCACATATTTTTTTTTACCTTTCAGATATTTGACAATCCCCAACAAATTAGTTCCACAGAAAGTAGATCATTGTTTCTACATAATAAGAAAACCTCAGTGGATGGAAAAAAGTGGAATATTAAACGCACCGTGATATAGATACATTAGAAGCGCATCACACTTACAAAAGCAATATATAGGACGAAGAAGAATGAATAAGAAAAAAAATGGAGACCACCCACTGTCCTATTCCTATCTACACTACAGACACGTTGCAATTAATATGGAAATATATAAGTTATTAATGTACGTATAACAGATTTAATAAAGAACGAATTATTTTCAGCAAAAAAATTGAGTAATAAAGAAGAAAAGATATTTGAAAAGAATAGTAACTAACAGTGAACATAAAATAAAGTTTCTGTACAAATCATGCATTTTCTAGGTCATTAATTTGGATTAATTTTGAGCACCAACGAATACAAAATAATGTCTTCTTAGTTTGTAGTCTTGTAAATACCATTAATTTGATGAGTGTATAAAAATTAAGTTCAGATCGGTACTTACTAGACAAAGTTTACTAATAAAAAAAAATCGTCACCGATTAAGCGTGAAAGATAAGCAATGACCCGGAAAATTGCTAGTCATGGTCATCTAATGTAGAAGATTGCCCCCTGCAAGCAACTAGATCAAAACAAATTGCAATTTATATATATAATTCATAAATTGATTTTTTTTTCTTCCGATTTTTCAAGGTAAGTAAATCAAGAACAGGCTTTTTTACTTGCAATTATCAATTTAAATGGAACTTCGATTTTGAGTTATCATCGAAATAGATATTTTGGGGTCAGCTGAGAAACACAATTTGGTATGAAACACTCACACGACTTTCTCTTACTGTAAATTATATATAGAATTACAAATTACTCGATTGTCCTAACATAATTAATTATGCAGGTGGTGATAGAAGAGACAAATAAGTAATAGAAGTAGAAGTGATTAATGGTAGTCCAGAAGGGAGCATCAACAACATACAATCATCCCCATATAATATTTCATATTAAAGTCACAAATACCGTAGGACTGCCAAAAAGCGATTTTTTGATCTGCGCTGTTAGTATTCCAAGTATTCCCAAAAAATTTCAAAAGTTAGGAAAACTTACTTCAAGTCGCATTTGCAATTAGACGATTTTCTTCAAATCTGGAATTCTATCAATGCCTCTATAATGGAAGTAAGAGAAGGAGAGAGAATTTAGAGGGAATGGATTTTAGAGGAATAAAGTGGACGATATGCTGAACACCGTATAACGAATAGATCGCACAAACTGCAAGGAGTTTACAGTAAAACAGAAGTTAGGTAGCGAGAGAAATATAAAGAGTCAGACTGGATGAGTAAGAAAGAAGGCAGTAGGATGTAGGTTGCTTACTAGCTGTACTGTTTTAAATAGACCTGCTATCGTTCTATATATATAAATCGAACTCTCCCTTCCTAGTCTGGCCTAAGCGGGGAGTAACTAACTTTTTGATTCATTTAATGTGTGCTTCTTCGCTCATCGGATTCCGAATCTTTAATGATTCGGATCCCATTACACTTTTAATGTGTATATTGATACTATATAGGTGGTAGAACCATAAATGAAATGAAATAATACTTCATTTCACTTTGGAGGAAAGCTTAACATAACTGTTCTCCAGAACCCTCTCCCCCAAATCCATTTTTGCGAGAATATGTTTCAAATACAAGGTGTTATGGGTGTAGGTAGTAATTCAAGTTTAATCGTTTGAGCCAATTTTGAGAAAAATCGCGATAAATTGGAAAAAATAATGACACATTCAGTAAAGTCCACATTCAGTAAACCGCATTTCCGGTTGATGGATTTTAACCAAACAACTTTATTCCACATGCGGTGATGGAACATCAAGTTTGAGCTTCTTCGGTTTTTGTGATATTTTGTTCTTTCTCAGACCCTCACACACACACACACACACACACACACACACACACACACTCTCTCTCTCTCTCTCTCTCTCTCATACACATACACACACACACAATTTTAATTCACAAACATTTTTTTACGCACTCAGGAGATTTCAAAACATGTATTCCAGTAAAACTTAATTCCGAAAATTAGACACGATCCTCTTCCTCAGAAAACTTCAGTCTATTGTAAGTGTTAGGTAGCTCAGTTGAATTTTGATGTGGACTGTATGTATTTGAGTTGTATTATGAGAGAAAATATGGCTAATGAAGTAAAAAAAGAATTGAATTAAAACAAAACTAAATATATTATGGTAAATGGTTTGGTGGGTTAGTGGTTTACAAAAATAGTAGTTACTGAAGTGATAGCTTCAATCTTCTAAGGTTGACTTCCGGTTTTCCTTATTGGTGGCCCCAACTTCCACAGTTGCCTGGATCTCTGGTGTTTGCTCAACGCAATGACCCAGCCACTGAAACCAGATGTATTGCCAAACTTGATGGCTGATGAACAAGATGTACAACTTGAATTGATACGATTTGTACGAAGATGTACTGATAAACTTGTACTAAGACGTACGTAAAAATTTGGGTAGGTTCTCAAACCAGAGATTATCGCACACTAACTCTTGAACGTAGTAGGGCCGTAGTAGCCCTGTGTAGTGGTGGGGAACGGAAGCTGATTGGCTGTAATACCCATTTAACTGCAGCCAGGCTGTCTGTCGGCCGCAGCGTTGGCTTCTTTGAAGGCGCTGACGCTCGGTGTTGTAATTGTTAAAATTGATTAAAATAAAATGAAAATCACTCTGTTCACATTCCTAGTGTGAAACAATCTCACATAACTCCCTAATATCGCAATGATTACAATTCACACTGACAATTTTTCATAAAACTTCAACTTTTTACTGTACTTTTAGTTGGTTTTTCATAAGAAAGTGGCTGCAGATATGGCCAGTTAAGTTGTCTAATTTGCGGATCCACCACAGCATTCCTAAAATCAATTTTTCCGGCAAAACTCAGAAAATTATTTGTAAGATCGCATTTCCATTAATCGATTTTCTTTAAACCTCGAGTTTTAGCAAACATGGATGTTAGAATTGCGCCACAGATTGTGTTGCAGTGGCACTGTTACAGGGTGGGCTTAACGTTGAAACTTATCCAGAACCTTACAACAAAAAAAAAAAAAAAAATAGGTTCTCCCATAAAGAACGATTTAATAAAAGTGGCCAAATTTATGTACATATTCAATGGGCAAAATTTGATGGTAATCATTAAAATTATTTGGAAAACATTGCGGAAAACTGAAAAAACAAACTTCAATGGTTGCGATGATGGTTTCTAAGTGAAAAGTCAAATTTGACTACGTACTACAATACCTTTTTGTAATACTTTGTTCGTACACAGACTGTTCATTTATAAATATCTTTTTCGTATTCATAGAAACCACAAATCATGTATTTCCGGTGAAAATTTAATTTAGCAAATTTGACAAGATCGTAATATTTCCCATTGCAGTAGTAAGACAAAGTGCGTATACATAAAAACTAAAAAAGTAATAGAAGGTATATAATAGAAGAGTGGGGATGAATAGCAAAACATGAAGACCAAGTTGTATTGAAAAAGGAAATCTGGAAGTGTAATTGTGCGCTCTCTTACTAATAAAATAACATAACCTACGTATTCTTAACACTTTGAAGACTAAATAATATTTTATAAAAGAACTAACTGTTATTTACATTTCTAAAAATAAAACGATTACATAGCTTTTGGCGTGTCCAATAGTTGGCTAGAACGCACCTAGTTCCACATATTTCCATTTTGATGAGAATTGAAAAAAAAAAAGAAAAAGTAAAAATAAATTTCCCAACAAGTCAATTAATATTTATTCAGAAGAATGGAATTCTTGGCAAGGGTCGATTTTTTCTTTGCCAATAATTGTAAATAACTTTATATATATATTTACTGTTTTTTTTTGTACTATGAAAGTTGGATTTTTTTTTGCATTCCTGAAAAGAGAAATTCAAATAGAAGTTGTCACTTAAGGAAATTAAGTTTTCCTTAGTAGTTTTGATGGGAATCTCACCGCTCTTTGTGGATATGAAAAACCTGTCAATGGAAAGCCTGTTATAAAACTAAACAAGCAAGATTTCTGCTAGGGAAAGCGATATGGTTATTTCCCTATTATGGGTTTCCTTCTGACAGAATGTTGAAGACTTTTGTTTTCGATCATTCTTACAGTATCAGGTTAGCACTCTAAGGAACATTGGTCAAGATTGGATCTGTCTAATGTGATACTTGATAACTCTTGTGTTAAACGGACGGTGTCAGAATAGATGGTAGTCTGGAGCTGCCGTCTATTTTGTGACAGAAGATTATGATTGGTGAATGGACCACTACTTTCCTGGCAGAGGTCTATGCTATTCTTTGTTGTATTTTGGATAAGTGGATCACGTAACACTAACTTACAAGGTGTTTGTATCTGCGCGGAAAAGCAAGTTGCCTTCAGTTCCAAGTTGGACTAGAATGTATTACTAGACTGGAAGAACTTTCTTCCTTGAAGGATGTACTTCCAATCTGGTCATAATGATGAGGTGGATAGTATTGCCAAATTAGGCGCCTCTCTCCCTTTCTATGGTCCCGAGCCTGATGTTGGTGTGTCTTTACGCATATGTCTGTCAAGCATCCAATCATACATAGTTTCCCAGCATATGGATGAGCTCAGTGGATGTGGGCAGTCTAAGATGCTCATTAAGGGTCCTGACAGGACTATTAGTGAGAATATGCTGTGTCTTTCACGGACCTATTTCGCGCAACTGATCGGAACCATTACTGGGAATTGCGGTTTAAGGAGCTACTTGTACGTGATGGGGCTTCATGCCAGACGCCTTTTGTAGACTTTGTGAGAGAGAGGAGGAAATACCCATCCATCTTAAGAGATTGCTTTGTTGTGAGGACTTTTGGTCGGCACAGGATATCTGCGGAAGAGCTTAAGATATTTCCTTTTAAGATTATAGTCCGATTATTCGCACCATGGTAATCTTAGGAGGCTTAGATCTGGTTCTGGAATATTGTTCTAGCTCCGATTTGTTGTTGTTTCTCTTTGGAGTAGCTATATGAGCCCAGTAGGGCTTTGGATAACGTAGGGTTTGGTCCCTCCTCATAGACGAATAATAATGATTATACTAGGAGTAAAATAAAGTAAAAAAAATCTGGCGTGAAACACTCACACGACTTTTTTCTTACTACACTAATTAATACATTTTCTTTAAAATAGTTGTAAAGCTCACAAACGTTGAGTTGAGCTGGCCATAAAACAAGGTGGCAGGAGCTATACATCTATTTAATATTAAAGGGTGCCCTCTATCACAACCAACTAAGCTCGACTGGCTTTTGAACAAAACCTTATCATCACGTCCCTGGAGTGGCTGAAAGAAATATCAAGCTTAACTTTCTGGGATTTTCCGATTTTTAGTTATGCTGTCCCTGCCTTCATCCGCCACACACGCACAACTTTCCAAAAAATAGTTTTTCGAACTCAGGAAAACTCAAAACAAGTACTTCCGGTAAAAACTCAACTTTGAAAATTTATCAAAATCACAATACTTCTTAAAGCAGTTAAATAAAGTAAAAGATTTTAAATTATTTCAATTTTAAATAATAAAGTAGTTCAATGTTATCTAATAAAAGAATGTCGTTTATTTACTTTATTATTACCTAATATTACCTAATTAGATTTGTAATCCATTAAAAGAAGGAAAAAATAAATAAATAAAACGGATGAAGCAAATAAATTGAATTAAATGATCTCATTAGTAACAATGCCAGGACCTTCTCTCCAGGTCATTGTAATTATTAGACTATAAAAATGCACATTAAATACAACTTACACACCTATAAAATTCAACGTTTAAATAACTGGGTGATTAATGTAGAAAGTTTTATTTTACATTGTTATTTTTATTGAGGATGCAGCAGCATCTCCCGATTTCCTTTCGTAGATTGCTAGCAATAAAACTTTATAAAATTAAGAATGCATTACAATTCAGCAATAGGGTAAATTAATTTTAAAACAGGGTGAATTAATAGGTTAAAGTAAACAATTTGTTTACCTTTTATTTTTTACTATTAATAACAATTAAATCTTTGTCTCAACTCCACAGACAGGGTTACGAGCAGTCAGGTGAGAAATTGTTTTAATTGAAAAGTTATAACCTGAAAAAATGAAAAATTCATACGACTTCGCCTTATCATAGAAGTCCCGCATTTTTAATTGGAAAAAAATTAAAGGTTCTAATTTTTACAAAATATTTTTAAGAGGTGATTAGGATGGAATCAAGATCTTGTTGAGGAAATTCACCAGTACAAATGCTGGATTCAATGTTGCCAATATCAGCCGTAGCAAGCGCTACTCAGGTGCATATCAACCCATTTTACTGTATTGATGAATCAGCTACAATATTGACAAGCTAACTTTGGGCAAGCTAAGCTTTCCCTTAGAAGTTCTCTCTAGCTTCCACAAGATCTAGCAGAAATGGGATATAAAGCCGGCAATTGAGAGCTTTAACAAGTTGCAAGAGCAGTTTTGAAGAGCTAAACCAACACTCTAAACAAGCTACCAATAAGAAAACAGCTAGTGAAGGAAGTCACAAGCTTACACCAAGTCTGCAACATAACTCTGAAAGTTATTCAAGAGACTTGTTATAACAAGCAATCGTCTGTCTCTGCAAAAAACACTTATTACAGATCAGAAAGTTTTCACAATAATTGCTACAGTCGCTAATCAATTATTAGAACAAGCAAGAGAATCTTATCAATTTATAATTACACATTCAAGATTACGCTGAGATTATATAGGGTTTCAATTCCTATCACCAGCAAATCATTCATCCGCTAAATTTCTTAATTTCCGGCAAAAAAAAAAAAAAAGAAGTTCTTTTTGAATATATTTAATTCAGTCTTCTTTCAAAAGTCAGGAAAAGAAAGATTTAAGGAGGTTTTTTTTTTTTTGAAAAAGGTTCTAATGTATATAATAAAAGACTTTCGATTTTCTATGCAAATATCAGAGAATGATTCATTACTCTCTTTCATGTTGGTTGGCAATTAAAAGAATTAAAAATCATTTGTAAAATTTTCATACATTGTAATCAGAAGCATCATCAAATAAAAAGACGTAAAAAAAATAAGAAGCATTTAAAACAACGCTTTCTAAAAGTTAGACTCAAAGTAATTATATTAAGGAAGTAGATTTCTGGAATGTCATAATAAATACATACAGACATATATATATATTGTTGCGTGTAGAAAATAATTTTGTTATGCGTGTGTCTGTGAGGTGTGACCATTCACTCACTGTACATGTACTTTGTATGCAATAAAATTAACATTTATGATTTTTCAATTAATTATTGCTTCCCAATAATTTGAAAGAAAGATTATTAAAAAAAAATAAATAAAATACATTATACAGAATTATTATCATAACTATGATTTATATTAATTGCATGATTGTGTTTTATTTTCTTGCTTGAATACCGATCATTTGGTATTTTAAACCTTGGTATCTGTTATGGTTAAGTTATCATTCACTTACTTTTTGATAATCTCCAGTGAATGTACTAATGACTGGAGCTGTTATATGTAGCCTGCACAGGCTATGAAACTCCGAGCATTAAATAGCTCTTTCTAATTGCTTCTCCGTCATATTAAAATAAATAAATAAATAAATAAAGCAATGTACTTGTATACTGTTTTATAAATTTATTTTTATTCACTTTCACTATTTGCAATTAATTACTGACTTGACATGTGCAGGTTGAAATTACAATCATAGTTATAAAACCATTTTATAAAACACGAATTGATGATTTCAGTTTCAGTCATTGCATCAAACAATTGTTAGATTATTATTGAAACAAATTAACTATAATTATTATACAAAAACTTGTTGCAATCTCAACAATTTGGTGGGGACGATATTTTCCAATGAATGAAGTGTTCATTATTACGTGTATAATATACGGATTGCCCCATAACGACCGCTAAAAATGAGTTTTATAAATTCCATGTTTTTTAAGGAAGTTTATTGTACAAGATTGAACTTGAATTACATGAAGCTATCCGTGTAACTGTTTCATACCGGTTTTGTATATACATATATTTATTGATATCCAGATCCAAATCAACTTGCACTTTATTTAACCTGTATTTCTACTTAATTTTTAAAATAATGAGAGTATTATTTTATACTCTACGATAAAAATTAGCTTTGCTGCATAGTTTCATAATATTCATAATTCTGAACAAAATTTTTGGAACAATAATTAAAGAAAATAATTAATGAAATCTCAATGAAGAAAAGTTTATTATTATTATTATACCGGGTGCCTGATAGCGTGGGACCTAAGCCTACATGGCTTTTATCCCCCCGATGACCCCATGTCATCCCCTTAAATAATCTCGCCCGGTAGCTTACCGGTCAATCTACAATATCCCAAGATATCCTTGAACTCCAACTCGCCCAGGCAGTCCTGCGAGAGTGGTGCCCTCCCAATACACGAAACGTAGTACCAGCGAAACGGAGACACTGACATAAATAGTGGTACACCGTTTCCCTGCTCCACCGTCGCAATTCTGACAAATTGGACTAGACGTCCTCCCTATGTTAAACAAGTGACTAGACACTCAAGTGTGTCCAGTCACTACCCCCACCAATGTCCTCAGACCTGTCCTACTGAGGGACAGGAGATACTCAGGAGATACCTGTGTGTCCTCCCAGCCATTTCTCCAAGACTCTCATCTCCCAAAGTCCTAATCTGTTTGTTTGCGAAACTTCTTTGTGACGCAAGGGCTGGTTCAGGCCACAAAATGGTAATGATGATCCCTCCCTAGCCAACTGATCCGCCCTCTCAATGCCCTCTATTCCCGCATGTCCAGGTATCCAATAGAGACGCACCTTACCTCTCCGAACCAAAGGCATTCTTTCCTACATTCTCCCACTAGTTTCGAGCTCCACCAAGGCTTGCTCAAAGCCCTCAGTGCGGCCTGACTATCAGAGAATATCCGCACCTCTTTAATCTCTCCCTTCCACTCCCCCACAAGGCGGCAACATTCAATAATGCCCACCACCTCAGAATGGAAGACAGTGGCCAAACCACCCAAGGCCACCGAACTCCCTCTATCCAACTCCTGCAACCATGCTCCCGCTCCCGTTACCCGGCTCCGTTGGCCTCTTGAGGTTGTCATCGCCTATACTACCAATACTGATCTCATAATCCCTCTCAAATCCTCATTTCTTGCTCGTCTCGTCGAGTTTTGATAGCAGAAATCGGTCAAAACTGATCCTCGAACCTAGTGTGATCCCCCCGAAAGATTCTCACCCATTCTCCTTTACACCTCATTCTGAGGTACCCCTTCATCGCTTCACCCATCACCACATACTGAAGAGGGGTTAGCCCCAGCAACATCTCCAGTGCCACCGTCGGTGTCGCTCTCATCGTGCCAGTAATAGCCAAACAGGCCGTGCGCTGCACTCCTTGCAAGTTCTTACTATTCCTTCCCACCAAGAAGAGTTTAATAATGGATAGACCACACCTTGAATGTTTCTGCAAGACAACGGTATGAAATGGGCAAAGAAGGCAATCTGACGACTGACAACAGTATGGAAAACGATAAGACTATGGTTTGTATTAATTTACTTCTATTGGCAATATTAAAGAATTTTTTAAAAAGTATTTCATAATTAAAGACAGCATAGAAACAATGAAAGAGTGGGTTAAACACCCAATATCTCACTATACTGATCTCACTAAAGAAGATTTATTTATAGAACTGGTGTTTCTGAATAGGTCCGGAATCATTCTATTTCTTCAGGTCCAAGAGCTTTTCGCACTGTTGCGAAATGCTCTTTTTCCAACAACTTATCTTTGAGAAAAATCAGTTTTTTCTGCAATGGCTGTCTTAAAAATAAATTACTAAAAAATCTCCGCTAAAAAAAAAAAACAAAAAATAACTATCTATTTTGACATAAAAAAAAATCTTCAGTTAAAGAATTTGCTTCGTCAGACAGGTCCAAACAAGCTCTTTTGTTATTATTTTAATTCGTTATTGTTATTTACTTTTTAACTACCTACTCGGTCGATGATTACAAATTTTATTGTTTTGTTTTTTGTACTTCAAGTTTTGTGCCCATAAATGTTTTTGTCTCAACAAGTTAGATTTTTTTTCGCCCATTCAGGAATTTCGTGCACACCTAGGGGAGCGCACTCTATATATTGAGAAGAGAATACTGCATTATGGGAAATTAAACTTTCCTAATTTGGGGAAAATTTGAAAATTGTCTTATTAGATTTATTTTTTCTGTATGTTTGTGTGGTAAATAGCAATATAATTTGGAAAAAAAAAGATTTGGGGAAATGTTGAAATGTTAACAGATGTCAGTGGTATTGTAACATGTAATAAATAAAGGAAAATACTATAAAGGTGTTGGTTGCTACGCGCAGGTATTGTTTACGGACCAAGTTATCCAAGTAGGTGCTGATACTGATCAAAACAAAGTTTTGATGCAACAAGAGAAGGAAGATCAGTGACCGTGTCCAGCGTTGTTGCTATGTTTTTTTTTTTGTTCATTTTTCACTCTGCTAGACTGCTCCTGTTATTTTACACTATTATAGCATCGTATAGTTCTAGGTTAGTTTTGAATCAATCTTTACTGTTAACTCAAGTAACTTTATTAAGTAGTCTCAAAAAAACTATCAATAGATTATGAAACATTTTGTTTTTGTGTGGAACAGGTCTTTTGGGGTGGGGAGGACAGTATCTTTTCCATAATTAAGATTAAATATAGATAAGCATTTGTGTAAAAGACAAACTTAAAAAACTTACTACTTAGTAGTTTATTTAAATATGGAATTTATGTCTATGATATATTGTTTCCTCTATTCTCCCTAGTATATTCTAAAAAATAGAAATGCAGACCAAAATAGATCATGGAAAACAGGTCACTTAGAAAAAGTGCAGCCTAACCTGACCTCCAAACATTGTAGGAAATACAAACAAAGCGCCTTGCACTGAAAGTAACTTGTAAACCGTTCTTTTTTAATGTTTACTTCCTCTACCCAACAGTTGAAGTGATTAAATTTATAACTTACATATTAAACAGAAAAGCAAGTTTTGTAAGATGCACATCTTATAATCATGGGAGATGTTTGCCACTAACTTCCTCTCCATTAAAAAGGAAATGATCGCATAAGTTTTTTTAACTAGAGTTAACAACTATGTAATTATTAAGGAATTAATTTTTAAAAAGTATGCTTATATAATTTAAATTATTTACCAACTATATCGTATTTCAGCTATTATAAAATTATTAGTATAATAAAAATGAAATGAAACAATAATACCGGGACAAGATATTTTTGCGCAGCTAAATAAGAATTTGAAGGAGTGAATGTGAATATAATTTAAATTTTATTTTCTTTATAATTACAATTATTATTAATATTAAGGGAAGGGAATAGCTAAGTGGTTAGCTGGACTTCCACACGGAGGACCCGGATCGAGACCAGCTACCCTTACATTTTATCTTCCTAGGAGCCTCTACAGCTCACTGTCCGGCGATGGACAGGGTTGTCTGTAACGAGAGAACACTGTCCGGAGACCGGCTGTGCACTGAGAAGGCTCCTGGCGCCAATGATCATGTATGTTGACGCGCCTTTAAATTAAAAAGAAAAAAAATCATTAATAATGTAGTAAATATTTTATTTGTCCAAAACGGGCAATAAATAGGAACACTTTAAAGTAAATACTATATCTTTAATTTCTATAACTCGACAACACAACACTAAATCTAGCTACACGTAGACAGACTCTAACACAACTGTGGTTAACTAATGGCCGACCTTATTCACTACTCATTAACAGTTAGTTCTCCATCGATCTATCTTCCTCTATAATCGATAAACAGTCGATGCAAGAAGACTAACCCCTCGATATGTTCCCCTAATATTACAGTAAATATTTTATTTGTCCAAAACGGGCAATAAATAGGAACACTTTAAAGTAAATACTATATCTTTAATTTCTATAACTCGACAACACAACACTAAATCTAGCTACACGTAGACAGACTCTAACACAACTGTGGTTAACTAATGGCCGACCTTATTCACTACTCATCAACAGTTAGTTCTCCATCGATCTATCTTACTCTATAATCGATAAACAGTCGATGCAAGAAGACTAACCCCTCGATATGTTCCCCTAATATTACCACAACTCGGCCAACCTGACTAAGTGATTGACCCAATCACTGACATACTGTATTGAGCCTTTAAATTTGCCTTCAATGCTTACAACATACTTACTGACTAATACCTAAAACTACTAATAATAAATTACTGTATTAAATATTAGAAGTAACATAACAAAATTTTCTAAAGTTCATTATTAATAATTTAGCTTGTATTTTTTTTTTTCTAGAACATATCAATGAAACATAGTAGTTACCACAGTAAAAACAAATCTAAATCTATTACTACAAATGAGTACTCTAGAAAAACTTCCTTTATCAATGAAATGAAAGTATGCTCAATAAACTAATTTCTAAAACATAACAGTGGCATAAGGCATAATAACATAATATATAACTTAAAATGATTCTGCATAGAAAAT
This sequence comes from Triatoma infestans, assembly GCA_011037195.1. NCBI lineage: Eukaryota > Metazoa > Arthropoda > Insecta > Hemiptera > Reduviidae > Triatoma > Triatoma infestans. Next base: position 33,864 of record JAAEAF010000989.1, on the reverse strand, counting down.
ACATAATTGCAGGATCAAAAGAAAATCCCTTTATCGATGAAATGACAACATAAACATAATCAATAAACTACCTTTTAAAACATAATAGTTGACATAAGGCATTATAACATAATATATAACTTAAAATGATTTTGCATAGAAAATACATAATTGCAGGATCAAAAGAGAATCCCTTTATCAATGAAATGACAACATAAACATAATCAATAAACTACCTTCTAAAACATAATAGTTGGCATAAGGCATAATAACATAATATATAACTTAAAATGATTCTGCATAGAAAATACATAATTACATGTTTTTTTTCTTTTGTTTTGTTTTTCACCACCATGGGAAACACACTCCCAACATCTGAATAATTGTCCACATCACTTTCAAATCACGTAACCGTTTTTCGAGCCACGTAGTTCCCTCTTAAGAATGATTTTGCTGCAAACAATATAGCTATGGTGTTTAAATGTCATTAAAATAACGGTTCTTTAAAACTCATAAAATAAAATAAGACCAATGAGAGTAATTTAGAAGAATATTTTATCAATAATCTATTCATAAAATACGTTTTCAACATTTATGCCTAATGAATGAAGAAAATGTGTATTTCGCTAAGTCGCTAACCATGGTTTCATATTTTGGGGAGAACAGACACCTTTGTAAGGAATCTGAGACACTTGGAAGCCCTCGACATCCTCTACATAATATCGATCATTTCCTAGCACTCTTTTCACGACATAAGGACCGCGGTATTTAGGCAATAATTTTTTATTCACACCTGGTGTTACATCGAAGTTCTTAATCATAATGTAATCGCCAGCATTATATTTGGTTGGAGGTTTATGGCTTTGATCATAACGTAGCTTATTATAATGAGCCAGCTTTTCATTTTTTGCTGCAGCCTTTTCTCTAGCAGTTAATAAGTCTCTATCATTATCCGTGTCCTCTCCGAGGCAGTATTTTAATTCATCTTTATCAGGCCCTCTTTGATTCACTCCGAATAGCAGTTTCGCAGGAGTTTCCCCAGTTGACCGCTTTACCGCGTTATTCAATGCATACTCTGCTTCATACATAACTTTATCCCACGAATCCGGGCTCGAGGATAATTTCGAAAGTATTGGTGTCAGGGTTCTATTTATCCGCTCTATTTGACCATTAGCTTGCGGAGTTGCAGTAGCTATCATCACGTGTTTAACACCCTCTTTTTCTAAAAATATCTTAAACTTCTCTGATGCAAAGGACTTACCCCTATCCGAAATGATACATTTCTTTGGTTTACTATAATTCCGGAAATATGAAATTAGATGTTTTATAATCTCATCGCTATTGGTTGTTCTAGTAGGGTACAATTTAACAAATCTGCTGAATGTATCAATTATTTCCAGGATAAATTTATTTTTCCGTGGAGTTTTTTCTAAAAGTCCGTAATGATCAATATGAATCACCTTAAAGGGTTCCGTTCCCTTTTCAATACAATGAAGCTCTCCCTCGATCCTATTTGGAAATGGAGAATATGTAATACACTTTAGACAATTACTAATATATTCGCGAATTTTGGGTTTAGCATCGGGAAACCAATAAATTTGTTTTAGATGTTCGTAAGTTCGGTCTACCCCACTATGTCCTAAGTCATCGTGACATGTCCTTATAACCTGGCTTTCCATAGACTTCGGGACATAAAATAATAACCGGTTCTTCCCTTTCCTGTAAACTAACCCATTATAAAGTTCGAACTGCTTATCCTCGGCCTTCTCTAAGCGATCTCTAATTTGGCAAATTTCTTCATCTTTGTCTTGGACTAAAGATAAATTTCGTTCGAAACTATTTTCGTCAATGACTAATATATTATGGGCACGACTGAAAGCATCGGCATGTTTCATGCGTGAACTTGGTCTGTGTTCTAGCACATAGTCATAATTTCTTAAAATTAGTGACCACCTTAAAATTCTAGGATTAATTTCTTTCCTTTCTAGGGTCAGCTTAAGACTATTACAGTCCGTAACGATTTTGAATTTTATACCTTGCAGGTAAATTCGAAAACGTTCGACCGAATAAACTACTGCAGCAGCTTCAAGTTCGAAACTATGATATTTCGATTCTGCCTGAGACGTTCTCTTGCTATAATAGCAGATGGGATGGAATTTTTCATCAGCCTGCTTTTGTAACAAAATTGCACCAAAACCCATAGAGCTTGCGTCGCAATGCAATTCAGTTTCAGCGGAAGGAGAATAAATACAAAGCACTGGTTCCGAGGCCAAATAAGACTTTAGAGATTCAAAACTAGCTAATTCTTTGCATCCGAATCTGTATTCAGACTTTGTTTTTAATACATCATGTAAAGGTTTGGCGATGATTGCAAAATTACAAATGAACTTACGGAAATAAGACATTAGTCCCAGAAAACTATGAAGTTCCCGAAAATTTCGGGGCAATGGATAATCGGTAACCGCAGAAATATTTTCCGGAGTCGGACGAATCCCTGAGGCATTGATTCGGTATCCTAAATAATCAATTTCTTCACTAAGAAATTCACATTTACATAATTTCAAATCTAGTTTATTTAAAATCATTGTGTTCAAGACGGATCTTAATATACTCAGGTTTTCCTCTACTGTTTCAGTAGCAATCAAAATATCGTCTAAATAAATTAGGATTTCGTTATTTTCAAGGTGTTTTTGAAATGCCGAATGGATAAAGCGCATAAAGAAGCTAGGCCCATTCGATAAGCCAAAAGGCATCCTGACATATTCGAATTGGCCTATGAAAGTAACGAAAGAAGTAAACTGGCACGAATTTTGTTCTAGTCTAATATGATGAAACGCATCTTTTAGATCCAATTTTGTAAAATATTTTTTATTCCTCAAACTATCTATGTGATCATCAATGCGGGGAATGGGAAAGTTATCTCTAAGAGTGACCTTGTTCAATGAACGGTAATCAACTGCCATTCTATATTGGCCAGACTTTTTCCTAACGAGAACTATGGGACTTGCGTATTGTGATGTACTGGGCCTAATAATCTCGTGACTTAATAAATCAGTAATTATCTTAGAAACTTCAGTTTTTTCCGCGAAGGACAGCCTTCTTGGCCTAAAATAAAAGGGCATATGATCCGGTTTTAAAATCAGTTTCATTTCTAACTGAGTTAGGGGTTCTTTGGGTCGACTCGCCGTTAAGTAATCAATAATAATTTGATTAACTTCACTCTGAATAGTCCCTGTCAAAGAAACAATTTTTAAATTTATGGACTTTTCTTCGACTACATCGATTTTTAATAGTTCTTCACAAAACCCATCATTTGGAGATTCAAGGGTATGAATCTTCACCTCATCATCGAAACATATCTTCAATTTTTTATTGGATATGAAATCCCTACCTAGTAAGCATAAATGCGACATAGTTTGTGAAGGAACTACATAAAATTCTACCTCTACTGTGCATCCTTGAGTACAGATTTTAGTATGAAACAACCCCAAAATTTCTATCTTACTGCGGTTTACTCCTTCAAATCTGCAACAGTTGTCATAAGGTCTCAATGATGTATGACTAGGGATACAATCGATACTCAGCAAAGATATCGGGCTACCTGTGTCTAAAATAGCATTAAGAGGGTGCTGCAAAAAATCTGAAGTTATTTGAATAACATAAGAGGGAACTACCTGTACTAAATGTGCACTCTTCTCCGCAGTAGATGCCCTAGGCTCCGGGCACTTCCATTTCAAGTGCCCTCTCGAACCGCAATTGTAGCATGTGCCTCTCTCTCGAACAGGTTTTGGACAGTCAGCAATTCGATGACCTGGTTCACCGCAGTTGAAACAGCTATCTTTTCTGGAGCTACGCTTATCAACCAAGCTACTATTAGGTACCTGAAAATTAATGGAAGCTGAAGCTTTAGATACCTGTTTAGTCTCCTTCTTCATATTTTCGTAAATCCTTAACTTGTCCTTAAGCTGTGCAACAGACGTAGCATCATAAAGCAAAACTTTGTTCTGCGGTGTATCAATAATGCCATTTATTACATAGTGAATTAGTGATTCGGTATCTATTGATCCTCTAGAGGCTAGTTCTCTCATCACAAGGAGGTACTCTTGAGCACTCTCATTCTTCTTCTTGACTCTTGAACTTAGCATCTTATGTAAGTCAGCAGAATTAATCTTCTTTTTGAATTCTTTAAGAAGGGCTGCTTTTAAGGCATCCCAGCTTACCAACCCTCTTTCACCTTGTACGAATAATTTGGCTAGTCCAGTTAGTTTTTTCTTCGCAAATATTAGTTTTTGGAGGCCATTCCAGCCATACAGCTTGGCGTTCTCTTCAAACAGCTCTATCCATTCTTCCACACGTAAGCTGTCACCACCATCATATTCAAGGATCGAATCTTCCACATCCTTAAAACTTAAAGCGAACTGATTGAGAACTGGCGGTGAATTCACAATACATTTCTCTATAGAAGGAATGTAGGATTCATCTTCCGATTCCTCTTCACTTTCCTCGCTATCTTCCTTCGAAGAAAAATCTGTTAAATTATTTAATTTCGTGCAGATTCTTCGTGCAATATCCTTGGCGTCACCCGAATAATCTATTGTGAGGACGCTACAAATGGTTGCTAGCTCCGCCACTGAAAATGATTTCATTGCAACACCAATTTTCTCATTTAACTCTGCGTCTGTAAAGTTGAATCCCTTGAATTCTTTCAACTTCCTTCTACTTAACCGACCACATTCGTCACCAAATATTAATCTAAAAAGAAGCTTAACTGTTTTTGATGAGAGTGAATCAATCACTTTTCCTAAGGACGCTATGCTTCCAAGTGACGCCATCTGAATTCTTGTTGTTTCAGCAATCAACACTTTATCCCACTTCTGAAATTGTAGTAAATATTTTATTTGTCCAAAACGGGTAATAAATAGGAACACTTTAAAGTAAATACTATATCTTTAATTTCTATAACTCGACAACACAACACTAATCTAGCTACACGTAGACAGACTCTAACACAACTGTGGTTAACTAATGGCCGACCTTATTCTCTACTCATCAACAGTTAGTTCTCCATCGATCTATCTTACTCTATAATCGATAAACAGTCGATGCAAGAAGACTAACCCCTCGATATGTTCCCCTAATATTACCACATAATTAATCATTTAATAATTTTATTTGTTTAAATTTTCATATCGTAATTTTTTTTTTATACAGTTTATATAAAATATTTCAGAGATTAGTGAAATTTGCCAATATTTCTTTAAAATATTACTTGTGAATTGAAATATTTTATTGTGGGTTGTCGTGACAATATTCATGATATCACAAATCTTGAACACTGTAATTAATCTCTTTATTCAACAATACTTAAAGGGAACACGGAAGCTCAGTTAAACCTTTCATGCCTTGTTGCAAAACTTCAAATTGACTTACGTAGCGTCTAGACACACACACACACACACACAAACAGACTTAAAATTTCTTGTTCTCATTTAAAACTTTTTCACTATTGAATTTCTGTCCTGTACATACTTTCAATGACTGATTGTATTTTTCTTTCGAACCTTCCTAAGGCGTTCTAATCCAGACAGCTGTTCAAGCTTATCCTATTTCATTTCTCTTTTAGTATATAAAAATACTTTTGATCGCTAGATTTTTTTTCATACAGTTTTATAGGATGTCACAATTTGAAAATGGCTTATAGTTGAAATTTCAAACTAGTAAATTGCTTCATTAAGTAAATTCATTCAGATATAAATGCTTATACTTTACTGTGGTGTATTAAATGCATCTCACCGTTCACCTAGTTTACGAACTTTGATACTTTTCCGCTTTTTCTACTAATTATTTAAAGCTAGTAAGAAAAAATTCTTTTTTTTTTTTCTTGAAATGTGAGCCAATTTTGCATATTCGTTTTTTCTTTTTTTATTGCTGTGAAACTTGACACCACTTAAATGGCTTCCGGAGGGGGGATCAAGCAAAAAGAAATCTGATGGGAAAACTATGCGCACCTAAACGTTACCTTGGAATACTCTTAGCATTTATAAACCATGTCACGTTTTAAAAACCACGCAGGCTTTTCTGTTCTTCGATTTTTCGCCTGCCTTCTCCATTACATGCACCACTGTGGGTTGTTGTGGCAATATTCATGATATCCCAAATCTTGAGCAGAGTAATAAATTAATCTCCTCTACTCAGCAATAGTAGATTGTGGCTTAGGTTAATTAACCAATCCCCCCCCCCCCCGTGGAATCTAATCTAATCTAAGATACATTGCTAGAATTCCACGTTTAAAATATCTATTAACCGGAAGATTCAAGAAATATTAAGAAATATTCAAGAAATTTTAAAAAAATATTCAAGAAATGATATTGAAACTTCAACTAGTCGTACCGCAGATTTTTTTTTTTTTTTTGGAAGGGGGAAAATGCCTTCGCATAAGTGTGGGGCTCGCACCCACTAAATACCCCCTCCTCCCTCGCAGGCATACGCCCACCCCGGAACTGCTAAGGTATTACTTCGGGATGGTGCCTCGTAATACGCCCTAATGGGCACACTCCAGACTAGCTGGACCCCGTCCTCGGGAGGTCGAGGTGCCGCTTCATCTCAATAATCTTCATCCGAAGAACCGTCCGGACAAAGATAACAACCCTGTCCCACCAGTCTCTTCGGATGAGCATGGTCCTCACCACCGTTTCCGGGGTAACCCTCCCGATTTCAGCCTCCAGCCTTCGTCTTTCTCTCGCCCATCTCTCACACACGAAAAAGGTGTGGCAGGCGTCGTACCGCAGATTGCAAATCAAGCACATTTGTGCAGTAATTTTTGAATTGATCAAAGCGGACTTTTCATAATTCATACAATTTACATCGATTGCTCAAGCATCCAGGAGTAAATTTCAAATGGTTTCGAACGCAGTTTTTCAAAAATTTTAACGCAGATTTCTAGAGGACTTGCCATTGTTCCAATTATCATTCTAAACTGCGATTTTAATCAAACAAAATATGCCACAATTTGAAATTAATAATATTGAAAGCAAATAAATATTTTATCAACAATTTTAAGTTTGGAGAAAATTTGTAAGAATTACAAGAATTACTGTAGTAAGAAAGTTGTTGTGTGAGTTTATTAGTTAAATAGATTTTTATTTCAATGTGTGTTGTTGCCTTATAGTACAAGAAGGAACAGAGTGCATATAATCTTCCTTTTTCTTTATATTTAACTATTTGAATAAAATATTCTCTTTTTGTCTTGTTTCATTCAAAACTGTCTTTTTGTTGTTTTTTTTATCTTCTTTACAAATTCTTTCATGTTTCAAAAATTGGTTCTGATTGACTGGCTATAAAATTGCATACTTAATCAAAATATATGATATGCGGGAAGTTTCCTATTAACTTCCGGTTAATGGATCTTCTTTTAAACTTGGAATTCTAGCACTGGAAGGCCCAGCTAGAAGGATGGGACTCACCATTAACGAAAATAAAACCAAGTACATGGTCACAGGACGGAATAGACCAACCACAAGTAAAGTAACAATTGGATGCCACACATTTGAAAATGTTAACGAGTTTGTGTACCTGGGCTCCCTGGTAAACGCAGATAATGACGCGTCAGCCGAAATAAAGCGAAGGATTGTAGCAGCTAACAGATGCTTCTTTGGGCTTCGGAAGCACATGGGAAGTCACCTGATATCAAGGCAGACGAAACTGCGATTGTATAAGACCCTGATCCGCCCAGTCTTGACATACGGCTCCGAAACCTGGACCACATCTAAGATAGATGAGAGAGGCCTCCTAGTTTTCGAAAGGAAAATATTGCGGCGAATTTTCGGCCCAGTACGCGTGGGACAGGAGTGGAGGTCTCGAACGAATCAGGAGCTGTATGCGCTGTTTAAAGAAATAGACGTGGTCAAATTTATGAAGTTGGCTAGACTTCAGTGGTCTGGACACGTGGTTAGGATGAAGGACGGGGACATTCCGAAAAAGGTGATGAACGAGCACCTCCATGGTGCGAGGAGAGTGGGGAGGCCGAAGCTGCGTTGGATAGACGGTGCTGCTGGTGATGCGAGGACGGTATTGAATATTACGAACTGGAAAGCAGCAGCACAGAACAGAACTGACTGGCGGAAACTGGTTGAGGAGGCCAAGACTCAGCAATGAGTTGTAGTGCCGCTGAATGATGATGATGATCTTAGATAAGATTAGATTAGATTCCATGGTGGGCGGAGGGAGAGGATTGGCTAATCAGCCTACGCCACAATCTAGAGCTCCCTCCCCAGTCCTGGTCTCCCAGTTAGTCTTTGGAATCTGGAAAGGGACTCCTGGGTGGTCCAGGGAGCACCCACTATTTAGAGTACACTATTATCGAGCCCTGTCTGTTTTATAAGACTTAGGCGAGGGACACACGACACGGGCGATCGCCGTCCGAGTGCTATCCGGGCTCCGTGTAGAAGGGGAGTACATTGGAGTGAATGGGCCAGGGCACACGACATCCGGGCTCTAAAATCACCCGTGAGTATTCTCTTCAGCAGAGGACGCCCGGGCCAGGTGATCGCAAGGGAGGCAAGGGAGAGGGGCATTGGGGCCTATGGGGCAGGACACACGACACGGGCGATCACCCGGACGGACAGCCCTTCCCCACCAACTCACAATATAAGTTCCGAGATAGAAATGGGGAACTTCTGGCCGGGCGATCGCTATTTCTTGCACTAAAAATATCGCCCGTGTCGTGTGTCCCTAGCCTTAGTAGGAGTACCGTGAGAGAGACACTTGAGTGAAGCTTCCCTCAAACACTGACACCAATACGTGCAGTGATGTTTCTTCATCTTCCTGACAAAACCTACACAGGCTATCTATCCGTTGTTAGGCCCATACGATGCACGATGTGCTTATTCAAAGTACCTTAGTATTATATACAAAGTAGAACCATATACTATACACACTGATGAGGCACATTATTTCCCCCACAACTTTCCAAAACTCATTTTTCCAGAAAGAATAAATTTTAAATAAAAATGATAGGCGTTTAAGTGTATAGTTAATATGCGAAATTAATGAAAATTGTTAGTGCCGTTTTGTGAAAAATTGAGAAAAACATTTGGTTGATAGATTTTGACCAAAACTTTCTACTATTTTTCGTAAAAATGCATCAAGTGGGAGGCCTTAAAACACGTCCTGTGGATATTCAGTTTAGACAATTTGACGTAATCGTATATTATTTTCTTTTTACAGTATTAAAAGAAAGGAAAATAAAGTTATGCTTACCAGCCTCTCTTCTTATTATATACCATCCCAAAAATGTATACTTTGCCAGTGTGTACAAGGACCAGTTGGTGAATTAAGTTCGTCTATAACTTGATATATCCCGTCATTTCATCCATACATCTCGTCAAATATATGGCCCTCTAATTTGCATTCATGCTTTTTGGTGTGATTGTTGTTGGGCTAAGTATTTAATAGAAGGTTTTCAAATTCAAAAAATTAATTTAATATTCTCAAAGGCTAATATTTTTTTTAATATATAGGAATTTCTTGACCATTGATGAATTTTTTGTTAATGAAGAAATTTGGTGAGGATCGGTCAAGAAAAAAAGAACATTCAGTTATGCCAACACTGTTCCGTAGATGATTTAAGACAAGACACTAGTAACTTTTAATTACCCTTTTTATGTTTTTGCGATGTAAGAAATGTGTATGTTTAAAAACTCTTTCCCCATATCTTCACAACTTTCTATATATATTAAAGCCTTGATAAACACAGAAAATTCTGTCGAAATGTTGGCATATTTGAATGTTTTTTTTTCTTGACCGATCCTCACCAAATTTCTTCGTAACATTTTTTTTGGGGAGGTATTGTTTATTTAGTATTTACTGCCACATAAATAAATATGCAACAAGTAAATAGGCTAGGAGGAGATATAAGCAATGACGTGCTGATGGTCATGAATGGTAGTTATCATCCAGCGACAACTACTATTAGTTACCTAGAAGATCGCGGGGCCAACGAGGTCTCAATTGCTTTGCAGGATTGCCTGAAATATGATGGAGGAAGGGATTTGGACGAGGGGATTGAGATGTAGGGGAAATCTGTTGCGGAATTTCTTGTACCGGAACTTTGCTAAATCGTGGACAAAAGGAATTTTCAGATTTGTGTGGATTTGATTGGAAATGTAATAAAGAGTATCGACTATGCGTCGGAGGATTTTGGACTGCAGGGTTTGTATTCTGTTGAGGTTGGATGTTTTATGGTTCCTTAGAGTTCTAATCCGTACATCCAGTTTGGTGCGAGTAGTGAAGTATAGAGTCGTCTTTTATACTGTAAAGTGAGTTTGTAGCGCTCAAGAAGTCTGAAACGGTTGTTGGGGGAAGTCCGTTTAAGAAATGGTGTGTGGGTTCCAGGTTAGTCGCTTTCTAGGTACATAGCAAGGTAACGAACGTGGAGGCTATATAATGGGGTTGTTGAAGGAGAAAAATGGTCTGTTGGAATGAATTAACAGAATATGGTTAACACTGTATAATATAATAAGTGGCAATCACTGCCTGGACTTTACACTTGAAAGTGGTAGTATGGTAGAGTGGTAAAGGGTAATGACACGTAGTGAACGGCCAGTGACCTCAGTTGTATGAACTGTGTTTTATCTGTCTCCCGTCGCTGTATTTATGTGGTTTCTCCCTCTCTAGTCCGAGAGAGTAGTCCTGTCATTTTGTCTCTTTTTCTCTGCTACGGATAACTATTACAGGCTAACATTGAAGTAAAATCAAGACCCATCACACTTCTTTTTTGGAAATGTTCATGTCAGTTCATTTAAAAATGAATAAACTTAACTCTGTGTTTTCAAATATCATTAACTGTAGACTTCATATATTATAAAGAGAGGCGGTATTAACTTTTATAATTATGAAAATTACTCATGTTTGAAATAAGTTAAAAATTGTCTTAGAAGAATTCTATCACGCTTTTTTAAGGGGTGCGACGTTTCACAATTTTAGTTCGATAATTTTAATCATCAGAAGAATGTTAGCATTCCTAAAATCGGATAGCACATTTGAAGCCATCTTTTGTGAAACTGATGCCTAATTATTCAAAAATAAAATTTAACAAAATGGCGGAAAAAAATGTTCTCCAAAATTTTTGAATCCATCAAATTTTAATTTATAAATTGTAAGACAATCTCAAGTGTCATCAATAAATCGTTCTGCTTTAATGATCTCAATGTAAATATAAAGATTATAATGAATTGAGATATATATATATTGTCAATGTAATCTCTGTTGGAATTGAGGTCAAAATCAGAATTACTTAGACTATTTGTAAATAGGCTTTTTTGAAGTATACATACATTAGTATAAAATATATTGACGCCAGTAAAGAAAAAAAATAGTACATTGTTCAAGGTCATAATGAATTAATGCACCTGATAAAAACGTAGTAATATTATTCCAAGGTAATTGATACATTATTGACATTATTACGCTATATTCGCTCTTCTTACAAATTGATAAGAGAATAAAAATAAATGATCCGAAGATTTATTTTTAATAAATCTTTTCCAATGTTTCCATATGACTTCCTTTTTATTTATCTAAAAATATCATTCTGTATTATATTACAATAGAATATAGAAAAAGGTAAGTACTACATGTTTTTTTCCAATTGAATTTTTTATGGCTAAATATCTTGCTTCGAAGAAATTATAAATGAATTGAGATAGTAAATTAGTATTACCTGGATTTATCCGCGATGTTTACTTAGTTACTGAAAATAATGAATTTCTTCATTTGACATAAGAAAGCAGATAGAAAAAAATGCGGATTTTTTACTTTTTTACTTTTCGAAGTTGAGTTTCACCGGAAATACAGGTTTTTAGCATAGTCTGTGTGTCCCCGGGTAGGTCCCAGGGTAGAATAGGCCTGCGGTATGCCCTGCCTCCTATTTTGGCGTAGGCTTGTGGCGAAGCCATCGCCCACCGTGCGGGGTGCAATCAGCCTCTGGCACTCCAGATTGGGGATTCCTTCCTCCAACCCATCCTGATCCTTTCCCCTTGCACAGGTTCGCCCTTGCAAGTTAGCTGGGTTACTGAAACCCCTCTGCTTGAGGCAATGGACAGGAATCAGTAGATGGACATTAGATCCATCGGGCGTGCGATCAGTCACGTTAGCTCGTTAGAGTTGAAATACTGAACTACGGGCGCAAGCTACTTCCCGAGCCAATTGCTTGCAATTGAGGTAGGATTCGTAGGTTTAACCAATTACTCCAATGACCGAGGTCCATGAGTTGAGCGGGAGGAGACTCGCAATATAAATTAAACCCCGGTGCCAGCCCATAGCAGGAAGCGCATTGCTGGGTGTGCGCGGTACACCTGAGCCTGCTAGAGAGTGCCACCTCTAGCTTCTGGTAGTGGAGTGTGACCACGTTGTGGGATCACACGCTCTGCGCGCTGGTTGAGCGTATCTCAACCTGCCCTTAAATGGGTCAAGCGGGGGAGTGCTTCGGCCGCACTAAAAGTCCTTCCATGGTGGTGACATCCCTTTCTTGTTAAACGATCCCGTTGCTTGCAACGGGGGACCGGTAACCGGTAAAGCCGAACGGGTAGGTATGGTCTAGAAAGATAGATCCCCCGAAGTATCAGGAGGAAAAGGGGTATACGGGGAAAAAAGTGTATGTGTGTGTGAACAAAATATCTTAAAAAACAGAAAATCAAATTGAACCCCATATTTCTTTTTGGTTCTGAAACAAAAGATTTGGGCAAAATCCATCAACTGAAAATGCCACTTTACAGAATGTGTATTGTTTCTTCACTTTCCTGCGATCTTTTCGAAAACGGTTTCAACGATTTTCTTTAAACTTCGTACACTAGCTGTACATAAATACGTTTATCACTTTTATTTGAATTATTTTCCTGGGAAAGTTGATTTTTTTTTGGTGCGGTTCTGGAAAATTAGTAGCGCAGCGCTGAGCTTTCCTCTAAAGTATCATTGCAATACAATATTATAGTTCTAGCACCAATGTAATGTTAATATAAATTTGAATCATTGCTAGAATTCCAACTTTAAAGAAAAAAGGAAAACCGGAAATACCACTTTACAACATAGATATTTTGAAGTCTTTTATATATATAACGCTCAACAAATTTTTTTTCATGGCCAGCTCAACTAAACGTTAGTAAGCATTGCAATTTTAACAGCAACCACAGAGAGATCAGCAACGAAAGAGAGTAAAGACAAGAGAAATAAACCCAAACCACTCTCTCGGACTGGAGTGGGAGAAACTGTATAAATATAGCGACGGACAGTCCATGGGAATACAGTTCAGAACAGTTCAATATATCCCAATCACTACGTGTCATTACCCATTTACCACTCTACCTTAACAAAGTCAATCTCATTTCATCAACCAGACCTAAATTCTCTCCACCTAACACATCCATTACACAATTTTAAACTAAATTTGTTTAATTAAATTTTATTAATTGGAGTAAGAGAAAGACACGTGGGTGACTGTAATTTTTTTTAAACATTTAATTAAATTTAATTTCATTGCACTTTAGTTAAGGTTACAAGGTGTATATAAGAGATACATATACATTGAACTATGAGTACTTAAGATAAGTTCCTTAGAGAGCTGGTGAATAAAGTTCAATTAGTTGATGCCGGATTTTATATATTCAACAATTTTACATCTTGCAAAAGACAGTTTTAAATTCAATTCATTTTCTTTTTAATTTTAAAGATATTTTTATAATGTTTATTTTCTGTTACTGCTGGTTAGAGGAGGAAGTATGACGGTCGCACTAAAATATTCGAAATTGAGTTTTCAAAGGAAATATGTGTTTTGTGATTCTCCCAGCATAAAAATAGAATGTGATAAAAAAAAAAAATACCGCTATTGTGGGTTTGCAGTATGCTTTTATTTTTTTGTCTAAAAAAAAAAATTGAAATAACTCAAACTTGATATTTCGCTTAAGATACCACCATTCAGCAACCGAAGCATCCGTCAAATCCTAGCAGATAGAAGTGAAAGTTTACTGACTTTTTCCGGCCAATTTTTCTTGTCCCATCGATTTCTTTAAACTTCACAAACACACATAAAGGCTTATCACTTTTATTTTAAGACATTTATTTCAAACATTGATTTTTATTGGGTTATGGAGATGCTGTAATTAAACTTCCTTCTAAAGGGCCACTCTAATGTAATTTACGGTTCTCCCAACTATATTACAATTAAGATACATTAAAAAAGCATTGCTAGAATTTTTGTTAACCGGAAATACTATTTACAGATAGGTTTTTGAGTTTAAACTTCCCCCCTAAAGTATCACTTCAGTACATTGAATGAATATTCTACCTATTTAATATTAAGATACATTGAATGTATTGTCAGAATATCAAATTTGATGAAAATTGATTAACCGGAACTTGTGCGACTTTACAGAATAGGCTTCCTTCCGAGTTTTTTTTTTTTTGGAATTTTCTAAAACGACTGCAATGTTTTCTTTAAAATTTTGAATGCAAGCTGCACATGTATAAACCTAACACTTCTATTTTACCGTACGAAGTTTATAAATTTAATTTTCACAATTACCTTTAAGTGGAGAAAATCTCGGCCTGGCGTTGGTTTGGCCAAAGTTCTCCGTGATTTAGGTCTGTCCGAGATCTGGCATTCCTCAATCCTTTGTGGTCCTCTTTTGTTTATCTTTGAATCTTTGATGAGCATAACCCATAGAATAGCTAACATCCTTTAGCACAGGAAAGAGGCCTTACAAATCCAGTTCATGTTAACCCCTACTCCATTGCTTAATTCTCTGAGGAATATTTTTGTACTTTTCTTTTCAAACAGAGGAACAATTTTACTGTTTATGTGTTAATAATTTGATTTACAAATAGTTGTCAAGTCGTAGCCTATAAAATCTACTACTATCTTACTGGTCAATGAAGCACCAAATATTTATTAACAATAAATGACACTGGACCCCAAAATTAGATTGATGACTATTTATTTTTATTTATATATAATAATAAAACTAGCTATCGTAAGGAGAGAACCTGCAAGCCTCATCCCAGGCATGTTGTATTAATATCTTCTATGCATTCTCCTACAAGGTAAGGGGAATTATTGATTTCGTTCAAATTTACAAATTTTGTATTTTATAATTAAAGCCTTTTTTTACCGTTCAAGTAGACCGTTCAAGCGGTGACTGGTGCGTTTCGGACCACACCGACCGCATCTATGGAGACTTTGTTAGGGATTCCACCTCTCTTTGTGGAGGTGAAAAACCAGGCAATGAAAGCCTGTTATAGAATTAAACAGGCAGGTTTTTGGCAGGGTAAGCGATATGGTCATTCTACCATTTATCGTGAGATGCTTTTAAGGATTCCCATTACAGGTTTCCCTTCTGATAGGAATTTGAAGACTTTTGTCTTTGGTCATTCCTACAGGGTTAGGTTGCCTTCTAGGGAAGATTGGTTAACCCTGGGTCCGTCTGGTGTGATTCCTGAGAATTATCTCCGATGCTACACGGACGGTTCCAGGATGGATGGTAGGTCTGGGGCTGCCGTCTATTTTGAGACGGGAGATCATTTGGTAGCGCCTCTTGGTGAGTGGGCCACCGTTTTCCAGGCTGAGGTTTATGCAATTCTTTGCTGTATTTTGGATGAGAGGGTGCGTAACACTAATTTAAAAGGTGTTTGTATCTGCTCGGACAGCCAGGCTGCGTTGAAGGCGCTTAATTCATGTGTCTTCACTTCCAGATTGGTGTTGGAATGTTCTAGAAGACTGGAAGATCTTTCTTCATTAAAGGATGTGCTTCTGGTCTGGGTTCCAGGTCATATGGGAATTTTTGGGAATGAGGAGGTGGATAGGTTTGCCAAATTAGGTGCCTCTCTCCCTTTCATTGGTCCAGAGCCTGCTGTTGGTGTGTCTTCTGGCACATGTTTGTCGGGCTTTCAGACGTGGATGACCTCACAGCACTCATCCTTATGGATGAGTGCAGTGGGTTGTCGGCAGTCTAAAATGCTCATTGGGGGCCCGGACGGAGCTTTGAGTAGCGGGGTCCGATGTCTTTCACGGACCTCCCTCAGACATCTGGTTGGATTCCTCACTGGGCATTGTGGTTTAAGGAGACATCTCTATATAATGGGACTCGTGCCTGACCCCTTTTGTAGAGTTTGTGAGACTGAGGAGGAAACACCCATGCATCTGATGACGAATTGTTTGGGTTGTGAGGAGATTAGGTTTAGGACCTTCGGCCGGAATAGGATATCGGTAGAGGATCTTAAGCTGTGTCCTTTTAAGGTTTTGGTCCGATTTGTTCGGTCTATGGTGAAACTTAGATGGTTAAAACCTGGGCCTGGATTTTCATTCTAGTCCCAGTGGTTGTTATTCTTTAGGGGTAGCTATATGGGCCCTGGGAGGCTTTGGATAGCGTAAGGTTTGCCCTCCCCTTCTGCGAATAATAATAATAATACCGTTCAAGTAAATACAGTTTTCTCATTCAATCCACTGAGCGAGAGATCCCCGCAAAAGATAGTATGTATGTAATGGACTATTATTATGCATGAGAACATCAAAATATCATGAAGACGAGTCAGGCACTGTTTGTAACCGCATTTGACAAACTAATTTAACTGGGACATCATATGGAAAAGTAAATTTAATAGGATCAAAGCAAAAACAATATAATAACATTGAACAAGACAGACGGACTATATGTACGTATATATACGTATATCTTAACAATGTTGAAAGTAATTATTTTAAAGTAAAGTTCACATTGTTATTATATAATATTTTCATGTAGTGTAACCAGAGAAAATCATCAAAATGGTCAAATTTTTCACTATTTAAGTTTACTATTTATATTGAAGAAAAATTAATAATAATTTTTTACAACAGGAAAATTTAATTTTAAACAATGTAATACCTAGGGCAGTTTACCTTCAGTTTTATATTCTGTTTGTTAATTACTATAATTTTAAACTGGTCATTTGAATATGCAAGGTTTTTTTCATATTATAGGATTCATAATTGCGCAATATAAAATCATTTATTACATTGTAATAAAAAAAACCACATATACATGTTACTCTGTATATAATTTGTTTCATTTATTCTTCGAAAGCAATTTTTTTTTATGTATACGTATATAAAAACTACCTACATTAATTAAAATAATTCTATCATTGAATATTATTCAGTTTTATATATTATAGATTTGTTTATTTTTACTCCTGGATAGTTCCTGTTTGCCTGGTTGTGAACAAAATATCTCAAAAATGAAAAATCCGTTAATTTTTTATTAATTTTAATGTTATTAATTTTTAATCTATACATTATTTTCTGTCGTGAAACTATGTTTATGGCTTAATTATAAATTTGTCATTCATACTACCTATTATGTCGGACCGACAATGGCACCCAAAAGAAATACACCAATTTAAAGCAAATTTTTCAATTCTCTTATTGCATTAATTAATGTAAGTATGCGAAAGTCGTATGAGTGTTTTTATACGAAATTTTCTTTAATTAGTTATTTTAAACTTTTAATCATGATGCGTGTTGAAATTCAATTAGTTAACTCTCTCTTTTTTACTTTCTTTTACGTCTAGTAACAGGAAGTATTGTAATCGTGTCAAATTTTCGATATTGAGTTTTCACCGGAAATATCCGTTTTGAGGTCCCCTGAGTCCAAAAAGTGGTTTTTTAGCAAATGGTCTGGTGTGTGTGTGTGTGTGTGTATGTGAACAGCATGGCTCAAAAACAAAAATCGTAGAAAGTTGAAACTTGATATTCCGTTTACGTATCAACATGGGATCTGACAGTGGGCCATCTGTCAAAATTCCTCAACCGGAAGTACTAGTTTTTTTTGTTTTTTTTTTACTTTTTTGCGTTTTTCTCGAAAATGACTCCGACGATTTTCTTCAAATTTGATATATCAACTACACATACAATGAGCTACAACTTTTATTTGAAACGTTTCTCTGGGAAAATTCATTTAAGGGTAGTTATGGGGGAGAGGTGGGGTTAGGTTTTCATCTAAAGTGCTGTGTCAGTTTATTTAGATAATTCTGTCATCCAAATAATGTTAATTAGAATTGAATATGTTGTTAAAATTCCGAGTTTCAAAAAAATCGGATAACCGGAAGTACGTTTACTTTACTACTTTACTAAATGATTTTTTTTTTATTTTTTCGCGATTTTCTTGAAAATAGCTTCGACGATTTTCTTGATACTTCGTATATAAACTAAACATACAAAAGTTTTATTTAAAAACATTTCTCTGGGAAAATTACAATTTAAGGTACTTTTAAGGGAGGGGTGGGATTATGTTTTTTCCAAAGTGCTATCCTAGTTGATTATACAATTCCATCATCCAAAAATTATTAGAAATAAATAGATGGCCAAAATTCCGAGTTTCAAGAAAATTAGTAAACCGGAAGTGCGCTTTACTGAACAGAGCAGTTTTTCAGTTTTCGACGAATTTCATTAAATTTGGTACACAAATTATAAAATTTGTTAATTATCATTTTGAGAACTGGAGTAAGAGAAAGTTGTGTGAGTGTTTCACACCAGATTTTTTTCTCATCTTTTTCTGTAGCAATCTTAAAACGGAATTTAGAAAATAATATATCTAAGCCACCATCACGTGTGCTGTGTGATTTGTTTTTAAAAATATATTTATATGTGTCCACAGCAGTAATGTTTCTTTTTAAACACTTACTGAAGGTAGTAAAAATCTTTATTTTCTTGAGAGAAAGCACTATAGAATGTGCCTTCTTTATTGTTTTCGCCTATTGACCGACCGGCTGTTATTCTTTCTCCCATACTACTATCACTGCTTCTTAGCTGACGGTACTTTATCTATATTAGCTCTTTATTATATGTTTATTGTTTTATTCACTTTTTATATGGAAACTTTGAAAGAAATCACAAAAAAATTCGTTTTTTTACTCTTCATTAAAATAATAATTCCAACTTTAGAATATCCCAGCAAATCTGAATATCCTTCAGTCCACTATTCCATTTTTTAATCCATACAATTATGCAATTACCATTGTCATTGCCATGTAAAACTCTTAGATCAAACTCGGACCAAAAAACCTCGTCAATGGTTTCTTGTATACCGACGTTTCACCCATATTACAATCAAAGCACAAAAATTTCCTTTTACAAAAATATGGGGGTCTATATTATTTCTTGCTGTTCTAGAGAAAAATACAAGCCGTTACAAAACCCATAAATAAAAACCATATCTCGGTATTCTATGACAGAGAACTGTGGCATTGAATGTATGACCAGCTAAATCACGACTAAATGTTTTTGTTTATTAGAATTAGACGGATTTCTAACGGTGAGATAACAATTCCAAAGTTCATTACAGGATTATTAATTAATCTTGTGATATTTTTGTAACAGCTCTCAATTTTCATTTTGTGTTTTTTTTTCGCATTTATTTCGCATTTTCTTTAAGAAAACAAGAAAGAAACCCCCATGATATTATTATCGTTGGAAAGCTGGTGAAATGTAGATATTTTTTCTGTAACCGGACTGTACGCTAGCCTTAAAGAAATTTATAAGAAAATACTATTGAAAAGTGGTTTTTAACAGTCGAAGCGCTGTAGAGTTAAGTTTAAAGTCTCTGAAAAAGCTTATAATTAATTCAATTAAAATAAAACTTCTGTTTCTTATAGGAAATTTAATGCTCTTTCCAAAGGTGTCATTGAATATGATTTATGTGAAAAATTTTTTGAGATATAATCAATTTTATGATAAAAAGTAGGAAAATTGGAAATTTTAGAAAATAAAGAATAACTTTTGAAGGCGAACAAATCGGACCATGGTTTATTAGAAATTTTTTGTTCCAAATAAAGTGACAAACCATATCCCGAAGTATTGCCAGAGGTTGCTGTTACACCCGGTATAAAACATAAAATAATATATTGATTTATTAAATAATGAACAATGCTAATCTGTTTTTACCTTTTTCTTTGTTTTATAAAACAGATACTAAATTATAAAAATAGTAATAAAAATTATGTTTTTGTTATCTGCACCTATAAATGTTGTTACATATCTTACTGGAGGAAACTAAATCACCAGTTTTCTTAACTGCATTGCAATTAGGTGAACGTGCTCTTTTCAATTTAGGCTTATCTGTGCGTAATATTTTTTAGGAAAAATAAGCTTTCCAAAATCAATTTAAAAAAAAAAAATGAGCCTATTTTAGTCAAACTTATGGTTTCCCTTAATTTTGTAGAATTTGAGGATTTAGCAGTGACTTCATTATCACGAACAACGACTCCCATACAATATAAATCCTAATGAAGATTGGTTAATGTTTTCGCTGTGTCTAGACACAACTAAAAGCTTCAACTGTTTGTTGTTTAAACAATTATATAAAAGTGTATGCTATATATAACTGGCACTTGAAGTCACGTAATCTCTGTAAATTACATCCATACTTTGTTATTTCGCACAGTTCACTAATTCAGAATGGTGTATGTATTATTTACACCAATAAGTCCTGATAAGTGAAGCAGATAAGCAGTTGAAGGCTCCAATTCTGCCGCCCAAATTTTGATGTGAACTATTTCAGTTATGTCATTCAGCTCATCCCTAGATTAAAAATAATGCATCCATCCAAAAGTCAGCAGATTTTTATTCGGCCAAATAATTACATTTTTCATTTTTTAATTCCTTGAAAGAAAAACTGTACCCAAGATGCCAGATTCTCATGAATACTTTTCCAAAGCAACGCTTAATTAATTTTTACGAAAAATCTTCAAATTGAAGTTAAAGAACTAAATCAGAGAATATAATTAAAAATAAAAACCGTGTTTCAGTTGCATTCCAATTCTGTGGGCCCACACTGTGCATATATTCCACTCATTCGTAAGTCTTTCGAAACTGGCTAAGTCTTTACTAGAGGAAAAAAATTTAATAGTACACCCATTAAAAAGTATTTTTTTTTTTTTTTTTGCTTTTTACACACCAGAGCAATCCAGAGCCAGATGGTGGTTCAATATTTTCTTTAAAAGTTTTTAAAAATTAAATTGCTCAATTAAAAATTTTCGATATTTCAATGCATCAAAGTGTACATTTATATAATTTATACATTCTTGCCCATTCAGCTATTTTATCAGCTCGCTCTACTCTAGTACGTTTTTCCCAAACCACCTGAACCTAAATTCCCCCAAGATAGCACAAATTCCAACGAAGTGTGTAACATCCTCCGCTGTGTCAGATTACACAGCGAACATCGGTGACTACTCTCCACCACCCTCGAAACATCAGAATTCAGACCAAGGAACTCACCTCTCAATTTCATTATAGTCCGGATGAAATGTACATCATTTTTGTCATTAATATACTCGTATCTCTCACCCAAATCGAATTCCTTTTTTTTTTTTATACAATATATTCAAATTTAGCATTATTAAGTTTATCCAATAAATTATTTATAAATTCTAATTTTTATTTTACTCATTAATATTTCATTGGACCAGCCTAACATTGTTTTCCGATATACGAATATATAGTAGTCAGTCTCTGGTAAGTTATGTCTGCTGCATAGATCACAATACTCCCGATACCAGACCAGTTTTCTTCTCATTATCTCACGCCAATAATAATAATAATAATAGTTTTCTTATCCCAGTTGTTTTTTTTATAATATCGCTGTTTTGCATTTTTCTTAAATGGAAACAAAATTTTATCAACGTTTCTCAGTTTATATAAACATAATGAAAAGAATTCCTTTAATAACTTTAAATCTTTTCTTTAATTAGAATTATAATAATTATTATTGAACTATTCTGATATAATAAGTTGGAATATAAAGTAGAGGTTGGTTGCTGCTTTAGTCTATCGATAAACCTACCCCCTTAGTAATCATTTAACACGCCCGACCAGACCTTCTCCTTCAAGGACACTCACCAGCCTATGTTGACAGTAGACAGCCAACACTCACTACTTATAGAATATTTGCTGAATTAATGTTTATTTATAAACACACACACACACACACACACACACACACACACCGCTCCTCCAGTTATAAGACCAGATCTTTATTTTCTTGTTTTTTTTTTTTTTTCTTTTTTTTTTGTTTATAATTCAGCTTTACTCTTCTTTCTTCATCCACATTATTTGATTCATTGTTTCCTTTTACAGTGAACCAACATTATTTGTTCTGTACTCCTTTTAGGAAGGTCTGTGCATTTGTTATTTACCTGTATCATGTAGGTGCTGTAGAGTATAATAATAATAATAATAATAATAATAATAATAACAGTGTTTTATTTAAACAAAAGTTACAATTGAATTCAATATGAAATTTGTTACAAACACTTAGGCATGGACTCAAAGTCCGTCCGCCAAGTTGACTCTCACTATTAATAATATTTAGTGCAAAATAAATCTAGAACAATCAAAATACTTTTTTATTTTACAACTTCCTTAATATGGAAACTCATAAACATAATCAAATTTAATTTTTGAAAAAAATATACATAATAACTAAATATATAAGCTTATCTCCTATTTTAAATAAAATAAAAAACAAAATAAAATGAAATACGCAACATAGACAATTATAGAATAAAAGATGGGGTTCGATTATTTATTAAAAATTAAATTCGTTAATCAAAAAATTTCTATATTTCAAGGCACATTCGGTGTACTTATATAAATTTACCCATCCGAAATCGCCATTAAGATATTTTATTACTACGTCATAGCTAATAAACTGTTGTCCTAACCATCTCAGCCTGAACTCTTGCAATATTGGGCAAAGCCCTATAAAATGAATTACATTTTCTATTGCACCTAAATTACATAGTGCGCACTTACGCGCTCTCTCTTCTCTACTGATATTGTAATTTAAGTTCAGCGACTCTCCTCTCATTCTCATGAGTATTGACATCTTCCTACTGTTATTTACATCGTTAATGTAATGATTACCAACTAAACTAGTATTTAATTCTTTATACAATACATGAAATCCAGAGCGGGTAGCGCTAGACCTTAGATTATGCTCGAATTCCCTGTTTATGTTTTCTAACAGCTTTTCAAGTAAATCCCTATCGTCATTCTGGTTATAGTTAAACATTGGTAATCCATATTTATTACATAATTGTTGCTGTAGAGTATATAAGAGCAGTATATTTGTGACGCTGGTTTCATTTGCTATTTATATTCAAAGGACTCACTGAAACTGCTGCATGGCACTTCGCACTCTTTCAATGTTTAAATTTTATTCGTAGTAACAATTTAGTGCAATGCTCGGCAAACTATGATCCGGGTAAATATATTTATTCGTAAGAGGAAGGTATTGCTATCGCATTGAATTTTCGAAATTGAGGTTTCACTGGAAATACATGTTTTGAGGTCCCCTGAGTACGAAAAAAATGTTTTTAGCGAATGGTCTGTGTGTGTTTTAACAAAATATTTCAAACACGAAAAATTGCAGTAAGCCCAAACTTAGTATTCCGTTTTGTTACTACCACACCGCAACTGATACGAAGATTTTGGACAAAATCCAAACTGAAAGTGTGACTTGGATTTTTTTTTTTTTTTTTTCAGTTTTTGTGATTTTCTCGAAAACGGTTCCAACGATTGTCATTAAACTTGATATATCAACTATACATACAAAGAGCTACAAGTTGTTTTATTTGAAACATTTCTCCGGGAAAAGTGTCATTTAAGGACACTTTTTTGGGGGATGGATGGGGTTATGGTTTACTCAGAAGTGCTATTTCAAGTATATTACACAATTCTATCATGTAAATAATATTAATTAGAACTAAATATATTGTCGAAATCCCGAGTTTGAAAAAATCGGATGACCGGAAATGCTTTTTACTGATAGTAACTTGTTCATTTTAATGAATTAAGACTTTATTATTTATTTTTTACTGAGCTTGATGGATTTTTTTTTTATTGAATCAAAACATGCGCTACTTTACAATAATAAATGTTATTAAAAGTAAAGTTTGAAGCATTTATAAAACAATACATATCTAAACTAAATAAATCCAGACAACAAAGTTTTTAACCAACAGCACAAGAAAACCAAACTGTACGGACATTTGTACATAAAGAAATATTTTACAGGCTATTGTTATAAAGTTACATTATAAATTAAAGGCAATAAGAAATCCAAATTATTTACTTGTAAATAAAGAAAAGGCAGCAAAAATATATAACTATAATAAAATATAAAAGCAAAACAAAGAATAATAATAAAAAAAATATTAAAAAAAAATCTGTTATGAAACACTCACACAACTTTCTCTTACTCCAGTTCTCAAACTATAAAATTGACAAAAGTAAAAAAAAACATTTAGTGAAGTGGTAAAGTAAACGCACTTCCGGTTAAGCGATTCATTTCAAACTTGGAGTTTCAACTTTCTACGGTTTCTCGTTTTTGAGCTATGCTGTTCACATACACACACA
The DNA here is from genome assembly GCA_011037195.1 of Triatoma infestans. NCBI lineage: Eukaryota > Metazoa > Arthropoda > Insecta > Hemiptera > Reduviidae > Triatoma > Triatoma infestans. The sequence continues at coordinate 9,440 of JAAEAF010000989.1, read as the reverse complement.
CACACACACACACAAACCATTTGCTAAAAACCACTTTTTTGTACCCAGGGGACCTCAAAACTGATATTTCCGGTGAAAACTCGGTATTGAAAATTTGACACGATTACAATACTTTAGTAAATAAAACTACGAGTAATATACGTGTTCACAAAACAAAGTTCATCGAGTTCATTTCAAAGAATTCATAATCTCTTCATAATATATTTAATAAAATGATTAAATAATTGGAAAAAACGCTTATTAATCAATACTGTAGGATCCACTGGCCATTCGTCGTACCCCATAAAAAGAATTTCAAAAATAAGATTTCTTCGTTCGTTTTCAAAATATGGACAATTATAAATTAAATGTTCCCAAGATTGAACTGTATCAGCATCACAGATGCAGCTGGCGCTATCTGCCAGATGAAATCTACCCTGTGCTTACCATGTCCCGACGTGAGTTCAAAACAATTCTGCAACGATTTGCTTTCTTTACTTTTCTGCAAAGTAGGAAAGAGTTTCTTCAGATTTGACTCTTTCTTCCCAATAAACTTCAACTCGTTTGGCCACTTCCATTTTAATCAAAGATTTAGGGTAGAGTTCAAAAACTTCTAAATCAGAACCATTCGCAGCTTCTTTGGCTAAAAAATCAGCTCTTTTATTCCCCTCTGTACCCACATGTGACCTGGTCCATCTGAAAGTAATAGTCCATCCATTAACTATCAAGTGTCCAAGAACTTTTCTAGCTTCTTCTATTACCTGACTATTGTTATCTCTCCTTCTCAGAGAGACCAATGCTATCCTATTAACTCATATAACCGTTATATTCACCTGCCACTAATAACATTCTGATACCTCTCAATCCAGGTTACAGCCTTGAAAATTGCCAGTTTCTCCGCCTGTTTGAGCAACGTCTATTTAATTTAAGCTTCTCTTCTGCCATGATTTCATTTTCATGATAAACAACAAATGCCCCTCCTACATTGTATCACATTTACTGCCATCAGTATATATTGTGTACTTAGAATCTGACTCATGAATGTTTAACTCCATTTCAACAAATTTTCCGAGATGGCACCATTCGCTAACTGCTACAAGCGAATCAAGGTCTGATGGATTTATGTAGGTTTATTGAGGGTTTCATGAATGCCGGAGGGAACTCCTGTTTACACTCACAGAGTTCGGCCTGTTACTCAATGGGGCCGATCAAGTGGGTTGATACTTCGGCTCAAGACCTTACACCGTGATTTAAGAGATCTGTATGTGTGGTGTAATATGTTTCGTGTATGTGATTGTTACGCTATCGAGCTAGTGTTTCATTGGTGCACTAAACAGAAATGATTGTTTACTAGCCGCCTCCGCGTAATCCTTTAGTCGCCTCTTTCACATCCTGGTCAAGTTCAGGGCTATTCTTCAACCAGGGGTGGAATTTTTTTTTTTTTTTTACTGTTAAAAAAAATGATCCGTGCGAAAGTAAAGTATTTAACAACTCTCGATCCAAAAAAAAAAAAAACACGATAAACATCATTATCAGGTTGTTTCTGTACCTTAGACCAGCATAAATGATTATTAAACATTCAAGTCGAATGTGGCTCTGTCACATGCCCAGAAGGCGCAAAAGAAATCCAGGACTTTTTCTCTGAGAGAAATGTATGATGATAAAGCTCTATAAAATAACGGATCCTCTTATAATCGTGTAATTGTTACAAAGAGGTAGAGAGATTATTCTTATAACATTTCTAGAAATATTACAAGATTCAAGACACAATTATATTTTTAATATTTACCCTTAATAATTTGTTTTAGGGAATATATACATATATATAAACCTTTATAGTAAACAAATATAATCTCAAACTGTATAAATAGTATTAAAGATGATGTAATCGACCAAGCTGTAAACTTGTCAAGTGGCGACTTGTTGTAAGTAAGCTGGTGTGTGGTTGGGGGACAGCGCGCCTAGCCGCCGTTTTATCACCATAGCGACTGAGAATATAGATTCTTTTACAGCATTACCATAACGTTTTATTTTACATCACTTTCTTTCTCACACTCTCTTTTTATTTTTGTAATAATTGAAAAATCAGAACTTGTTATATTGTTTCTGCATCTGTTCTAAATTTGTTGATTATAGTTAATGTTAATGAAGATTCTCGACCGATCTAATAACAACTAAAGGAGATCTCGAGGAGCGGTCAATAAAATGTACACTTTTTTTAAATCTTTTCCAACGTTTCGACAAATTTATTGTCTTCTTCAGGGATAAAGATAAAAAAAAAAGTTAATCGGTGTTAGATATATTTTCCATAAAACAAACTAAACTTTTAGTTTGCTTTATGTTTAGGAGTTTAGTTTGTTTTATGGAAAATATATCTAACACCGATTAACATTTTTTTTTATCTTTATCCCTGAAGAAGACAATAAATTTGTCGAAACGTTGGAAAAGATTAAAAAAAAGTGGACATTTTATTGACCGCTCCTCGAGATCTCCTTTAGTTGTTATAGGTAATTATGAGACAGAAATTAGGACACTCCAGTTCCTACATTTTACTAATCTAATGTTAAAAGAATTTTATTCTGGCCGTACATACTCCTCTAGAATTTAACTTTGGCGTATGAGGTCTTTTTATTTTTCATCTGGTAGAGTTTTAGGGCAACCGCCGATTGGGCCACAGCCATTTTAGGGCGTGGGTATGTGGCGTCACCATCGCCCACCCTTCGGGATGCAATCAGCCTCTGGTTCTCCAGGTTGGGGAATCCCTCACCCCACCTAATCCAATCCTGATCCTTTCCCCTTGCAGGATGGCCTGTAAATTACCTGGGTTACTGAAACCCCTGTACTTGAGGCAATGGACACGAATCAGTAGAAGGAATCTGTAGATCCATCGGGCATGCGATCAGTCACGCTAGCTCGTTAGAGTTTAAATACTGAACTACGGGCGCAAGCTAGTTACCGATCCAATTGAGGTAGGATTCGTAGTGGCCGTGGTTTAACCAATAACTCCAATGACCGGAGGTCGTGAGTTGAGGCGGGAGGAGACTCGCAATATAAATTAACCCCGCGGTGCCAGCTTGTAGCTGGAAGCGCATTTGCTGGGCGTGCGCGGTTTACCAAAGCTAGAGAATGCCTTCTCTAGCTTCTGGGAGTGGAGTGTGACCACTACGTGGGATCACTCTGCGCGTTGGTTGAGCGTATCTCAACCTGCCCTTAAATGGTTCAAGCGGGGGAGTGCTTCGGCACTTCTGCTGTGGTCGGGTATTGCACTAAAAGTCCTTTTTTGGTAGTGACATCCCCTTCTTGTTAAACGATCCCGTTGCTTGCAAGGGGGGGGCCGGTAAATCCCAAGCGGGTAGGTACGGTCCTTAAAGATCCCCCTCAGTACTTAGAGGAAAAAGAGGTATACGGGAAGAATGTCCATAGCCATTTATTGGTGGAAGTAATTACTTGAACAGTGTTCAGTTGTTTTACCTACATTTTTCAGAAGTTACAAACACCTGAAAAAGAAAAAAAAAAAGGAATTGTTCATAAATTGATAGGACGTAAAAAACTTCGCAATCGATTTTGAGAAAATCGCAAAATAAATACAATCATAGTATTTTCGGTAATTTTTTATTATTATTATTATTATTATTATTATTATTATTATTTAAGGCGTCTCAACATCTGTGGTCATTTGCGCCAGGAGCCTTCTCAGTGCACTGCCGGCCTCCGGACAGTGTTCTCCCGTTACAGACAACACTGTCCATCACCGGACAATGGGCTGTAGGGGCTCCTAGGAAGAGAATTTCGATAAATTGATATTGGTTGAAATGTTCGTGTTACAACTCGACCGCATATATGGTCGAGTTGTCCAGACATCAATTACCACACTGCAAGAGTAAGTATCTATCCGATCATGTGAAATTTTCGTAATTGAGATTTCATTACAATTAGTTTGAGATCTCCTGAATATACAAAAAATATGTTGTATAAGTGAGCAGCTTAACTCAAAAATTGCAGGAAGATCAAACCTACTGTATAGTTTAATTCCTAAGGGGACAGATAAAAGTTTGGCCAAAAACTATCATCAACACGGAACAACCATGAATGGATTATTCAGTTTTTGCAATTTAATCCAAAGTGGCTTTAATGATTTTTCATTGAACATTCCATGCCCACCTTGGAAATATTTCTATTTGGAACATTTTTCTGAAAAAAGGAATTTTTGAGGTTGTCGGGAGATTCTTATGCTTTTCTCTACACTTCCATTTCGCTATAATTTAATTCTTATTAACAAAATGTAGCAAAAACTGAGTATATATAGACAACAAGCGGAATAGACCTTGTAGATTGTAGATTGTTGTAGGGGATTATTGCGCTGCGACCTGAAGCGGATCTATTATGTCCCCAGGAAACTTCTCCAATACACAACCGGCCTCAAAGCACGTTCTTTAGCTACAGACAACACTGCCCATCACCGGACAGTGAGTTGTAGAGGGCTCCTAGGAAGAAAAAATCTGAGAGCAGCATGCTGGATTCAAACCCGTGACCTCCGGCGTTGCTGGTCCAGCGCGCTACTTCTGAGCTAATCCCTTCTTACTCCATTGGCGGACGGAGACCCTAGTTTGTGTACTGTATTTGTCCTTGTCTGTAAAGTGTCAAGTGTATGTAGTTTAAGTGTATTATATATACTGTTCTGATGAAATGCCTGGAGTACTGAGCTGTGGTAACCCGTGGGGTTGATATTCCCCAAGTAACTGCATGCAACAGATACCCCTTGCGGGCAGGAATAGACCTTACTATAGAAGACATAAAAATCCCAAGGGTTGAGCAATTCAAATACTGATGAGTTCTGCTATCACTAAGGATGCTACAAGTAAAAATGACGTGTTGCAAAGGAATATAAGCGCAAAAAAGAGCAATCGGCATACTGAACCCCGTATTATGGAGCGGCAATATTATAACTAATACCAAAAAGATAATATTATATAGTAGCCAGGTACAAAGTATACCGCTGAGACTTGGCCCTTGAATAAGACTTTTAAGAAAAAAGCTTCTGGCCACCGAGATGGATTACTGGAAAAGGGCAGCACGAATATCAAGGCTTTGAAAGAGTAACAAACGAAGAAGTAAGAAAGAAAATGTACGTTTCAACAAATATGCTGGAGAAGGTGGAAAAAAAAAAAACTTCATCCCGATCAAAACGCACTTTCCGTCAACTGATTTTTCTCAAACTCAGAATATTGTCGACATATTTAATTATAATTAATATTATTGAGATGAACATACCCTCCCTTAAAAGCCTCCTTAAAATGAAAATGATCCCGGAGAAATCATTCAAATAAAAATTGTAGCTTTTTCATATGTGTGTGGTTGATATAATAAATTTAGAGAAAAATCGTACGAGCCGTTTTTTGAGAAAATCATGGAAAACTGAAAAAAATACTATTCAGTAAAAAATTTATGAAACGATGGATGGAAAAACACAACAGTAGCAGAAGATTATGTCGAACAGTCATTGTTTAAAAAAAAAATAATAATAATAATTTTCCTGGGACAGCACCAACCAACAAGTGCAAGGAAAATGCTCAACAAATAATGAATCTAATAGTTCACTGTGTGCAGTAATAAAACTAACTGTAAACAACCCGAAACCATTAATTAGTCGTAATTGCCAATAATTGTACAGTAACAATAAATATATAAAACATATAATAAAATTATATGAACTTCAATAGTTTCACATCGTAGTGACGGTTCCAGAAAAAAAAATTTAGATTTTTACCACTCTCATACATTTGCCGCAATCGCTTCACATAAATATTGTAAAAATGGCCACTTTATTCACTTGTTCAATAAATAACTGTTGTTTTACACTATTTACATGATTAAATTTAATTGTATCACCAAACACTGTAAATTTCATAATGAAGAATTGAAAACTAGGAAAAATTATTTCAATGAAAATTAAGGGTGCAGAAAAAGGTTAAACTCATCTCATAGGGGGCAGGTAACAAGTTGACCAGATATACATTCTCTAACCCTTGGGATTAAAACCGGCTATTGTCTGATCAAGCAGTAAATTCTTTTTTTATCTGCCACCCATGACATGATTGAAGGGACATTTGCAAAATTTATTGATCATTCGTATCCCAGCACTTACTACTCAGTACATACAGATTCACATGAATAGAAGTATGGAATTTCTGAAGAGTTTATCTAGTTGTGGGAAACATGTGGCAGCAATAGGAATCGCTCAATTTTTAGTAACACACCACGTAATAAGTCAATTTGTGGTATGAGTAAAGTGTGGATCTGATCAAACCATCGAATCCAACGGTACGTAATTATATAAATTAATATATTTTAATTAATAAAAGCAATATGTTTATCTTTATTTTTTTTATTTTTATTAAACTGACCAAACGTTTGACCTAATGCATAATATATAATAAGGCAATGTTATCTTTCTGTAATCTTGTAATGTACACTTTGACCTATTTTTAAGCGGGAAACTACCGTCATCACAGATAGCTGGAGAGGCTACGAAAGTTTTAGATTCGTTAGGATTTCACCACTTTAAGGTTAAGTTAAGTTAAGTTAAGTTTATTTATTTGTTTTTGGACAAGTGTCCCATACAAGGAGTTGGTTGGTACAGAAATGAACATAAACTATATTAATCAAAACAAACTGAAAACTTACTTATATCAATTTACATAAATTTAGAATATGGAAAAAGACTTACAGAAAGTATGTTTATCAGAAAATAAAACTAGAAACTAAGATTATACAACTGATTAACAAAACTAAAAACTTGATTATAAAATTAAGAATCTCCTACCCAGAGAGCTACTTATAAATAAAAATATATTCTGCATCCTTTCATAATCCATATTGTAAAACAAGTTTTCCATAGCGAGCAATTCGGAACAATTTCCTGCAACATCTATATATTTCGCTAAATATTTGGTACGAAAATCACTGTACTGCAAACAATGAAAAAGGAAATGACAAACGCTGTCTTTTTCATTCAGTGGACATGCTGTACATTCTTTACCGCCTGCCATTATGGTACAAGGAAGGAAATTTCTTATTACATAATCTAAGTTGCCCGATTATCCCGATTTTGCTTATATGGCACTTAATAAATAAGTAGTCTTCCCCGAATTTCAAAGAACTACAATGGCGATAATGCATATTAAATGAAGAATTTATTACAGCATCTATATCCTTACTGATCAGCCAACCTTCGAATGATTTTATCATTTCCTTTCTCATCTGCGTTAAAGTGGATCCGGCAAGATTCTTCAGAATATCCACTCTATCAATTACAGTTAAGTAAAACCGAAATTGCGAAAACCAGTTAAAAGGTAGGTTACAAGTTTTATCCAACTCTGCAAGTCTAAAGAAAATTATTTTAGGCAAACAATCATCGGCCATATTCATTATTTTAATTGCCCACTCCAGCATTCTGCTAAATAATTTTAATCAGCAGTGAACCCTGCCAGTTTCCACCCTCACATTATAATCAGGAGTATTGCGAGGCAATGCCAGAAGCGATTTCAGAAATCTTATCTGTCCCCTCTCCATCAATTCATAATAATCACAACCCCACACCTCTGAAGCATACAATAGAATACTTTCTGCTAGAGAGTTAAATAGACAAATTTTAGTCCCCCAGTAATCAGACTTCTGTTTTTTTAATAAATTTAAAACTGCAGAACTCGCAATATTAAATTTAACGATTGCATTTTTACATGCCACTCGAAATTTAGCCGAGCTAGCAAAACCTACCCCCAAATAATTAGAAGTTTATACAAATTCCAATTTTTCATTATTGTAATACAACCTTGCGCAGAGGCAATATCGTAACCAATGAAGGTCTCCTGAGGTGCGATTATTGCTAGTTGAAAACTTTCACCACTTTAAGGTAAACCACTCGTTAAATTTCGTGAGCCCACGAAATAAAATGGTTCATACCCAAAGTATAGAATCCCACTGATCGAAAATAAAAAGAGACATGAGGAGACGAATTGGGCGCATGTGTACTACTAAGTTCGAAATTTAGTGGAGTATATTTGGAGCAGTAAGTTTTAGACAAATGAAGAGTTGTTTAAGGAAGGATTTTGCGGATGCGCAGAAGTATTTTTATAAGTAGATATTAGTAGTTTATTCCTTTATTAGTTAGTACACGATAGGTTTAGTTTTTGTTTTTTTTTTGGCAAGGCCTTTTATGCCTTTGGTGTTCATTGGTTCTATCCACACAACCAGCGAGATGAGTCTGAAATCCAAATGAGTGTTTGAACTTTTTTCTGTGATGTCACAACATATTAATTTTCATAATAATTTTGATCTGTTAGGAAATTAAATTTTGGAAAATCCTATCTTATAGTTTCCTTCTTGTGATTTAGAAATTACAAAATAACCCTTAAACCATGTGATAGGAGGGGGCAACCGTTCATAACAGATGCCTGCTACTACAGCTACTAGCAAACTCTTTCAAGCAATTAGCCACCCTGTTGTTGTGGTTGGTTCCGCAGAGCTGGAAAGCATCAGAGACTGTTACCGTGACAGCCTGCTTCTTTTTGTCGTCATCAACCGGTTTCCGGCGTTCGCCCATCTTCAGGATGCGTTTGTCACACAGTGTGATAACACAGATTTGCTCTATGCAAGTCTGTATTATCACATTGTTTGGCTATCACGGAAAATGGCTCTAATAGCCGCCCTTACTTTGATTACCCTAATTTAATCTTTCTTAACTGCTCCCCTATGAGATGAGTTTAACTCGCAGAAAAGTACTGAATGGAAAAGTAATTGTTGACAATAATACTATGGTTAGGAATGAATTTTTATAACCAAGTCATAAAATGTTGTAACACTTAATTTCATAAGTATATGCTAATATTTTAATAAAAAAAATATTAATAAATTGAATTAATTGTAATAATTAGCTTAATTAATATATCAAGGTTTTCTGTAGAATTGTTAAATAACCTTATAATAATAATTTATAAAAAAATTAATAATAAAAAATAAAATATATTCCAATCATCTTATAAATACTGATCTTATGTTTGTTATATTTCTGATCACTATCTAAAGGAAATAACCATTTCATTAATATTCTGTTATGCCCGCTGGTTTAGCATAGTAGCTAATTTCTCTTACCTTTAATGAGAACGGTATTAGGGTCCATTTATCATCGTCTATGGGGGACTAGCAATGGTGTTGACCCAGCAACTTGGGTAATTTGGTAAGCTACAACAGTAGTCTATCTTCAGCCTAAACCTGAACCATGTCGATGGGAATAGTGACAAGGTATTATAGAGCTGGGTTTTTTCCTTGTCATTTTTCCCAGCACCACACTGTGAATTATATATTATGTGGTAGAGAATTTGGTGAAGTGGTAAAGATGAAAATCTGGTACACTTATCATTGTAAATATGTAAATATCTGACAATAAAATATTATTTTATTTA
>JAAEAF010000988.1:272014-378458 GCA_011037195.1 Triatoma infestans | reverse complement strand
GTATTATTTAGAGAAAAAAAAAATTAAACTTTACACACCAGTAGAAACCTATAATTACTCATACCTGACCGAAACATAACCATATGGGGAGCTCCAGTAAGTGCTACATAAAAGCAACAATTCCAGTTCAGGAGCAGACGATATCCCAAATTTATTTCTCAAAACCCAACCCAAAATGCAAAAGTTTACCTGTTACTAATTAAACCTCATTTCGACTGAGCAATTTTCCCTTCCTTATGGCAAAATGCAACCATTATACCCATTCGAAACCCGGAAAAAACAGAATTGACCCCGGCTCTAGACCTGTCGCTTTAACCTGTACAATGTGTAAATTACTAGAAAAAATTATCAACAACAGGCTTAGATGGTTTCTTGAGCATATTAATTAGTTTTTAAAATTTCAGTTTGGTTTCAGGAAATATAGAAACACTATGGATCATTTAATAAAGTCAAAGATGCTTTTGACAAGAAGCAGCAAGCATTAGCAGTCGCTCTAGACATACAAAAATCTTACGAGAAGGTTTGGCGCCCTGGAATCCTCAACACCCTTCTGGATCTAGGAATCAGAGGAAACATCTACATGTTTATAAAAAAATTTCTAATTGAGAGGAATATAAGTGACAATGTGAACGGAACGCTATCAGAAGCACGGGAACAAGAAAACGGAATTCCCCAAGGCTCAGTTATCAGTTTTAGGGTACAAACACACAGACAGCGATGCGACGCGACTATGAGCGAAGCTATCAAATGCAAGTGAACATATGGCATAAAGCACAGTAGCCAACATGGGTGGTGAGTTATTAATTAATGAAGTTTTCTCACGAGAACCGACTTGGCAATCAAAACACATACATCACAGGAACAGAGAACTAGTAGTCCCTTATGCCTCATTCCCCCTTAATATGGGAAATAAATGTGGTACTCTTCGTACACTTCCCTCCCACCACATCCCTTTTAACACCACATTGCAAAGTTTTTTAGTTTAAATAAAGGATTGTCGCACAAAAGTAAAGTGTTACACCATAGTGCAAACTGGCTACTCTTATTGGTTTTAGTTCCAAGTCGCACCGCGCCGCATCGCTTCCTATGTGTTTACATGTCGCGTCGAGTCGCTGTCTATGTCTTTCTACCCTAACACTTTTTCTAATAGCCGTCAATGAAATACTCACCCTAATTCAACCACCAGTAAAAGGATATCTATTTGCAGACGATCTGACGATAGTATGCAGATGGAAAAACGTAAAACTCATAACAAAAATAATTCAAAATTGTATAAATGAAATAGAGAAATGGGCTGTGTTGAAAGGGTTGAATTTCTTTCCAGAAAACAAAATCATGATACAAAAATTCATGTTAGTAAATAATCGGTAAAAAGAAACAACCAACAACCAACATTACCTCTAACCCTAAAATCATTCAGTAAAAATCCTGGGAATAACATTCGACACAAAACTGATCTGGCTTCATCATCTAAAAAATCGTGTAATCCAAGAATACAATTGTTTAAGAGCTTAGAACACACAACATGGGGAGGCGATTCCAAGACACTAATAAATACTTATAAAGCGCTCATAAGGTGTAAAATTGTATATGGGAACATCGTGTATTCATCAGCTAAACAAACAACGTTAAGTATGCTGAACCCCATACAAAATACAAGCTTAAGAATCGTCTTAGGAGCATTTCTTAGCAGCCCAAGACTAAGCATAAATAATTCTAAGATAGACTTATTTGAAGAAATACTAAACTTTGAACAAAGTTATATTTATCCTGCAAAAAGGACGCCTTTATATTAACTAAAAAATAAAAAAATAAAAATTAAATTAAAACGATACAATTTGTAGATATACTATTAAATTATATATTTAAAGGTAAAAAAAGATGAGCGCGCCAGATCAGAGAAATAACCTTCCCACCAGTTAACCTTGGGCACGATTTTCAACACGTATCATCCTAAAAATTTTTGGCCGTGAACTTGACATTTCTCAACTTTGTTTTAAATTTAACTACACTATACATTTTTATTTTTTAAACAGGTGTTACATACATAGTTGGCGTACATTTAATCTTTACCTTAACTTCAAATAATTTGATTGAATAATTGATAATTAAAGTAAGTTTCAAGGGAACCAGAATTATATCTATTAAAATGAAAAAATCTGGTGTGAAACACTCACACAACTTTCTCTTATTACAGTTTACACAATTATAAATGACAAATTTTTGTCTTCAAACAATGTTTATTTGAATGTGAGAATCTAAATTTTATATAATAGACTTTTTGAGGCAAGCATAACTTCCCACCCTCCATCTAAATTTCATTAAATGAACTTTCTCGGGGAAAAAGTTTCAAATAAAAGTGATTGGCCTTTGTATTTCATAGTTAATATATAAAATTTAAAGAAATCCGTCAGTGTTTTTATGGTGAAAAACGCAGAAAAATGAACAAAAGCCTGTTCCACTTAAAATTTAAACTCACAGATTCGTCAATTTTCCCAGAAAAAAGTTTCAGATATAAATGGTTTGTTGACATCTGTGAGTGAGCATGCCAAGTTTAAAGAATTTTTCTTTACGGATTTGGCATGGCTTTTTCAGCCATCATGTATCTAATAGACCAGTATATTGCTAATTTCTCCTCCATGTCATTCTATAAACTTTATTGAATCTTCAAGTTTTTCTAGTAATATTGCTGAAATAATCATTCAACAATACGTAATTACTACAACAATACGTAATTGCTACAACGTAAAGTTAAATAACGTTTCAGCAAATATCTGCTTAAATATCAATAAATACCTTGTTAAACCTTGGAGTAATAAAATTAGACATCCCCTATTATTTCTACCCAATTTATTTATTTATTTATTTTTTTTACAAAAACTACCGTTAAAAGTGAATAAATATAGCGAACATTTATTTTTATTGCATTAAAAATTACCACTTATAAATATATAAAATTTTAGTGTGAATTGAATGGATTAGGGTAATTTTATTGTGAATGACCGTGGTGAAACATAGAAGCACGATTTACTGTTGGTTTTGTTGCGTTTCAGTAGTTTTATTATTATTATCTTATGCAATTATACCAAATACCCCCCGGCACGGAGCCAAAGGTGGCGTAATACTAATTTAAAAGGTGTTTGTATCTGCTCGGACAGCCAGGCTGTGGCGCTTAATTCATGTGTCTTCACTTCCAGATTGGTGTTGGAATGTTCTAAAAGACTGGAAGATCTTTCTTCATTAAAGGATGTGCTTCTGGTCTGGGTTCCAGGTCATATGGGAATCTTTGGGAATGAGGAGGTGGATAGGTTTGCCAAATTAGGTGCCTCTCTCCCTTTCATTGGTCCAGAGCCTGCTGTTGGTGTGTCTTCTGGCACATGTTTGTCGGGCTTTCAGACGTGGATGAGTGCAGTGGGTTGTCGGCAGTCTAAAATGCTCATTGGGGGCCCGGACGGAGCTTTGAGTAGCGGGGTCCGATGTCTTTCACGGACCTCCCTCAGGCATCTGGTTGGATTCCTCACTGGGCATTGTGGTTTAAGGAGACATCTCTATACAATGGGACTCATGCCTGACCCCTTTTGTAGAGTTTGTGAGACGGAGGAGGAAACACCCTTGCATCTGATGATGGATTGTTTGGGCTTTGAGGAGATTAGGTTTAGGACCTTCGACCGGAATAGGATATCGGTAGAAGATCTTAGGCTGTGTCCTTTTAAGGTTTTGGTCCGATTTGTTCGGTCTGTGGTGAAACTTAGATGGTTAAAACCTGGGCCTGGATTTTCGTTCTAGCCCCAGTGGTTGTTATTCTTTAGGGGTAGCTATATGGGCCCTGGGAGGCTTTGGATAGCGTAGGGTTTGCCCTCCCCTTCTGTGAATAGTAATAACCCCCCGCCACACACACACATACACAAACCCATTTTCAAATCTTAATAACTAGTTGTCCGATAATAGAAATAACCAATAAATGTACATATAACAAAATATTATATAAAGCATTAAAACGGCTCCAACGACTTTCTTAGAAATATCTCTATGTACCAGATAAAGATCTATCATATTTATTAAAAACATTCCTGGGGGAGTATCGATATCAGAGGAGTCCAGGAGTGTTTCAGGCATGTCCTGTATAGGATGTGTACTAGACGATATTAAAGTCAAGTAAACAAACAGTAAAATTTCCCGGGTTGAAGATAGTTAATCAATAAAGAAACTATGTGAATGGCAGTATGGGAAATCTATGTGAGTGTTTCACGCCATTTTTTTTTTTACTTTCTCTATCCACTTGTCAGAGTGGAAGTACTGGAATCGTGTCCAAAGTTTCGTTATAGAGTTTTCACCGGAAATACACGTTTTACAGTCTTCCTGAATAAACTGTATTTTTTTAAAAAAAACACGGAATAAATTCAAAAACGGAAATTTTGTAGGATATTTAAAATTTGATATTTCGTTTAAGTTGTAGCAGGGAACCCGGACAATAAGGTTTTGGATAAAATAATCAGTTAACTGGAAGTAATTAATACTGTACTGTAGGTTTTCTTCGAAAACTATTCCAATGATTTTCTTTAAACATGGCACTCTAAGTAAACATCTAGAGAGATCTAAAACTTTTATTTGAAAATTTTTTTGGGAAAATTCTTTTTTAGGGTACGGGGGGGGAGAGGAGACTATGCTTTCTTCTAAAGGACCTTTTTAGTTTATTATATGATTCTATCGTCTGTATAATATTAATTCCAATTATATCTGAGGCTATAATTCAGTTTGATGAAAATTGTTTGACCGGAAGTACGGTTTGACTTTACATATTTTGAGTTATCTGTCATTTCCCCATAAAGAAACCAATGGGTTTGATATACACTAAGCCACACCATTCAGAAAACCTATCACTTATATTTGAAGCATTTTAACGAGTCTCTACAGCTCACTGTCCCGATAATCGACAGTGTCTTGTCTGTAACAAGAGAACACTGTCCGGAGGCCGGCAGAGCACTGAAAAGGCTCCAGGTGCCAATGACCATAATTAAAAAACCGCCTTAATTAAAAAACTAACAAAAAAATTGCAGCATCAAAAAGTCATGTGAGTGTTTCATATGAGATTTAATAATTAATAAATATTCATTAAAAGTTGTACATTAAAAAAGAAAAAGAAGTAATAAATATGTTATTAAATCCAATACAAGTATTTGGTAATTATATAAACATAAGGTACAAGAATTATCATAATTAATCGATACTGCAATTGTAAAAACAGGAGAAGAGCTGTTTGTTTGTATAACAGTATGTAATCTCAAAAAAAAACGAGCATTATTATATCATAAATATTAATTAATAGTTAATAATAAAATAAAAAAACAAACTAGGTTTCTACTATTGTTGCCTATAACACCTTCCATTGTCATAAGAAATATGAATGTGTTCCATGATGTAAGAAATAACTTCCTGATACAAAATAATTTTTACCTATTCTAACTGCTGTGAAACACTCACACAACTTTCTCTTACTCCAGTTCTCAAATATATAATTGACAAATTTTATATTTATATACCAAATTAATGAAAACTGAAAAAACTATCCAGTAAAAGCGCACTTCCGGTTTATTAATGTTCTTGAAACTCGGAATTTTAGCCATTTATTTATTTCTAATTAATTTTGTTTGGAGCATAGAGCTGTATCATCAACTATGCTAGTACTTAAGTGAAAAACATAATCCCACCCCTCCTCCAAAAGTGCACTTAAATGAATTTTCACAGAGAAATGTTTTTAATTAAAAGTTGTAGATCTTTGTATGTTTAGTTTATATACGAAGTTTCAAAAAAATCGCCGGAACCATTTTTGAGAAAATCGCGAAAAAGTGAAAAAAAATCATTTTGTAAGGTGGTAATGTAAACAAACTCACTTCCGATTATCCGATTTTTTGAAACTCAGAATTTCAACAACATATTCAATTCTAATTAACATTATTTAGATGATAGAATTGTTTAATAAACTGAAATAGCCCTTTAGATGAAAACCTAACCCCACCCATCCCCCAAAAGTGCCCTTAAATGAATTTTCCCAGAGAAAAGTTACAAATAAAAGTTGTATCACTTTGTATGTGTAGTTGATATACCATGTTTGAAAAAAATCGTCGGAGCCATTTTTGAGAAAATCGCAAAAAAGTAAAAAAAAACAACAAGTAAATTGGTACTTCCGGTTGAGAAATTTTGACAGTTGACCCACCATCTGATGCCATGGTGATACCTAAACGGAATATCAAGTTTCAACTTTCTACGGTTTGTTGTTTTTGAGCTATGCTGTTCACATACACACACAGAGACCATTTGCTAAGAACCACTTTTTTGGACTCAGGGGGACCTCAAAACGGATATTTGCGGTGAAACACGATATCGAATTTGACACGATTACAATACTTCCTCTTACTAGGAGTAAGAGAAAGTAAAAATATATTTTAGAAATGGGGTGTGTGTGTGTGTGTGTCTGTGTGTGTGTGTGTGTGTGTGTGTAGTAGATAGCATTGCTTAAACAAGCTCAAAATTGGTATTCCTTTAGGTACCACCCACCCCACATCTGACACGAAGATTTCGATCAAAATACATCAACCGGAAGTGTCACTTAACTGAATGTTTCTTTTTTTTCACATTTTCGCGATTTTTCTCGAAAAAGGCTCCAATGTATTTTCCTTTAAACATCGCATACTATCTGTATACATTTACCTACCGACCAGTTTTACTTATTTTACATTTTCCTAGGAAATTGATTTAGGGGGAGCAGTAGCTTTCCTCTAAAATGCAATATATGTCACCTCAATATATGATTTCTACCGCCTATTAAGATGCATTAGCATTACTACAATTTCATATTTGAAGAAAATCGATTAACCGGAACTATATATTCTTGATTTTCGAATGTTATGGAATTTTTGTCGAAAAACAACAATAACGCGACTACCACTAAACCTAGAATACTACTGTACAGATATATAAACCTATCGTTTTCATTTGTAACATTTTTTCTTAAAAAAAAAAAAAAAAAAAAATTAGTAGTTCTGCAAAATATTGTCACGTTAAATTTTAAAGGTCATAATATAGGGTTGGTAAAATGTCGTCACTTCTACCATCTGTCTGGGTAGGAGGACTTTATTTTAGGACGATGAGTAAAATTAAAAGTTTGATTTTATAATATATTGTATAATTGTATTAACAGCTACAGGGGAGGGATTAGCTAAGTGGTTAGCGCCTTGGACTCTCACGCCGAGGTCCCGGGTTCGAGTCCAGTGCTACCCTTAGATTTTTTTCTTCCTAGGAGCCTCTACAGCTCACTGTTCAGTGATGGACAGTGTGTCTGTTGCGAGAGAACACTGTCCGGAGGCCGGCAGTGCACTGAGAAGGCCCCGGGCGCTAATGACCATAGATGTTGAAGCGCCTTAAATTAAAAAAAAAAAAACAGCTGCAAGAGTGATGTGAGTGTTATCACACCAGATTTATTTTTAATTTCGCATCTTATCTAGTTTAAAAAAATTGTCAATTAAAATTGTGAGAGGAAGTAATGTGAACATTTTGACACTCGATATTTTTTTCACAAAAAATATAATCTATTACTGATAAACTAAAATCTTTTCCTCACCAACTATTTAATTTAAATTAGAAAGTAATGAAAATTTCACTTTCTTTTGTGAAAGAAAAAACAAAACAAAATAAAAAGAACTATATTTAACTTTGTACACACGTAGATCTATTGTCAAAAAAAAAAGTTTCGTCTCCTAACTGAATGTTGATATATATATATATATATAATCATGTATTATGTTTGTCAAAAATAATAAGTAATAATAATAGTTACTGTTCGCACATACACTTTACAAATAAATTGCTTATCTCTAACTTCGTGTGATATGTAGATAATTTTAAATAAATTATATATGCTCCTTTTTGTTAGTACTTATTAAGTATTTTTATTACTTCAGTTACTTTCTCTATTATAAGTCTATATTTCTTCAAGTTTTTTGTGTGTTTGTTGCTGGGTTTTTTGTTTTATTTTTTTGTGGGAGGGAATAATTTCTAACGATGTAAAAATTCTTTTCTTTTTTTTCTTTATTATTATTATTATTAGACATCAACAATAAATTTTAATTGATCTTTTCACTATCAAATAGAATTAATAAAATTTTCATTCTGGAAATTGACGATTTACCTACTATCTGATTATTTTTATATTGAGAAAGGCAAAGATAAACAATATATATATATATTGTTTTTAAAGAGAGAGATAATATATAATATTTATTATTGTTAGAGTACATATGTATTTATGTAAGAGCTACAACATATATTTGAAACATTTCTCCGGGAAAAATCATTTAAGAGCACCTTTGAGGAACGGAAAGGGTTAGGTTTTCCTCTAAAGTGCTATTTCAGTTTATTACACAATTCCATCATCTAAATAACATAAATTATAATTAAATATGTTATACTCGAAATTCCGAGTTTGAAGAAAATCGGATGACCGGAAGTAAAGTTGCACTTGAGGTTCGTGGTTTTTATTTTACAGAAATCTTCGTGTCTGATAAGGTGATAATAGTACCTAAACGGAATACCAAGTTTGAGCTTTCTGCGACTTTTCGTTTTTGGAGATATTCTGGTAAAAACCACAACACACATATATATATATCATATATTACAGACCAATTTGCTAAAAACATTTTTTTCTTATTCTAAACCTAAAAAAGACGTATTTTGAAGAACTTACGTTTGAAAAGTCTGGCATGATCGCAATACTTCCTCTCAGGAGTAAGAGAAAGAAAAAAATCTGGTGTAAAACACTCACACAAATTTCTCTTACTCTACTTCTCAAAATTATAATTGACAAATTTTAGAGTTTGTGTACCAAATTTAACGATATTCGTCGAAAACTGAAAAACTGTTCAGAAAAAGCGCACTTCCGGCTTACTAATTTTCTTGAAACTCAGAATTTTAGCAATCTATATATTTCTAATTAATTTTGTCTGGATGATAGAATTGTATAATCAATTATGATAGCACTTTAGAGGAAGCTGTAACCCCACCCCTCCCCTAAATGAATTTTTCCAGTGAAATGTTTTAAATAAATGATTTAGATCTTTGCATGTTTAGTTTATATCAGAAGTTTCAAGAAAATCGTTTAAGCCATTTTTGAGAAAATCGCGAAAAAGTGAAAAAAATCATTTAGTAAACTGGTAAAGTAAACGCACTTCCGGTAATCCGATTTTTTTCAAACTCGGAATTTCAGCAACATATTCAATTCTAATTAACATTATTTAGATGGCAGAATTGTCTAATAAACTCAAATAGCACTTTAGATGAAAACCTAACCCCTCCCATCCCTCAGAAGTGCCCTTATATGAATTTTCCCAGAGAAATATTTCAAATAAAAGTTGTAGTTGTCAGTACGTGCACTTGATACAGCAAGTTTGAAGAAAATCGTTGGAGCCATTTTCGAGAAAATTGCAAAAACGCAAAAAAAAAACTTGTGAAGTGGTACTTCCGGTTTGAGGAATTTTGACAGATGACCCACTGTGGGATCCCATGGTGATAACTAAACGGAATATCAAGTTCGAACTCTCTACGATTTTTAGTTTTTGAGCTATGCTGTTCACATACATACATACATACATACACACACACAGGCCATTTCCTAAAAACCACGGTCAGGGGACCTCAAAACGGATATCTGCGGTGAAAACTCAACATCGAAAATTTGACACGATTACAATACTTCCTCTTACTAGGGACCTCTACCAACCATAATGATATTTATTACTCATCACAGATATTTTCCGTGATAGCTGCTTCTTTTTGTTCTTTAAGACATTAAGGCCTTATTGGACAAGAAGATTTCTGTAAAAAACCATGAACCGGAAATGCAACTTTACTTCCGGTCATCCGATTTTCTTCAAACTCATATCATATTTAATTATAATTAATATTATTTAGATGATGGAATTGTGTAATAAACTGGAACAGCACTTTAGAGGAAAACCTAACCCTACCTGTCCCTCAAAAGTTCCCTTAAAGAACAGAAAAACAAAAAGAAGCAGGCTATCACGGAAAATATCTCTGATGCTTTCTAGCTCTGCGGAACCAACAACAACAAATATTTATTAATGTATAAAATATTATTTTTTTATTATTTATTTATTACTCTGTTCGTTTATTTGGCTTAATGAGGAAATTGGGTACACAAATTAAGACTCAGATACATACGAAAAATACATACATGAGATTTACATTGTAAAGAAACACACAGCAGTAATTACAATATTACAAACTGAATTAATCATGGGAAAAATAAAGATGAACTAAGCAATAATAACATAGATCTGAATAAAGTAATGTAAAAAAAAAAACCTTAATTATGAGTAAAAAAAAAAAATTAATAAATAAAAAAACTGAGTAACAAAAGGGAATACTGCATATTAAAATATTATGTGCTGCACTCTATAAAGTATAACCTTCATAGAGCAAGGGATTCAGTAATTTCTTTTCCGAGGGGCTCCATCCTCCTTACTAGAAACGATAAAAACCCTTAGTTTGTCAAACTCGAACATAAGAGGATGACTGTTCTATTTTCGCGCGCTTAATTACCGTCTTGAGGGACGACCATAATTAAATAGTTCAACCGTGATAATAAATGTTTTGAAAAAAATTGTTTTAATTTTAATTTTTGTGGGTAATGTATACTAAACCATGACGGTAGAGCGCACACATACCAGAATCATGACCATAGAGCTCTTTACCAGCACCGAAGAAAATTTACTTGATAACGGATATTTCTTTGTAATGAAACAGAAAATGTTGTCATTATATTTCTTCTATAAGTAACAATAATGTTGAAAACATTGTCTTTTATATAAGTTCCATTAAATAGAAAACATCCTTTTAAAATAAGAAACTTTCATTTTTTAAAAAGATTACTTGTTTTTAGGTTAGCTACTATTTAAATAGTGATAAGTAACAATAAATGATAACTTACACAACAATAAATGATATTAACTTTCATTACGAAAACAAAAAATAATTTCCCAATTTATATTATAGTAAATAAGTAAGTTGCAATATATTATATTAATGGTATATTGTAATTCCGTTATAATAACAAAAAGAATTCTTTATTATTTTCTTTTATAATCTAATATTGTGTTACCAAGGCATATGGGAACTAAACAAACTACGGACGGATACATTATATAAAACAATCTATAGATAATTTATATAATAACGGATCCCAGTATAAAGAGTCTTAAAAGACTTCATTAAATAAAAAACAATCTTTAACGAGATTCAATAAATCATCATTATTAAAGTAGGTATACCATATTTGATATAATACATTCATACATAGTATATCCCAGTGTTTTTAATAACCCCTTGATCAACTAAATTAAAGTATATCCAATTTAAACTTGTTTTGGTCTAATTAATACTAACATAGGATAAAATAAATATGAATTAATTATAAAACATAAAAATGATTGCAACTTAAAAATCTAGTGTCACACCACTTTCTCTTACTGCGAAATGGCAAATTTTCTTCAGGTTGCAAGTTTATTTTGAAACCTGTAAAAGCGAATTAAATTTTATTTTACATTTTCTAAACTAAAAGTTTTCAATATGTTTAAACAGATATTCGGAAGGCGATTTGGAGCCATTGATTCCAATTATCTACAGATTTGAAAAATTAAAACTGGAGTACTTTCTAACTTGTCAGTACAGGGCAGCCCATATTTCTGAAGCATATGATAGGACGGAATTTACCAACGCTTTCATTGAAGTTATTTTAACGTTCAAAGGGTGAGATTTAGACTTAGGTTTTTCTTACATAGAAAAATCCTGACTGACCTTTCCTTACTAAACTCATCAGCCGTGATTGAGAAAAGTCTTGAGGAACTCAACTTTACTGCTACAAAGTTGTAGCTTTTAACAGTTTCTATGTTATTCATTATTACTGAAGAAAATAGGTATTGTAGCTTTAAAGTCGAGCACCTTTTTTAAAGATAATGATTTTGGTATTGTCACAATTACTTGTAGTAGGTTTCTATTGCAATAGTCACATAAACCTTTTAATTTCTTATTTGTACCCGTCCATGTCAATAAAACAAGATCATCAGCGTAAATGGGGTGGTAAGTAACTCTTTTTAGAATTTGTTAATTCCAGAGCAGCCACTGTTTTTAAGAAAGATTATTAAATCAGCTACAAAAGAAGGAGAAAATTAGAGAGGTCCTATTCGAGAGTCACCTTGCAACAAGCCTCGGGTGACATCAATCAATTCATTTCCCTTTAAAATTATGACCGCTTAGTCATAAAGACTATTCAAAATTTTTATAATTTTCCCACTTAAAGCAAGTAAGTAGAGTTTAGGCATAATACTTGTATAATTAAGGGAATCAAATGCTCGCCTAATGTCGACAAACGTCGCAAATACCATGCATATCTTATAGCCAACAATTTATATTAATGACTGAATTAAGGTAAAGATACAATCGACACATCCCCTCCCTGAACTAAATCCGTTTTGCTCCTCTAGCAATATGCATTTTTTTTTTCCAGCCAAATTAATAATACGGTTTGCTAAAATTGATGGGAATAATTTAGCTACAGTATTTATCTGTGCAATACCCCTATAATTACCGGAATCATGAGGATTACCCTTCTTAAATAAATGCATCATTAAAATTTCGGCCCCCACATAGTCAGTTTCTGTATAATTATACTAAATAGATTCAATAAGAAAATTCCCACTCAGGGAGGCACTAATTTTGTAGATTTCATATGGTAAGTTATCTGAACAGGCGTCTTTCCTAATTTGCAGGTTTCGTATGACTAGTTGAAGTTCTAATGTGCTGTCTGATTTACAATTACTACACAATTCAGAATCTACAACTCTAAAAGGAGGATAATAATGTGGATAAAATGTCGTAGATTCATCTGTCGATATTGAAATTTCCTTTCGTTTTTGAAATTTTTTTTACGCTTCGCCAAAATGTCTTGGATTCCCGCGTATTGGAAACAATTATTTATTATTCCTATAAAATACTCACTACAATAATACCGCTATATAATTGATGTGAGAAGGAGAGAGAAATTAGAGAGTAAGGGTTATAAGATGAAATAAACTAGAACACTAGTTCACAGAATATTTTCTGAACACTAAATGAACTCACGAATTGCAAGGACTTTACAAGTATATAGAAGTTAGGTAGTGAGAGATTTAGATTGAGTGATGAAAAAGCTAGTAGAAGGTTGCTGAGTCGTTGTTAACTGGTCGTAAACTGTTGTAAAAACTATACTCTTATAGGGCTAGCTCAGCTGTATATATACAGAATCTATCGCTATAGTCTGGCCTAAGCAGCGATATAGTATTTCTCTAACCAACTCATGAAACTTGTTATTCGTTTGATTTACTACTTATTTTGATTGAAAACATTACTGAACTCATTATTAATACAATTTTTTTTTTTTAATAAATGTCCACAGACAATTTTGTTACAAACGTTTTAATTACCTAAATACTAACATCTGGAAGAAGTTTATGATTTCAATTATGAACACTTGATTTAACACACCTGATATTTGCAGATACTTACCTTTTACATAATGCTTCTTTTCATTTCCTCTGTTATTGTAATGAAATGACATTTGGAAAGTTAAATTACCCTATCTAGGATTTCCTCTTAGAGATTAATTTCACTGGTATTAGATAAATGATGAAAACTCTTACTTTTTTTTATGAACATTAGTGGTTTTAATTCTGTATTTTTGTTATTTGTGAAGATCCAAACTAAAGAACAGGAAGAGAAAACACAAATTAATAAAAGAAATAGAAAAAATAAATCTATTTAAATTTAAGCTTCCAAATTACCAACAGAGCTTTAATTTATAGCTACTAAAGAATTTTATTTCCTTGTTAACAACACTTGTGTTAACTTACACTAAATACATAAAGTATGTGTTATTGGTGAGTAATGCTTTGTTTAGAACAATCACACCTGCAAAATATCTTTCTGGAAGGCTACACAATTATTTCTAGGTTAACTTGTATATTAACCTTTGTAAATTATTATTAACGTATTGTTTCCTATAAATCAATCAATTATATTAGAAAATGTCACTAAATGAAAAATGAATCAATACCAATTTATGAGGAAGAATGTTAATTACACATCAATTTTTTAATACAATTAAGCCAAAACTTGTATTAAATACTGTCCAAATTTAAACGACTAGGTGTATTTATTTATTGCAAATGGCCGGAAGATAAGTGACATGTGTCACGCCAGCTCAATTTACGGATATTACCGCTAGGGGATGAGTATCGTTGATACTGTTTGGCTGTCGCTTACAGTGATTGAATTTATTGCAGATTTAAAAATATATCTTATCCCTGAACTAGGCTATAATTCTTCGCTTAGCAATAATTCTTTCTTTAAATATTGTAAATAAATCAGACACTAAGCTAAAACGTATTAAAGAAAAAGAACTATTTAGTTGTTAAGTAATTAACTTTGGCAATCTCAATTCTATCTAAATAATAATTAAGTTAAATGTATAATTAAGAATGAATTTAAATTAGTGAAGCTACGAGACCATGCGATTAACTGGGCAATTGGTATGGATTATGAGATAATTAGCAAACCAAATATTTCCATTTTTAAATTAAATTGGTATTTAATTTTTTTGCAAAATATTAAAAAAAATATTTTCTATGTAATTTGTTATTTCTGTTAATCATTTGTTAAGTTGATAGATTATTTTTTTTATGATTTTCAAACCTATTGCTATCAATGAGTAAATTTTATGTTAAACATTAATTATGTTATGTAAATTATGTTTACATTAATTTTATGTTTAAATTTTTTATTAAAAAATACAGTTTCTTTGATTGTCTTCACATAAAGTACCTATAATACATTACTTTACTACAAATATTATTTTAAGATATATTTTTCTAAGGGTGGGATAGGGTTCCCCGAAAACCACTTGAAGACCACTGGCTTAACCTCTACTGCTTGAAGACCACTGGTTACTGCTTTCTGATAATTTATATATATATATATATATATAAACGGTTGAAATTTTATATTTTATAGAATTAAACAAAAAATGATAATGTTTCTATTACTGATGGGTTGCCTAAACAACTAAAAATACTTTTCTAATTGAAAGGGATCTCTGATCTCTGAAAGATCTCTTCCATGCAGACAGAAATATTATTCTGAAAAAAAAAAAGATTCCGTTACACAGATAAAGCCCTTTATCAGCTAAGGTTAAAGGGCAAGTTATGATTGTAGTATCCTAAGAACCTAGAATAAAGCATTCTTATACCCAGGGCGTTTTCTTTGTGTCTGAAGTCATGAAGGTACACTCTGAAGCGCATAGATTTAAAAATGTAAATTAAAATGCCCGTTAAAAGCTTAAACTATCCAAATAAAAGATTTTCATTCCAAACCTGACATTATTTTATTGAATACATTTGTTTATTTCTCCACTAAATTATATTTTAAATTAATAAACACAATTACTTATTTTTTTTTAAATAATAAATTATTTAAGAAAGGAATATTAATATTTATAAATAGTTAGGATGAAATAAAACAATAAGAATAATAAAAGGAGATAAAGCTTTAAACGAATCACCAATCTTCTGGACTCGAATGATATAAACAAGTCATTAAAATTAATGAGAGTTTTAAGTGATTATTTATCACACTTTAGTTTATATTTTATTATAATAACATTACTCTTTTAAACTCTTTCAACCCTAGACCACAAATGTAATGTAATGCCCTCTTATTTATTAAACAGGCAAGAATATGAAGTATGTTCTTCACACTTGATATTTTTATTACACATTCAATTGTCATAAAAATTATATTATGTTGGTAGAAGTGATAAAAATATCGATTTGGCAAGCAAGAAGTAAACTTTATGTTACAGCTTCACCAAAATCTCACTAATATACACTAAACAATGGTAGAACTAATGAAATGTCGTTAAATGTATACAAATGTTTAAAGAAATTCGTTGGAATCTATAATAATAATAATACTTTATTATGAATTAAATAAAGAAATATACTTTACAAGTATATATAAGTATTATACGGCTTGGATATTCCGTCAGCCGGAGTTAGTTGTAAAAAAGAAAAAGAAAGAAAACTAAAAAGAACACTGACCTTGAAAAAGTCAAATAAAATTAAATAAATAATAAATATGAATTAAAAAATTGATATAAATAATAATAACAAATTATTTAAAAGAAAATGAAACATCCATTAATAGTTGGAAGCTATATTGAGAAATAAATTTTTGCTTAGCCCGGTTCCAAGTAACGAAAAGTGATTTTTTGTTTTGTTTTAGGAACTGATCCCTATCGTGTTTATGTGTAGGAATGTGAATGTACAACTCAAAAACGAGAAAGCTCAAATTATTAATCACTTTAGCTATATTGAAGAATTTTTTTCAAGTGGTAATAAATTCGTACCGACGATTTTGCTTACTTGTTGAAATTCTTTTTCCCTCCTTGTTTCTTTTTTGAAATTCTTATTTTTGTTTGAAGTTTGAACATATTCTGTTTTTAACTTAGCAAGTAATTAATACAAATAACGTTTATAAACAAGTAGTGAATGAAATAAATAACTACGTCTCTGTTGATTTTTCACTATGCCGCGGCAAGTATTCTCTCCTCAAGAAAGTCGCAGATGATCAAAATTTTCATTAAATGCGGTCGAAATTATAAACGAGCTGCTCGTATGCAAAGTTCCCACAACGAATTCCTCCAAGTTGTGTTACAATTATATGCGTTTTGAGGTCTATGGACGCAGAATGAGTCTATTTATGGTAGACCACAAAGAATTTCAATAATGAGTTAGACATTTACTCTTCTATTTTCAAGAAAATCTATATCTCCGTCAAGGGAACAGAGCTGTGAGAATTTCTAAAGCTGCAATAGGAAGCGTTCTACGAAAGCATAATTTCCACCCATATCGTCCTCATGTCCTGCACGGTTTTCGCACAGATGTTGAAGCTCGGCGTCCAAATTTCCCGGTGATGATTGACGTGCTTCTGGCAGACTGATTTTTTTTATCAATTTGTCTGTGATCGGATGAGGCTAAATTTATCAACAATGGATTATTGAACAAATGGAATTTTCGAATCTGGGCTGAGAGGAATCCGCACGTTACTTACTCCAGTCATCATCAGCTGCTTTTTCTATTAAAATTTGGCGTGGATTATGGTGGCATGCTTATTGGGCCCAGCAACTAGGAAGAGCTTTCATGGTTATCGGTATTTGGATTTCCTTGCAATGTATTACCTGAACCATAGGAGGAAATTTTTTTGCTAAACGGCAACGAATATGCTTCCAACACGCCCATAATACAAACGCTGGTCCGAACTTCCTTGATACATATTCCTGAATTGATGGATCAGCTCACCTTTGCAGTGGTCTCCTCTCCCCCCGGATCTTACTCCTTTGGATTATTTTTTGTAGGGTAATTAAGGGAGACGTTTATGGTACTTTGACAACCGAAAAGAAGTGCGAGAAAGGGTCATCGAGGATTATCGATCTGTGAAAAGAGTGTCAATTTCTCGTATTCTGAATAAGAAATGGTTGGATAGAGAGGGAGTGTGTGTCCATGAAAGAGGTGAACATTTTGAACAGTTGTTGTAGACGGATGAAATTTCAGTTTCCTTAAAATTTTTAGTTTGTCTTGTAAAGTACTTTTATTTGCTTATTCTTTTATGTTTTTAATGCTAGTTTTTCTCAGAAATTTTTCAACTCCGCCAAAGCTAGTCCCAAGCCCGGTTGAGAAAAGAGGGAAAAAGAATTTTAACAGGTGTGTAAAACCGTCATTATTATTTATTATTTGTCTGTGGGGAGGGAAACCATACGCTATCAAAAGCCTCACTGGGCCCATATAGCTACGCAAAGAAATACAATAACAAACCGGGTCTATAACAAAAATCCAGAGCCGGATCTAATCCATCTAAGATTCACCGTAGTCCGAATAAATCCGACCTAATTTCCTCACAACCCAAGTAATTAGTCATAATGGATGGGTGTTTCCTCCTCTGTCTCACAGACTTTACAAAATGGATCCGGCATAAGCCCCATTATGTAGAGATGTCTCCTTAAATCACAATGTCCAGTAAGAGATCCAACCAGATGCCTGAGAGCGCTCCGTGAAAAACACAGCAACGTCTCATTAATGGTCTTGTCCGGACCCCCGATGAGCATTTTGGACTGCCGAAAACCAACTGAGCTCATCCATAAGGATGAATGCTGTGAAGCTGTTCATGTCTGGAAGCCTGACAGACATGCGCCAGAAGACACGCCAACAGCAGGCTCGGGACCAATGAAAGGAAGAGAGGCGCCTAATTTGGCAAACCTATCCACCTTCTCATTCCCAAAAATTCCCATGTGACCTGGCACCAAGACTAGAAGCACATCCTTCAGAAAAGAAAGTTCTTCCAGTCTTTTAGAACATTGTAACACCAACCTCGAAGTGAAGACACATGAACTCAGCGCCTTCAGCGCAGCCTGGCTGTCCGAGCAGATGCAAACACCTTTTAAGTTAGTGTTACATACCCTCTCATCCAAAACACAACAAAGAATAGCATAAACCTCAGTCTGGAAGACCGTGGTCCATTCACCAAGAGATACTGCCAAATGATCTCCGGTCTCAAAATAGACCGCATCTCCTGACCTACCATCTATTCTGGAACCGTCCGTGTAACACCGGAAGTAATTATCATATCATGCCAGACGGACCCAATCTTGACCAATCTTCCCTAGAGGGTAACCTGACACCTTAGGCTACGGACATCTTCCCTAGAGGGCACCTGTAACAGGAACCTCCAAAAGCATCTCGCGATGAATGGTAGAGTGACCATATCGCTTACCCTGCCAAAAATCTGCCTGTTTAATTCCATAACATGCTTTCATTGCCATAGTTTTCACCTCTACAAAGAGCGTTGGAATTCCTAATAAAGTCTCCATTGCAGCTGTAGGCGTGGTCCGCACCGCACCGGTCCCCGCCAGACAAGCCAAGCGTTGAATATTCTCAAGCAGCAGTCTAGCGGATCTTATCTCAATGCGACGCCAACACACCACAGCCGCATTCAACAACCTAGGTTTAATAACCATACCATAAATCCAAAACATCAACTTGGGAGTAATACCCCAATTTTTACCTACGATTCTTCGACATTGCCAAAAGGAAATAATTACCTTTTGATGCTGTGCCTCAACACCTTCCGATCAATTCAATTTACTGTCAAGAACCACCCCATGAAACTTCACCGATTTGCAAATCTGAATAGAATTTCCTAATAACCTAGGAGGTTTTAATACTACGATCTTCCTCCTATTAGTAAATAAAATCACCTGAGTCTTGCTAGGATTAATTGAAAGACCCTTATCCTGAGTCCAATCGCATACCATGTTGAGGGCACTTTGCATTAAGTCTGAGCTAGTAGTCAGACATCGCCCCATCAATAAAATAACACCATCATCGGCATATGCCTGTACATAGAATCCCGATGAATTCATCCTGGTTAATAGTTCATCCATGACAGCACACCATAGCTTTGGTGAGAGACAACCACCTTGAGGACACCCTCACCCCGCTCCCACAACCACAGTGCGCATACCTATAGAAGCCTGTATAACTCTACTCCTTCAATAAATACCTATCCAGTTAATTAAAACTGTTTGGATTCCTTTTCAACCTAGGGAATCTTCAAGAGCATCAAACGATACTCTGTCAAATGCCCCTTCAACATCAAAGAAGCACCCTACCTAAAGCATATTCCTTTGTCTCTAGACCAGATTCTATCCTACCGACCAGACAATGAAAACAGTCTCTGTCGATTTTCCTACTATATAAGCATGTTGGTTTGGATGGAGTGGATGATCCTTCAAAGGCCATCGGTAATATACCTATCCACTAACCTTGCCAAAGTTTTTAGAAGGAAAGACATAAGACTTATAGGTCTAAGTGCCTTAGGGTTAGAGTAGTCACTTCTTCCTGGTTTAGGAATAAAGACCACCCTAACTTCCCTCCAAAATGTTAGCACTTAACGAAACATTAAACATCCTTTAAAAATCCTTCATCAGTACATCTCCACCATTTTGTAGCTGACAGAGATAAACTCCATCAGGACAAGGGGACTTAAATAGTGAGAAACTTTGCACTGCCCAAACCACTCTATAGTAACTACCTCGTCCACGATAGCCAGGTCACTAGGTTCTAGCTTCCTTGCACCAACCGCAGGCGAAGCAGTGCTGTTTATGTTTATGTTATCCGGGAAATGGGTATTAAGCAAGAGCTGTAATGTCTCCATTTCTCCTCCTGTAAAGGAACCGTCAGGATATCTTAAAGTACCCAACTGACAATCCTTATCCTTACCAAGAATCCGTATCAGCCTAGATGTCTCTTGAGTCGAATTTAGATCCTTGCAAAACGATCTCCAAGAGTTTCTCTTAGCTTTCCTTAAAGCATATTTATATGCTTTTTTAAGACTATTGTAAATATCCCATGATTCCGAAGAATCGGTTAGGACAGCCTTCCTGTAAGAGCCCCTAACTTGTCTTCTTAGCTTTTCTAACGAAGATGACCACCAGGGGTTCCTACTACCACTAACCAACTTGGGAGGACAGGTCTCTTCGAATGAAGACTTAATGTGTTCATGTAGAATACCAGCCTCTCTTTCCAATTCAGTAATATCACCAAGAGCACTTGACTGGAAAATCATTCTATCTCCTAGAAGTCTAGAATAAGAATTCCAATCCGCTCTTCTGGGTTCCTATAGGTAGCCATGGTGATTGGATCAATCCCCAGACTAAACCTAATAATCCTGTGATCAGAAATAGAAGCTTCCGAACTTACCCTCCAATCTCTAATCAGTTTACTAATATTCCTAGAAGCAAGAGTAATGTCAATAACTTGTCTTCTAATCCTAGTTACAAAAGTGGGTTCAGAACCCCTATTCACAGATCCAGCTCAGTACCCATCAAGAAGTCCATGACCGCACGACCCCTAGTATTGATGTCGACAACATGATGTGCATTTGCATCACAACCTCTAATTATAGGTGTCTTGCAGGACTCAGTAAACCATACCAAATCTACTAATTCCTGCGGAGGGGGAGAGGGATGATCATAGGGGAAATAGGCCGAGGCCACCACCACATCAAGACGTCGGCCACCAATCCCCAGAGCAACCCTCACCGCCACCAGATCCTTAGAGCAAAACTGTCTGAGCAGAACGGCGCCGACATCTCTACTAACGCAAATACATGCTCTAGGAGTGTCCCCGCCATCCGCAACAAACAGCCTGCCATTGACCGCACTCAAACCTCGAACCAATCCTTTATAAGCATAGGGTAATTGGATAGGTGTAAAATATGTATGCAACCCAGCAATAGAGCGGCACAAATTAGCCGTGGCATGTTAGCTATGCTGCAAGTTAAACTGAACCTTTTCTACCCTGTCAATCATAGTGATAAGTCAACTAATATAATTAATGGAACCTCTGACATACTTGATAGCAGGCAGGAACAAAAATAAATAATATATAATAATAACATAAATAAATTCAAATAAAAATAATAAAAATAAATAATTGACAATAAAAATACCTGCGTTACATATCTCTCCTTTTTCCTTTGACCACGTTTCAGAAATCGCCGCAGGGGGACAAGTCCTCCGCGGCTCCTCCTGAACGTTCTCCTCCAGAAGCAAGCCTTCCTTGCCTCTGGATATTTTTCCAGATTGGGTGCATCCAGGCCCTGGTCACCCGACTCTGGATGTACAGAGAAATTACCCCCACCACCTGGCCCCCTCCTCTAAAGGGCCCTCGGCTGACGAATTTAAAGTTAAAAACATATAATAAATAAAATTAAAAATTCATCTCCAGAGCTCTCCACCCTCCATGGAGCCTCACAATTTGGGATGCTTTGAAGAAGCGCCAGAGCTATCCTAGAGATATAGCGCCCAGGGATTGTGAGCCAAGGCCCACAATACCCGGGAGCTCACCCATGCGTTCTTTACGCTAGCCGATTGACAGAGCTGGGTTAGGCTCAGGCCGCCTGTTTAGTGGAGTCAGGAACCAAAGTGGTGTGTTGGACTGCAAGGCACGCCGAGAAAACTTGCCTCCAGCGAGAACTTGCGTCCTCAACCACCAGGACTTCCCTTCCCCACGACACAGTTATCCACACACAGCAAACATGTGGATGGCACCAGCACGTGCCACTGGCGTGTAGGAATGTAATTGTGTAAGTGTACGAAGTTAAGGCGTTTAGGTGTATGTGATGCAGCATGAACCCCCACAGAGGCTCCGCAGCAAAAGAATTAGCTGCAAGAGATTCAGGCCGGTCATAAATTATGGCGACCCAAACAGAGGGCAGAACAGTTTCTACTAACTCACACTCCTGACGGGGCACCGCTGCACTTCTTAGTCTTTAATTCTAGCAGAGGTAGTGGGATTGCTAAGTTCCCAAATAGCCCGAAGGCTACCCTCTGCGTTCGCCGACCAGCTTGGCCATCCACGCTTCCACAAAAGTGGAGCGCAGATGTTTCCAGAGTCGCGACGAGGACGCGCTGGTTGGATTTGAATGAGGTTCTGCGACAGAATATCCGTCTCTAGAAACATAGGGAAGTTTCACCCTATGTGAGTAAAAAATACTCCCTCAAACCATTTGGCTCCGACCAAAAGCGTCAGTACGAATTTATTCCTACTTTAAATAAAAAAAGTCATACCTCCGAAACTATTGCCCGATTTTCATGTTCTTCGGCCCATTTTTCATGAAAAAGAATGAACTTTAAGAAAAAAAAAATTGGAGAGTCATTTGACATAATAAACTTAGCACCTATTAGCGCACATATTTGCGACTGTCAGAATCTACGCAAAAAATAAGAAGGGTTACCATTTAAAATTTCTTTACATCCTCAAAGACCCAGGAGATAAATGCGGTGTGCAGATTAGTTGGGACATCCTGTATAATATTGAAAGTGACTAAATATTTAGTAAAATTCAAAATTTGAAAAAAAAAAGCCATTTAATATTGTATGATTTGGAGTAGAGAAAAGAAGTCTCCACATTGTTCCACACCAGTTTTTTCATTCTAAAATTTCCAAACTAGAAAATTTGACTAGATTGCAGAAGTATTTTCTTTCATAAAAGTTGGTAGTAATACTTTTGATACATGATTGATAACTTGAATGAGAAAAGGATAAGATATTGTTCAAGATTAATATTTATATCATCCCTGTACAAGATAAGAATCTATGTGAATATCTCACAAGTTATCTCAGGTGATATCACTTAAAGCATGGGCAGAAGTATGAAAAAAGATTTATGTTAGAAAGAAAAGAAATTCTTGCTCTCCAGATCATAAAGAAAAGGTAGATAATTCTCTTCTAAGAACACTATGGGAGAATGAATATCTTCAGCATTTGGAGAAAGGGTAATCGTCCATTTAAAATAAAAACAGTTTGCCATTGCAAGAAGTTGCATACAACTTAGGAATAACTAAACAACCACATTCTTTGAAAAATTCAGGGATTCACCTTGAGTTACACTGTATTGAAGGTCAAAGTTAACCAGATAAATAAAGTAAACGGAGAGGGAAGAGAATTATTACTGACAAAGAATAGGATATAAAACAGAAAATAAGCTATGTATCAAAAAACAATATTTTGAACATGTCATTATGAAGATTGAAGAACCAGAAGCGTCACGATTGTAGCAGCATATATACTCCTAATGTTATCTGCTTTGTGGATCTTACCGCGTAAGTCTTCTCAAACTTATTGTATTGTATTTTTTCTTTGTTTTTTTTTTTCTTTTTGTGCACTAATGATAATGAAACATATATCACGAAGAAAATCTAAAATTGATGTGTCTAATACAAGATTTATGACAGAAAACAGTAGAAAGTGCTCATAGTGATGAGTTTTGAAGGTAAGTACAAAGTCAAGATAAGTGTAGGTGATGTTTCTTTTCGCTACAATTCCATTTTTTCAACTATCTTAATAAGTTTATAAATTTTAACGAATAATAAGTCCCAGTACAGAATTTCTGTTCATCTATTGTTTTTTTAAGCCACAATCACGCAAGGACTTCTCAAAAATATTTTAAATTTGTTCTGTACAAATATTTCTATTACAGTTTTTATTCTCTTCTTTGGGTATATTATCATTATTATAAAATGATTGATCCAAATGTTGCAGGACGGAAAAAGTAACCAAATGTACGTTTTATTTTAAATTAAATGACAGGTCCAATTTAAAAAAAAAAGGAAATGTGAAAAACGCACCATTTTTTCATCATAGATTTAAGGTACTTCATGACCAAAATCAGATATTCCTTTCTGACATACATGAAGGTATTTCATTTTATATTCACCAGGATCTTTTTTGATTTTGATAAGAGCTCCGCTATTCAGTTTATTTTCAGGTACCACATATCTTCTTCTGCGCCGCCTCTCCCTGAAAAATTAAAATATAAAATCAACACATGCTGCTAAGTTGACCTAATGAAATGCAAAAAAAATATTCCTCTTTTCAATCAAAAGTAACTATTTGCCGATCAGTTCATCAATTTGTTAATATTTTAACAAATGTAAAAGTGTTAATCCCTTTTTCTATTCTTGATCTGTTTCTTGTTTCCAAAGACCAAAATTTCTTTCTACGAAAAGGATAAGTATTTCAGAGTAAAATTGTTTGCTTGGAAGTTTGCAGAATACCGAGAAATTGCCAGAGAATACTGGCTAGTTCCCAAAGTGCCATGACCTGCTATTTCTTCATTCTTTTTCTTTCATCAGCCACCGATGAATTATAAAAAATCACTCACCATGCTTTCTCAGCTTGATAGGTTTTTGGTAAAAATTATTTTTTAATTCCTTATATATATTCGAATGCAATACTTTAGACTTTAGAAAATTACGTGGCTGAATACTTTTTTACCTACTGTGGGAAGAGAATTAGGAGGCGCCCTCCTTGTAATATATGTCGGTGTGGTAACACTCAGTAACACTGTGGTAACACTGGGTGATGAGAGGATGAAGGGAGAAGCTTAGAGCTAAGTTGGAAGCGTGTGTTTTTGTTGAGAAGTTAAGTGTGTTAAGATTATTAATAACAATTGGATTTATTCATTTTTAAGTTTTTCAAGTGAGAAGAAATTAAATTTGAAGTACGTTGTGGTTAAGAATTTCTTTGAGAGTTATTGTTATTCAAATTGTAAGACTAGATTTTGTAATTATAGAATTATTAAACTATTAGTGTGTTAGTTGTAAGGATATCCCCACACCTACGAAGAATGTTAAAAGAAATTAGCTCCCATCCAAAAGTTGTAATGAGAACAGAATTAAATATAACACTAGCAATTAAGAGTTTTAAAAACCTCATCTCATGGTATTAGTGTCAATAATTAGGTAGGGCAGTAAACAATGATTTTGTCCTCCACGCTGTTCAAAGTTTGGTAGAAAGATAAATAAAGGACTTTATTTGTCTGATTTTTCTTTGATTAAATATCATTATTGGGGTTTTAATGACTTTATAATTTATCGTTTAAGTGATTTGCCATTATTATAAATTTAATACTCCTAGAAAAAAATTGTTGATAAGTCCTAGAAATTTTCCCTATATTTCATTAATGAATCTTCCTTTCGTTCGTATGAACATTAAAATTGGAGCTACTTCCAAAATGTACATTTATTAGCTTAATACTACTGTATCAATTATTTTAATTTTGTAATTTAATTACAAAATATTGACACGTGCAGTTTATATTTTAATGTTTTGGAAGGCCAATTAAAGCGCCAACTGTACTTAGAGGAGGTTATATTATAGGTGTTGAGTGGTTGTGTGTGTAGAAATCTTGTATTTGTTTTATTAGTAAAAAAAGTTGATTGAAAAGGAATTCTGGCATAAAAATTTATTTATGTATCCCCTAGCCAAAGTATAGAATATTAATTTGAAAAGTTGTCATACGGTTTTGTTTATATTGCCGTTCATAAGCATCGTTTATACCTGAATCATTTCGAAAATGGGAGAAGTAGGAAAAGTTGAAGAAAGAAAAGAAATGAAGAAAATGAAAAGACAACCAAGTAATTTAAAGAATTTCGCAGAGAAAATACATTGTCAAACCAAGTTGGAAATCTCAAAGTAAAAATGCAGCATCTATTTGAGTACAATCTGGTCAATAATTCTCGTTATTCAAAGTCGAAGAGCCAACAGAGAGAGATCGGAGATCTATGATGCAATAGATGAGGATTATGTATGAAGACGTAAGTATGTTTTGTTCCTATTTAGTCCAACAAAATCAGAAAAACAGCCATTTAAGTCTGATAATAGAACAACTGCCTTGTCTATAATAGGTTTGGAGACTTTTTCAGGTGAAAGTGAAGATTTTTCTTTCTTTTTGGCCTAGTTTCAGTCACTTACAGGCAAAAGAAATTGGAATGATTTAGATAAATTCCATTATTTAAAATCTTACTGCAAGGGGAAGCTCTTAAATTATTAATTAATTGATATGCATTAACTATAATTTAGCGTTAAATACAATAAAATTTCGCTATGAGAACAAAAGAATTTTTATCAGAAATTATAATTCTTTTCATAAAGCCAACCAAAGAGGAGTTATGGAATTACATGGTTAGTCTACCTTTCAGACACAAAATAAATTATATAATTTGACAAGAAAAGGTTGGGAACGAAACACTAACCCAAAAAAGATTCAGAATTGTCAGACCTATTGCAGTTTCTCGATGAAAAATAGTCCCTGGAACTCATCGCTCAGCAGAAAATTGTAACAAATACTGGATAAGGATAGTGAGATTGGGTCTTTTTTAAAAAAATAAAAAAACATATTTTTGCCAACTTTTCGACAAATATATTGTCTTTATCAAGGAAAAAAAATAAGAATTGTTAAAAAATCTTCAAAACATGATAACTTTAACTTATATTTTAGGAAAAATAAGTAGGTGGGAACACCATAGAGAATGGTGTTACAAATACTAGCAGTTACAAATAAGCCAGTTATCGCTCATAAAAGGCCTACCGTTGCAGTAGCAGCTCATCAGTCGAGTAACAATAAAACAAATTATTTTAATTTTTATTTTTGTAAGGAAAATCATAAACTGATTTTATTTTCAAAATTCAAACCAATAGCGACTAAAGCGAGATTAGAATTTGCAAAAGAAGGAAAATTATGTTTAAATCGTTTGAATTTTTGGCATAAAGCTAAAAATTGTCAATTAAAAAACCCTTTGTTTATATGTCAAAATAAACATAATAGTTTCAGACAAAAAAGCAAATACTTCAGAGCAGACCGCCAGCCAGCGAGTCAGATATACCTTTTGACTAATGCACACTGGAGTTCTGCAAATAGTTGTGTGATATTACCAACAGCAATCGTATTAATAAGAAATAACTACGAGTGTTTATCCATGTAGTGCCTTGCTGGATAGTTGTAGAGATAGAATTTCGGAATACCTAGGTTATTACTGAAAATATTGTGAATTTGTTGAAAATAAAAAAGCAATCAGGCGAGGTTAGATTAATAATAAGAAGCTTTATTTGTAAATAAAAAATAAACACATTAAAAAAATAATATGTAATAGCTTTAGATTATGTAATCTAAAGCAATTTCTAAGTATGGTAAGAAAACCGTCTGCCAGAGGCTTCTGAATTATAAATTAGAGGTACGTTTATTTTCATGAAATAATTCAACCTCTTAATACGCTATTTACAATTAAAAGAAAAAAAAAATTTTTAATATCTACAAGTTCGTTCATTTCTAATTTTTTTTTCCCGCAAACTTCTTGTCTATAACTATTTAATACTGGATATACCATCATAAAATGTTAGCTATCCTTCTTCTTCACCCACATTACACATGGAACACAGAAGAATCCTCAAGATTAGAATTATTGGTGTAGGACAATCTTCATGTGGAAACTCCAAAGGCGTGGTTGAGGTAAACATTTCATCAAATAATCATTCGTTTAATAAATTAATTGATACTTTGATGATGAACAAGATTACCAACTTGCCTAAAATTTCGTTAAACATGAATGAAAATAATTTAAAAATTGAATTAGCCGATCCCAATTGCGGAATACCTAGTGAAATTGATCTATTGTTAGGAGTAGATGTAACGGCAGAGACATTTATTGAAGATAAAATTAATAATACGTTATATAATCTTATAGCTCATAATATCAAATTTAAGTATGTTATTATGGATGAATGTCTAAAATCACGTTTATATTTCTACCCTTAGTAATCTTACTACATTTAAAACAATTTTGGGAAATAATTTAAATAGGAGAGAGTTTGCGTGAAAACATGGAGAACAAGAAAGGGTGAACTTTATTATGAACATCTATTTGTAATCACTAATCACACATATTAGTTAGTAAATTTGTTGTACAATTACCATTGTGAACCAGTCAGTCATTTCAGTGATTCCTTTAAACGTTTCTTTTTGACATTGCTTGGTCAATGATTTAGATTTATAATAACTATCGAAAATTTATTGAAGAATAAATTGGTCATACTATAAATGCTAATATCAAAGGTAAGTATGTTATTCCTGATCATTGTAAAGTAGACTGACAAAATTGCGCGTTGTGTTCGATTCTGCGTGTAAGTCTTCGACCGCACTAACCCGGACATCCTCTTTACTTACTTTCTCTCACTCCTAGTAAGAGGAAGTATTGTAATCGTGTCAAATTTTCGATATCGAGTTTTCACCGGAAATATCCGTTCTGAGGTCCTCTGAGTCCAAAAAAAGTGGTTTTCAGCAAATGGTCTGCAGGTGTGTGTGTGTGAATGTATGTATTGAACAGCATAGCTCAAAAACGAAAAACCCTGGAAAGTTGAGACTTGATATTCCGTTTAGGTATCACCATGGAGTCTGACAGTACGTCCCGATACAATTATGTAATCAATACTGGAACCGTGCAATAGCACAGCAAAATAGTTTAAGACTGCCAGATATAAGTGATATAGCAATTAATCCATACTCAAACTGTAATACAAACAAATTACAAATATTATTCACTAACGCAAATACACGCACACAAACCATTGAATTTTCAAAAAATTCAATATTAATGAAATTAAAATAACTAATACAATGGATAATAAAATAGCATCATACATACGAAAACACAAAGACAGAGAAAAAACACATAATTTAAAGGAAGTAGTCTACGCAATAAACTGTGAATGCCGCCAGCAAAGATACATTGGACACACAAAAAAATTTTTAAAAACCAGAGTAGAACAACATAAAAAAATCATTAAATAATAAAACCAACACTGAAACATCATTGATAAAACACTATAGACTTACAAATCATAACCTTGATTTCAACAATGTAATAGTAATGAACAGAGAAAAAAACAATAAAAAGAAAAATGCTAGAGGCAATAAATATAGCTTTAAATCTAGATAATATAGTAAATGACAGAAAAGAATGTACACAGGCAAAAATTTACACTTATATTATTAATACTCTTAAACAATATCTAGCGAAAAATAGCATCAATAACCTATAAATCAATAACCTCCACACACATATATATAATATCTTATATAGCAAGCCTGTACAATTACAAGAGTCTAAAAAAAAAATTATAATTTCTAATAATTAAACATTAACACTAATTATACAAAATTAATAGCAAATACATTTTTAATATATATAAAACATTAAATAAAAAATATATAAAATTTCATAAATTATATACCTAAATAAGATATAATATATATCACGTGATTGACACATCAGCAAAACATTTTTTCAAATCAGTCTACCATGAACGTCTATTCAAATTAGGTCCCAACTTACAAAAGTATGTAACGAAAAATATATATTGTACATAAATATATTATTTGAATGAAAGTGTAGCCCCGCCCACACCTGAGGGCTAGTGTCTATCACTACAAATGAAGCTACTACGTACACAACAACAAAAATCTTCTTTATTAAGTTCTCTGTATGTTACAGGCAATGCAGTGCGAACTTGACTGACTTCTATATTATTTTATTATTCTGTCTATATATATAAAAAATATGGTCTCTAGTATTTTCTCTGTTATATCAAAAAAAATTAAATTAAAAACAAACAAACAATACAAAAACGCCAGGAAGCCCTGGCTGGAAAATCGCGACGAAAATGACCTGGGGGCAAGCCGCCACAGACCCCCCACATGGACGATTCGCTGACGCCCATATGGATTTGATAGGGCCACTGCCTACATCTCAGGGGCGGAGATATTGCCTTACCTGCATGGAAAGGTTTTCTAGGTGGATAGAAGCAGTACCTCTCGCCGGCATTACCGCCAGCGAGGTTGTAAATGCTTTCTACGGCAGCTGGGTGAGCAGACTCGGCTGCCCTACCGACATCACAGCCGATCAGGGCACCCAGTTCACTTCCGAACTATTCAAGGAGCTAGCCCGGATGACCGGGGCAAGGTTACATCACACGTCAGCCTATCATCCGCAAGCGAACGGCATGGCAGAGCGCATGCATAGAACCCTCAAGACGGCGTTGAGATGTCACGAGGACGGGCGATGGACGCAACTTCTGCCTACGGTCCTATTGGGACTGAGAACGGCGGTTCGAGAGGACACAGGCATGTCACCAGCAGAAATTACGTACGGCACGACACTGAGGCTACCGGGGGAGCTGATAACAGGTAGTCCCGACAAGCAAGCGGGTACACCCGCACAGGAGCAAAACTGGGTCGCAAAGCTAAGACGCATGTTGGAGCGAGTGCGACCAGTACCAGCAACATGGCACAGCACCCCGCACCCATTTGTGCACGCGCAATTGGCGACTTGCACCCACATACTCCTGCGGCGGGAAGGACTGCTTCCCGCTTTGGCGCCAGTATACGAAGGTCCCTACCTTGTGCTGGCGAAAGCAGAAAAAACGGTTACCATCGTCAAGAACGGAAGGGAACAGAAGGTAGCATTAGATCGGGTCAAGCCGGCCCACCTGCTCAGCGGCGCAGAAGAAACAGCAAACCATCGTACGCTACTAGGGGGGCTCTGTGGCGGCTTGCCCCGAGGTCATTTTCGTCGCGATCTTCCAGCCAGGGCTTCCTGGCGTTTTTGTATTGTTTGTTTGTTTGTTTTTAATTGTTTGTTTAATTTTTTTTTATATAACAGAGAAAGTACTAGAGACCATATGTTTTTATATATATAGACAGAATAATAAAATAATATAGAAGTCAGTCAAGTTCGCACTGCATTACCTGTTACTTACAGAGAACTTAATAAAGAAGATTTTTGTTGTTGTGTACGTAGTAGCTTCATTTCTAGTGATAGACACTAGCCCACAGGTGTGGGCGCGGCTACAAACTGGTGACCCAGAAGAAAAAAATAGAAACTAAACCGGACACCCATACAATAAGGAAGAAACCAAGGGCATGTAAAGCCTATTTCGTCAGCGTCAAAGCAACAACCCAAAAAAAAAGAAAATTCCAATATATTCGTTTCAAGTTTCAACATTACAATATAACATTGGAAATAACCATATGATTAAGTAATTCAATTGAATATATTTTTTTTCCAAGCCATTGCGTGAATAGACAATATAAGCATCGTCAACCAAAGAAACGTAGCTATTTAATAACGATAAATAGCTAAAACCATAAGGGACACAGCGAAACATGCCAACCAAAAGAAACACTCGGACGAAGCGGACGCCGGCTAAGGAAGAGCAAACGACACCATCGGAGCCAACGAAGCAGCCTATGGTATTGCAACCGAACAACTGGTCCGAGACGTCGCAAAGAGCAACCCCAAAGATGCCCCACTTCTGCAGCGAATTTATAGATACATGGCTCCGGCAATGTGAGCTCGTCATGGAGCAGGCAGGAATCCTGAACGAAGCCGATAAGTTTACATGCATCGCCGACGGAGGTCATGGCACAGACACAGCAGAAGACGGTGAGTATGCTAGGCTAAGGCAATTTCTCCTCCTCAGGTATGGCAGTACACCAGAACAGCGCCTCCAGCGGCTGTTCTTCGTTGGGGAGCTGGGGGACCGATGGACCTCAGCGTTGCTGAGTGACCTCAGAAGGCTAGCAGCGGGAACAGCGGCCGGAGACGCTGTGCTAGAACACATATGGATGTCGAAATTACCAGAATCAGTGGGGGTCATCATCGTAGCGCACCGACCCGGCACTCCTTTGATGTCAAACAAAGGAATGTTCGGGTGGCGGCCATCAAACATTTCAGGCACTGGGTAGAGGACGTCAATTTACCCTCTTCACAGACCACAAACCGCTGACATACGCCCTGACACAACAACCTCACAAAGCCTCACCACGTCAAGTACGATAATTAACATACATTGCACAATTTACATGCCACATACGGCACATTCGCGGTCAACACAATACAGTCGCAGACACGCTATCGAGGATAGCAACCATCAACACACAACCAGGACTTGACTACACGCAAATGGCAAAAGACCAACTCACCCGACCCGGACTTACGCAAGTACACACTTCCGCCTTGCAGCTGGCAGACCTGCCATTACCCATAGGCACCGGTACCATCATATGCGACCTATCCACCGGACAGCTCCGACTGTTTGTTCCAGTAAAGCACCGGGTCGCAGTCATACGGCTAGTCCACGAGCTAGCGCACACCGGCCCCAAGGCGACGGCAAGAGCGGTCAACCAAAGATTCGTATGGCCTCATCTACAGAAGCCGTGCCAAGCCTGGGTCAGAACTTGCATGGCATGCCAAAAGAGCAAGATCACACAACACACAAAGTCGCCTCTGCAAGCATTTCACCCTCCACATGGACGATTCGCTCACGTCCATATGGATTTGATAGGGCCACTGCCTACATCTCAGGGGCGGAGATATTGCCTTACCTGCATAGATAGCTTTTCTAGGTGGATAGAAGCAGTACCTCTCGCCGGCATCACCGCCAGCGAGTTTGTAAATGCTTTCTACGGCAGCTGGGTGAGCAGATTCGGCTGCCATACCGACATCACAACCGATCAGGGCACCCAGTTCACTTCCGAACTATTCAAGGAGCTAGCCCGGATGATCGGGGCAAGGTTACATCACACGTCAGCCTATCATCCGCAAGCGAACGGCTTGGCAGAGCGCACACATAGAACCCTCAGGACGGCGTTGAGATGTCACGAGGACGAGCGATGGACGCAACTTCTGCCCACGGTCCTATTGGGACTGAGAACGGCGGTTCGAGAGGACACAGGATTGAGGACTGCAAGTCACCAGCAGAAATTACGTACGGCACGAC
Organism: Triatoma infestans; assembly: GCA_011037195.1. Lineage (NCBI taxonomy): Eukaryota > Metazoa > Arthropoda > Insecta > Hemiptera > Reduviidae > Triatoma > Triatoma infestans. The sequence continues at coordinate 345,121 of JAAEAF010000988.1, read as the reverse complement.
ACCGAGGCTACCGGGGGAGCTGATAACAGGTAGTCCCGACATGCAAGCGGGTACACCCACACAGGCACAAAACTGGATCACAAAGCTAAGACGCATGTTGGAGCGAGTGCGACCAGTACCATCAACATAGCACAGCACCCCGCACCCATTTGTGCACGCGCAATTGACGACATGCACCCACATACTCCTGCGACGGGAAGGGCTGCTTCCCGCCTTGGCGCCAGTATACGAAGGTCCCTACCGAGTGCTGGCAAAAGCAGAAAAAGCGTTTAACGTCGTCAAGAACGGAAGGGAACAGAAGGTAGCATTAGATCGGGTCAAGCCGGCCCACTTGTTCAGCGGGGCGAAGAAACAGCAAACCATCATAGCGCGCCCGCACGCTACTGGGGGGGGCTCTGTGGCGGCTTCCCCAGGTCATTTTCGTCGCGATTTTCCAGCCAGGGCTTCCGGGCGTTTTTGTATTGTTTGTTTGTTTTTAATTTAATTTTTTTTGATATAACAGAGAAAATACTAGTGACCATATGTTTTTATATATATAGACAGAATAATAAAATAATATAGAAGTCAGTCAAGTTCGCACTGCATTATCTGTAACCTACAGAGAACTTAATAAAGAAGATTTTTATTGTTGTGTACGTAGTAGCTTCATTTCTAGTGATAGACACTAGCCCACAGTTGTGGGCGCGGCTACAGCAAAGGCGCACTGCGATACCGCAGAGTATACAGAAATCGCAGGCATCAAAGACACGTGCCCCCCACGAAGCAACACCACGACAACGGAAACGACATCCGAGATCACACAAATAAAACATCACATCAACAGGCTTTCAGAACAAATGAAAGCACTAACCATGTCCAAGCGTAAACCACACTACTGTTTCATCGCGATTTTCCAGCCAGGGCTTCCTGGCGTTTTTGTATTGTTTGTTTGTTTTTAATTTAATTTTTTTTTATATAACAGAGAAAATATTAGAGACCATATGTTTTTATATATATAGACAGAATAATAAAATAACATAGAAGTCAGTCAAGTTCGCACTGCATTACCTGTAACATACAGAGAACTTAATGAAGAAGATTTTTGTTGTTGTGTACGTAGTAGCTTCATTTGTAATGATAGACACTAGCCCACAGGTGTGGGCGCAGCTCTGTGGCGGCTTGCCCCCAGGTCATTTTCGTCGCGATTTTCCAGCCTGGGCTTACTGGCATTTTTGTATTGTTTTTTTGTTTTTAATTTAATTATTTTTTATATAACAGAGAAAATACTAAAGACCATATGTTTTTATATATATAGACAGAATAATAAAATAATATAGAAGTCAGTCAAGTTCGCACTGCATTACCTGTAACATACAGAGAACTTAATAAAGAAGATTTTTGTTGTTGTGTACGTAGTAGCTTCATTTGTAGTGATAGACACTAGCCCACAGGTGTGGGCGCGGCTACAAACTGGTGACCCCGAAGAAAAAAATAGAAACTAAACCGGACACCCATACAATAAGAAGAAACCAAGGGTATGTAAAGCCTATTTCCTCAGCGTCAAAGCAACAAACCCAAAAAAAAAAAAAATTCCAATATATTTGTTTCAAAGTTTCAAAATTACAATATAACAGTGGAAATCACCATATGATTAAGTAATTCAATTGAATATATTTTTTTTTTTCCAAGCCATAGCGTGAATAGACAATATAAGCCTCGTTAAAACAAAAAAACGTAGCTACCTAATAACGATAAATAGCTAAAACCATAAGGACACAGCGAAACATGCCAACCAAAAGAAACACTCGGACGAAGCGGACGCCGGCTAAGGGAGAGCAAACGACACCATCTGAGCCAACGCAGCAGCCTATGGTATTGCAACCGAACAACTGGTCCGAGACGTCGCAAAGAGCAACCCGAAAGATGCCCCACTTCTGCAGCAAATTTATAGACACATGGCTCCGGCAATGTGAGCTCCTCGTGGGGCAGGCAGGAATCCCGAACGAAGCCGATAAGTTTACATGCATCGCCGACGGAGGTCATGGCACAGACACCAGCAGAAGACGGTGAGTATGGTAGGCTAAGGCAATTTCTCCTCCTCAGGTATGGCAGTACACCAGCACAGCGCCTCCAGCGGCTGTTCTCCGTTGGGGAGCTGGGGGACCGACGGCCCTCAGCGTTGCTGAGTGACCTCAGAAGGCTAGCAGCGGGAACAGCGGCCGGAGACGCTGTGCTAGAACACATATGGATGTCGAAATTACCAGAATCAGTGGGGGCCATCATCGTAGCGCACCGACCCGGCACTCCTTTGGACGAGCTGACACAGATGGCAGACCGCATTCTTGCACTAAAGCATGCTCAATCTGTAGCACCCGTAGACACCGCCGCACCCGACATACACCACACAACACGACTACAGCAAAGGCGTCATGCGATACCGCAGAGTATACAGAAATCCCAGGCATCAAAGGCACGTACCCCCCACGAAGCAACACCACGACAACGGAAACGACATCCGAGATCACACAAATAAAACATCAAATCAACAGGCTTCAGAACAAATGAAAGCACTAACATGTCCAAGCGTAAACCACACTACTGTTTCTCCCACGCGCGTTTCGGCGCCAGGGCACGCAAGTGCGCACCTCCATGCGAATATCCGCATGGAAACAGCTGGGCCAGGCGCTAGAGGCGGCGAACCCCCTGCCCTTCAACCAAAGCCGCCTGTTCCTTACAGGCGAACATTCTAGACTCACGTTCTTGGTAGACACGGGTGCGGAAGTCTCGGCCATACCACCCACACAAGCAGACGCTACCTCACGCACTTTCACGCACGCATTAACAGCGGCCAACGGTACGACCATCAAAGTCTACGGAACAAAATCCATGACAATCGATTTAGGGAAGGGCGTCAAGGCACAATGGACCTTCTACATCGCAGACATTGCGAGGCCGATAATAGGCGCCGGCTTGCTTACAGCGCAGGGATGGACGGTAGACCTCAAGCACCAACTCTTACACGCATGCACAGACAGGCATATTAGGCCAACGACGCCTACCGCCCACACATTACACTCATTAGAGACAGGGTGCGCTTATGAAGCATTGCTACAAGAGTACCCTCAAGTAACCACAGCTTCAGCGTTCCGTCACGCCCCGGGACACCAAGTGGAACACACTATCACCACTAAAGGGCCAGCCACATTCGCGAAACCGCGCAGGCTTCCACCAGATAAGTACAAAGCCGCTAAAGCGGAATTCGACATCATGGTAGAACGGGGCATCTGTAGACCTTCCAACAGCATCAGCAGGCCAGCCCATTACATATGGTGGAAAGAAAAACGGGGAATGGAGACCATGCGGAGACTATAGGCAATTAAATGCGCACACGGTGCCGGATAGATACCCCCTCCCGCACATCCAGGATTTTGCCAGCGGGCTTGCAGGAAAATCAGTATTCTCCACCGTCGACTTAGAGAGGGCCTACCACCAGATACCAGTGGCTGCGCAAGACATTCCCAAAACCGCAATAATCACGCCGTTTGGGCTATACGAGTTTCCGCGGATGACTTTCCAACGATTCATACACCACGTAATACGAGGGCTGGACTTCTGCTACGCTTATTTCGACGATATATTAGTCGCGTCGGTCGACGAAGCCCAGCACCAACACACCTCAGGCAACTCCTATAGAGATTAACGGCATACGGTGTCACGATCAACGCAGCCAAATGCCAGTTCGGAAAGCCGCGGGTCGAATTTTTAGGGCATATAGTGTCAAAGGACGGCATTCAGCCAACGCAGACAAAGTGCGACGCCATAGCACAGTTTCCATAGCCCAAAACTGTTGAGGAGCTCAGCAGATTCCTAGAAATCATTAACTTTTACAGGCGCTTTATTCCGCACGCCGCGGACCTACAGGCACCTCTCTTGCAATACCTTAAGAACAGCAAACGCAAAGACAGGCGCCCGATTACCTGGTCCCCTGACACAAGCAGCATTTCAACAGTGTAGACAGGCACTAAACAATACGGCGCAGCTCGCACACCCGCTTACCAATCCAACCCTACACGTCAATTTACCCTCTTTACAGACCACAAACCGCTGACATACGCCCTGACACAACAACCTCACAAAGCGTCACCACGTCAAGTACGACAATTAACATACACAATTTACATCCGACATACGGCACATTCACGGTCAACACAATACAGTCGCAGACACGCTATCGAGGATAGCAACCATCAACACACAACCAGGACTATTTTGTAGCCGCGCCCACACCTGTGGGCTAGTGTCTATCACTACAAATGAAGCTACTACGTACACAACAACAAAAATCTTCTTTATTAAGTTCTCTGTAGGTTACAGATAATGCAGTGCGAACTTGACTGACTTCTATATTATTTTATTATTCTGTCTATATATATAAAAACATATGGTCACTAGTATTTTCTCTGTTATATAAAAAAAAATTAAATTAAAAACAAACCAACAATACAAAAACGCCAGGAAGCCGTGGCTGGAAAATCGCGACGAAAATGACCTGGGGGCAAGCCGCCACAGAGCCCCCCCCCCCTAGTAGCGCGCTACGATGGTTTGCTGTTTCTTCTGCGCCGCTGAGCAGCTGTGCCGGCTTGACCCGATCTAATGCTACCTTCTGTTCCCTTCCGTTCTTGACGATGGTAACCGTTTTTTCTGCTCTCGCCAGCACTCGGTACACATATCTGGAAATAAAATTTAAATAAATTTTGGTATAATTTTCGGACAATAAAAAAATTAAATACAGTTGTAAAAAAATTGTATACAAAATATCTAATTGTAATATGAAATTTACAGTAAATGTTCTAGCATCCCTATGAAAATGGCACGTTTAAGTGTCGAAACGTGGGAGATACTATATTTTAAATAATAAGGAAATAAATACAATATTTTGTGACTGTAAGAAGGTTCATTTCTATTATCCTATAGAAAAAAATGCCAACTGTTTTTTAGAGGAGGTTATAAAGTAAAAAATGTTGAGTGTCAGTGCCTCGTGTATGGAAGTATTGTATTTGGTTTTATTAGTAAATAAAGTTTGTTGAAAGGAATTTCGTCATGAAAATTTATTTAATAACCGAAGATAATAAATTGATCCCTGAACAGCAGAATTTGAAATGGTTGATTGATATCTTACTTAGAAATAACATGACTTTCTGCGCCTAAATTTAGCGTGAAATGTATGAAATTTATTTTTTGTTTATTTAAAAAATACTTTTTATAGATTAGTAAATTGTAAAAATGAAATATTTATAGTGAACCCGAGATTAGTATGTGTCTGTGTTCTTCTATTTTACTCAGTTTTATAGCTCAGTATTAAAATAACAATATTAAGGGAGGAAAAATCAGTTAAAATGACCGTTAACTGACCTCTTAAAAAAATGTAATAAGGAATATTATTCATAAAAATTTGGTGTGAAATAAAATTTGTAATTGACAAATTTTATAGTTAGTATACCAAATTTAATGAAATTCGTTGGTGTTATTATGGTGAAAATCGCGATGAAAAAACTGTTCCGTACAATCGCACTTCCAGTTTACTAATTTTCTTGAAATTCGGAATTTTGGCAAACTATTTAATTTCTAATTAATTTTGTTTCGATGGCAGAATTTTATAATCAACTACTTACTTTTAGAAGTCCCTTTAGTTTTCTAAGATTGTAATTACATTTGGTTCGTCCACGTCTTAAACTTGCTTCTCCAGTTTGGACTCCATATTATAAAATTCACATTGATACGATTGAACGTATCATAGGTTTCTTAGGAGGATTGCTAAAATGATGGGTTATCAACTGAAAGATTAGCTTATTCTGATGTGTTGGATTCCCTTAATTTGAGCACTCTGTCCTTCAGAAGACAAAGAACAGACTTTATTTTCCTCTTCAAACTTATCATTTTAATAGATTGTCCTGAATTGCTGGATTTAATCGATTAAAAGTTATTATTCAACAAAATATTCCCAATCCTCTCCTATACCTAGACTTATGTCCCTTGGAAACAGTATTTCTAATGAATATGATCTCTTCCTGCTAGAATTAAAATGAAAATTATTGCATTTGCCATCAATAATTTGCACCAGTCGTTAATTAGTTATACTGGATATTTACATTTATAAGATTTCTACTTGTAATAGTTATTGTAAAATTATAAATAGTGTCCCTTTAATAGTGTAGTCTATTGTTTATCTATAAAGTCAGATTCATTTACCTCTTTTATTTTCTAGCTCTCCCTTTGACCTAGTCTTTAATTGGTTATTCTTATTATTAAATTCATAGTTTTATGCACTTTTTACTATATTGACTATATTGTCACTTTACTAATTTGTATATGTTTTTGTTTGTTGTATTTGACTAAATACTATTATTTTAATATTCCTATTTATATTCTTATTTTTACTTTATATGTTCTATTTGTTTTTTATTCTTTTCTATCTGTACTTTGTCTATGTTTCGTGTAGTGTTTGTTTTCTTTGATGACGAGATAATTAATTATAAATGGGGTATAACATCGTATGTATAAATAACACTAAAATAGCCCTTTAGAGGAAACATAACCCTCCTCCACCCCCAAAATCCCCCTTAAATGAGTTTATTCGGAATTTCAAAAAACGTTGTAGAGTTCACACAGTTGGTTGGGACTACATAGAACATCGTTGGAAGCTATTTTTGAGGAAATGGCAGAAATCTGAAAAATACTTTTTAGCAAAAACGCACTTCCAGTCATCCGATTTTCTTCAAACTCGGAATTTCGACAACTTATTTAATTCTAATTAATATTATTTAGATGAATAACTAAATGATTGAGGTATCATTTTATATGATTTAGGTGTAACAAACTGAAAGAGCACTTTAGAGGAATTCCTGTCTTTTCTATTTATATTATTTTGTTTATAATTTTTGAAGACAAAGTATAGAATTTCTACTTTTATATTCTAAAACTTTTACACTGATTGGTTAGTAAAATTGCAGATGATGGTTTATTATTAGAACGAGGCTGAATAAGATTTTTTTGGGGGTGAAGTTGGATATCCAACTAAACGAACATCAGACGCCAGCGTAGGACGTTGAATGGCTAAACAGCCGAAGTCATGGCGTAGGTAAAAAAAAGAAGATTTTTTCAGTTTGCGTCTCGAAAACAAATCCAACAATTTTTTTCTGACTTATAGGCCTAAAACTTTTATTTGAAACTTTTTTCAGAAAAATGTACTTCAGACGTTTCTGGGAATTCTATAATAGATAGGTTTAGCTCTAACCAGTCTTAGTTTGATGTAGATTGATAGTACGTTGCCTGTAGAATATAGTATCACATTCAGATAGTCTAATATCCCAAAAGCCAAGAAGTATAACCACTATCTTCAAGTGATATGAACAACCAAACGTTTAGTAAAACTAAAAAAAATTTGTTAGATAGAATTGTTAGTGAGTATTCCTTTACCAAATATATATTTTTTTTCTGTTCTAAAGGATAGCAATAAACAGAATGTACTATCATTAAAAATTTTACATTTGGTCACAGTAAGAAAACTAATCTAGCAAATGTAGGAATTTATTCTTAATCGAGTTGTTCGGGTCCTTCATTCAGGATCATACTAAAGATGGGTGTACACTCGAAAACCGATTAGTGACCAAAAATGAAGTAGGCTATCACGGAAAGAAATCTCATCCCTCATCAATGCCTTGCTTGACTAACGTGTGAAGCCGCCTGTTAGGCGGCCTCCAAGTATGTCACCGTCTGACATATTGTCAACCTCCTCCAGGGATGATATCCTTATGGATCTCCATTTAGGTTGTATGGTAACCTCGGGAGTGGGTCCCATCCGAAGGTCCTTGATTTTGTTTCTTTATGTTATTCCCACGAGAAGTTGGGGAGGTAAGTCCAGCCAGTGAGAGCCCCGCAATGACTGGGTAAGGCTAATTACTCTAGGAAGGCGCCTGGTATTCAGAGGCTCCTCGGAATTAGGCTCCGGGACCTCTATAGGCACGAATCGCATAACACCGCAGGTTTGAGCCGGACAGAGACACAGATCTAGGAAATAGGATGTAATCGTTGACCCACCATTGCTCTAGTTAGCCGTGAACCGGAGAAACCCAGATGCCACGTTCCCAGCCCCCACGATGTGTGCGTTAGGGTTGGCTTCCTGCCGAAGCTTTCTAACGCACACATCGTGTAGTAACGCAGAATTTGGGGGCCTGCAGTAAGATTAAGACGTGTGAGTTTTCACACCAGATTTAAAAAAGAAGATAAAAACTCATCTCCAAGAACCCGCTAAGCTGTCGAATTAAGCAGCTATAGTGATTAAAATATAATAAATTATAATCAGACGGATTTTCAAACGGTTTGCACTGTTTGACATAGAATTTTCTTGGGAATGTTAAGATGGATGAGGGGTAGGCGCTAGGGAGTGGAGCCCCCGTGAAATGCGTTAATATTGCAAATTCTGCTGGACGGATTTTCAAGCGGTTTGTACCACTTGACACAGAATTTTCTTGGGAATGTTAAGAGCGGTGAGGTGTTTTCTCAATTATATTTATATATATATATATATATTTGTGGTGTGTGTATGTGCTGCACAGAATAAAATAAAACCATAGAACTCGAACTTGATTATTCGTAGACTCATTAACAAAAAACTAAGAGATAGGTTCATATCTGTTATAGTTTTTCCATCTTTTCCTAAATATCATGAAAACGGTGGGTCGTAGTTTTCTCTCGAGATATTTGAAATGATGTACATTAAGAAGAGGGACGTTAGCCCACATTCCAATCCACTTTTAGAAAATTGTATATACCATTTATACTACCATGGTAATAGATACTAAACATGGCTAAATGAATTGATTGGAAAATAAAATTGATTGAACAATTGAGTGAAGTGCATTCACACAATACAGCGCATCGGCAACTTCCCGGGGGTTCAGGGGCCCGACCCCTTGTTGTAAATAAATGAATAAATAAATCAAAGCTATGTAAATTGCAGTTTGAGAAAATCGTGTGAATGTAATGACTTACGATTAAAAATAGTTAAATTGCATCTCTAATACTATTAAAGATATGACTGATGATCGTGCAGGAGAAGTCGTTTTCCGTCCACACATTAAATTGGATACCATTTGTTTTACACAGACAATTCTCTATTTAGCTTTTGCTACAATTGCGTCTCAAGGACAGAGTATTGATCATGTTGGACATTATGTGGATAGACCCATATTTAGCCACGGACAGCTGTATGTTGCGCTGTCGGGATTCTTTCAAAATAAGGAATAATAAATAAACGTACTGGTACTATTAAAAACGTTGGTTGGAAACAAGTTGTATAACTGTACATTTAGGCCTATGATTATGTGTTTTGTTTGTTCTTACAATTCTCTTTTTGGCAGGCATCCATCCGAGGGCGACATGGGGGCTGACCCCCTTACTGCGTTAATATTGCAAATTCGGCTGGATGGATTTTCAAGCGGTTTGCACCATTTGACACAGTTTTTCTTGATAATGTTAGAGGAGTAAAGGTTGTGAGCCGAAGGCGCCAAAGGGCGGAGTTCCCCTAGTCAATATATAAATTATTACATACGAATTCTACAAAATGTCTTTTAATAGAAACAAAAGAAAAAGCTACTGATGTTAATGTTAATATACTTACATTTTTTTACTATCCCTTATTTTCTATTCAAGTTATAATGAATTTCGAAACAGACAAAAGAAAAACTTGAAGGATCTCCCATAGAAAAAAGGAAATTTAACTGAATTGGCAACATGCCTTACAAGAAACATAATTTTACTGAAAGGATAACCAAGATAACTGATCGTGCCCAATTTAATCGAAAAAGCTGTAATAATTTCTGCATTTGATTTTCAAAAACAAAATGAACCCATAGCCCTTATATGTACATCATTTCAAGTCAAATTAAAATATATAGTGAGCATTACTTGGACCAATATATTGAATTTTATTACATTTTATATTACAAATTTTATTACATATTAACTTTGTTGGATTAATACATTCGACATAAATGTAATAAATTGATCTTGAAAGAATGCCCATTCCCTTTGATAAATACTTTTACATGATTAAAAAATATTAGAAATAAAATCATTTCTAGAATTAGAAAAAAATAATTTCTTAAAAAAAAAAAATTAAATTTTGATAAACTAAAATTAAATCTGTTGTGGTGGTTGGTTCCGCAGAGCTGGAAAGCATCAGAGACATTTTCCGTGGAAGCCTGCTTCATTTTGTGGTCATTTGATGTGGTCAGATGACCACAAAATGAAACAGGCTTCCACGGAAAATGTCTCTGATAAAATTAAATCATTTTAATTTTGCTTAATTAAATAAAATAAACAGTTCCAAAATTACAGACTAACATTCAGATAATTTAAATATTGAATATCAATCAATTTATTGTAAGATTTCTTTAAAAATATTTTTTAGTCAGAAGAATAATTCCTTATGTTTCTAAAAATAAAAAAATTATTATGGTAAAACCATAAAAGGAACACTGGAATGCAATGAAATATATACAGGAATGATGTCAGTAGTTTTGTGCGCCAGATTATTCAGCAAAATCGTGTTTACAAACCAAATTCATTTCCAAATTTTATTGAAAAGATCCATAAATGAGTCATAGACCATAAATGTAATGGCAACATCTAGACAAACACGTGATAGTCTTGGAATTGTTCCTTTATAAAATGCTAAAAGGCCTTCATTTTTCCATATTTTAATAATGCAATCCAAAGTTCCACTATATTTGGCAGCCTCTAGACCTTGCATTCTAGTTTTAACCACATCCAAAGGAGTATTACCAAACACAGATGCTGCACCGGCTACAACCCCCATCAGTCCAACAACAGGTTTTGGAACATACGTGTCTGGGTTTCCGCCCCTATATTTATCTTTAAGTGTTTCCATTACAAAGAATCTGATAGCCTGATTACTTCCTTGTCTCAAGACTGTAGGTACTAAACCTTGATACACTCCTCTCAAACCTTGTTCTTTAATGATGAGTGATACACCGTGTATGAAACCTTTAAATTTTGGTTCGGCTGATCGCCGATCATTAATGAATTTTACTTTAATTGTTTCCATTGGAGTAACAGCAAATACTGCTTCAGCAACACCAGCGCCCAAACCACAAAATGCTCTGCCAAAAGGTGCTAAATTTCCTTGTTCATCCGCGAAATTATTTTTTAACGTTTCAAATGCTCCAAATCTGACCGCTGCTTTAGGTATAGATCCATAAATAAGAACACTAAGGCCACGGTAGAGACCAAAGAACCCATGCTTCTTTACTGTCTGCTTGACGCAATCAATTATACCTGCATATTGCTTAGTACCTCCTTTTTCATCCAACTGAAGTTGCGTTTTTACATATTCTGTAGGATAAGTAATACATATTTCTATACCTCCAGTTATTCCACCAGCAACGATTCCTTTCAACGATTTGTTTGCATTACTTGATAAGGCAGTTCCTTTTTCTAACATCCATGGTCTGTTATTAAATGGATTTATAATCCTCCTTTGTTCCGGCTTTTCATTAAATAAGTAAAACAACAAATACATCACTCGAGATAAACGATGTTATACTAACATTGCTAAGCAAAAGATAGATCTAACAGCTGAGATCTACTAGCAAATTTGTACTAATTTTTTTCCGCATACTTGTTTCAGCACAGCCTTTAGTTAGAACTAGGGATTGGGTACTGAAAAAAAAAAGGAAGGAATTATTATTAAATCTCCAACCCAGGATCAATGGATAAAAGACAATATATCTGCAGGAAAGGAATGTTATGAAATATTGAGTTGTCTCTCTCTCTATCTCTTTCGATAAAAATACAAGATAGTGATATTCCTATTTTGTTAAGACCATCCCTCTTATAAAATAAAAATAAACAGCTTGATATAAAAAATTCTAATCGAGCTCTATCGAAGAGAATGAGCACTGAAATACAGTAAAAAAAAAAAAAGGAACACTATATAGTAGCTACTGGTCCTTCAGTCCTCTTTTCCGACATTCTGGATGAAAACCCCAGTCCTGCAGCATAGGACGAAATAAAGAGTAAAGTTTAGCATGAACTGCTGTGAGAATGCTGAATGAATCAACAGCTCCCTTTGTTTTTCAGAACTATCAGTTGGAAATGTGGATACTAAAACTTTTATTTGGACTTACCAAACATTCTGCTTCATTATTTTAAATTTATTTATTCGGTTAATAATGTTTTCTTCTGTATTTATTTGTTAATATCCTAAAAGTATTTTTCAAGTTATCGATTCTAAAACTGTGACCTCTATCAAGTATTGACCTAAATATTTATGACTGTAGTGTTCTATAACTCTTTCAATGTCTAGCCTACTTGGAAGCACTCTTATTATAGTTAAGGTTATAAACATTACATAAATTTTTGAGGTTAGAAACACTGGTAAAATTTTTTTCTGTTCTGCATAACCTAAGATAGAAATTTTAAACAATAATAATCTTAATAAATTGACAGTTACGATACAATATTATGTAAAAATCTGCGAATTATTCCACATTCCCTTGTTAGCTAGGTTATTAGGTCGTTGACTCAATCTTATTTTTATAGTTATTTAAGTAACACTGTACACAGGGTACCTACATACAAGAGATTATTAATTTTTTTTTATCTTGACTCTTTTGAATTTATAGTCTTTATTTTAAGAAGAAAAAATTTCTTCCATAAGTGAAAAGAAAGGCCACAAGTTCCCTGGTGGTTATGGGTATCAAATGCACATACACTAAAACACAAACACACACGCACACACTTACACTGAAAGAGGAGTAGGAATGGAATTCTGTGTTGCGGTCATTTGTACTACAATATATATATATATATATATTATACTATAGTATATATACTAGAAAAGAGTGTATCAATTGCGGTGTTGCATATTTCGAGTGGCCTGCCTCAGCCAGCCGTACTGGCTTTGCTCATCCTGGTGAAGGGAGGGTTGGATAGTAACAAGGACAGTAGAGAGGTCTTTGAACCGTTCTAACGGCCCTCATTCATACTAACGCGCCCCTGGCTTGCGGCATCTCTCCCCACCCGCTATCAAATACACATACATGCACACACGGGCAAAGACACCAGTTCTACCTGCACACACACACACACACACACACACACACACACACACACATTGTAAAGTTGAGTGCGTGCGGCACACTCCTGTTCGGCGCACGCGTCCGTGCTCCTTGCAACCTCCAGACGCACTCACACGAGAGGCTCCCCTACATTTCAAAAAATTCTCTTCCAGTTTTATATTCCATTCTTAAACCTATATAATAATATAACCTATTAAATATATTACTACCATATTGAAGAATGAATACTTAATCCTTTTTCTATTGTTTAAATTACCAGGAAGAAATTAACAAATAATAAAACATTGCAACAAACACATTTACTGTAAAGTATCAAAGTGAGAAGTCAGCTGTATTTAAATAAAATACAGTTTAAATTAAATGCCATGGTGATTAAATTATATTATAAATCTATTAAGATGAAATTACAAGTGATATTTCATAAAAACTTTAATTTTTTATCAACTTTTGCTTATATAAATTATCCAAGAAAACAGTAAAATGTCAACAAAATCTAATTCAAATTGATGACTGGCAAAAAGTCTAAAACATTATATATATATATATATATCATTTATTATAGTCATTATATTATATATACAATCAAATTCTCATACTGACCTTTTTTTCCTTATTGATGTAAGAGGAAGTATATTGCATCATGACCATTTTCAAAATTGATTTTTCATTAGCAATATGGCCTTATTTTTGAGGATTACCCCACAGAACGAAACAAATGCTTTGTGTGTATGAATCTGGATGAACAGTGTTTTTTTTTTTAATTTAAGGCGCGTTAGCACAGCTAGACTCGAACCCGGGTCCTCCGCGTTGGAGCCAGAACGCTAACTACCTTCTCTAACAGTGTGTTATTTAGTACATAACAAAGAAAAATAACAAAGTAAAAATAATAATTTCGAAATATTTAAACGTATTTTTTAGTCAAACAGCTCAACAAAAAAAAATTAATGAAATATAGTGTCTACATTAACACAACTTTCTCTTACTACAACTTGCAAAATTGTAATTGATAAAATTTTATAGTTAGTATAATTCAAATTTTATGAAATTCGCCGGATGTTTTTATGGAGAAAATCACGAAAACTAAAAATAACTGTTCAGTAAAAACTTCCGGTTTACTAATTTTCTTGAAACTCGAAAGTTTGGTTATTTATGTATTTCTAATTAAATAAATTTAGATCAAGAATTGTTATGATCCCCTAAGACCGCACTTTAGAAGAAAACATAATCCTTCCTCTCCCCCAAAAGGGGGCCAAAAGCCCCCTTATATGGTTTACCCAATGAAATGTTGCAAATAAAAGTTGTAGCTTTTTATATATGTAGTTTACAGACATAGTTTAACGAAAATAATTGGAGCCGTTTTTTGAGAAAATACCCGAAATCTGAAAAATACTTTTCACCAAAAATGCACTTCCGTTAATCCGATTTACTTCAAACTCGAAATTTTAACAATATATTTAATTCTAATTAATATTATTTACATTATGGAATTGTATAATAAACTGAAATAGCACTTTAGAGGACAACCTAACCCCATCCGCTCCATCAATAGAGTGCACTTAAATCAATTTTCCTGGATAAATGTTTGAAATAAAACTTCTAGATCTTTGTATCTGTAGTAGATGAACCAAGTTTAAAGAATGTCGTTAGAGCCATTTTTGAGAAAATCGCAAAAAAAAGGGAAAAAAATCATCAGTAAAATGGTATTTCCGGTTGACAGATAGCTTACTGTCAGATCATATGGTGATATCCAAATGGAATATCAAGTTTGAACTTTCTATGATTTTTCGTTTTTGAGGTATGCTGTTCATACCCAAAGACCATTTTCTAAAGACCACTTTTGTGGACTCAGAAGACCTCAAAATATATATTCCAGTGAAAATTCGATATCGAAAATTTGACACGATTACAATACTTCATCTTACTAAGTGAAATAAGACAAAGTGAAAAGTAAAAAATTCAAACTTAAATAAGTTACCGTTTAAAAAAAATATTTTAAGTACCACTAGAAAATATTCAATAACCCTTAACCGGAAATGATTTACCATATAATAGTGAATACACATAATCACATTCAAATGAATCCTATACCATATATATGTTTGTTATATGTATCAGTTCTTACAATATAGTTCACATCAACTATGTATTTAATGTTAATACAAAGAGCTACAACTTTTATTTGTACATTTTTTCTGGAAAAATTCATAAGTGGTTTTGTGGGATCAAGTGATCATGGGTTGTGTTATGTATTTCAGTTTATTATACAATTCTATCACCTAAATAATATTAATTAGAATTAAATATGTTGTCGAAATCCCGAGTTTGAAGAAAATCGGTTGACCGGAAGTGCCTTTCTATTGAAATGATTTGTTTTCTACGATCTTATCCGTGACAAACCGACAGATTTCATTAAATTTCTAACTATGAATACAAAGACCTATCACATTTGTCGAGAACTTTTTTTTCTGTTAAATTTCAGTTAAAGAAGTCTTGTGTGAGGGAGGAGATTGTATCGTCTACTCAAAAAGTCATTTTATTAAGTTTAGTGTCTCCAATTGATATATAATTAAAGTTGAAAACAAGCGAACATTTAGTAATAATTATAAGTTTGAATAAAACTTGTCAGTTAAATCTTTGTAAAAAAAAGTCGTGTGATTATTTCACACGAGATTTTTATAAACTTTTTTAAACCACTTCTACATCTAGGCAGTTCTCTTTTATTTTACATATTCCAGGAAAGATATGAATTTCATACAAATTTCTGAAATAGATTAGCCTCTAAGTCACATTTTAATATTATGTACGGTTCCACCAACTTTGCAATTGTAAGATTAAGGAGTCTCCAGTCTGCAGGAAATTTGTCAATAGGAAGATAAGTGTTTCACACCTGATTTTTACTTTTTTATTTTTCTTCAATTGATCTGTTCTTAACTGAAAAACAACTGTAATTTGATCGAACTGACCCCCATAAATAGTCCAGCTAAAGGTCAATTAAGCGTGAAATGTCAATAGAAATTCAAGATAATCCATCGCTAGGTTTATCTGGAAATAGTTTTTACCAAAAAAAAAAGTTGCTAATACACTTGAAAATGGATTTTAAAAACATTTTAGTCAGAATATCACCAAGAAATATCTTTCAAAATTATTACGGTCTCTTAATAAAAACCATCCAGGGGAATTCTTCAATTTATTTTCTAATTTTCTAAAAGTGCAAGATTTTTTTTTCTTACACTACAATTTTTACTTTCTCTTACCCCTAAGTAAAAGGTGAAAATCGTGCCAGTTTTTCGGGTTTTCACCGGAAATACATGTTTTGGGATACCCTGAATACGAAAACAATGTTTTTTGCAAATGGTCTGAATATATGTGTGCGTATGTCAACAGAATATCTAAAAACGAAAAGTCGCTGGAAGCTCAAATTTGGTATTCCGTCTAGGCACTACCATCGCAATACCAAAGTATTAGTTGCCTTACAGCAGACACGAAGATTTCGGGCAAAATCTATCAACTTTTTGGATGGAAGTGCAATTTTAATGCAGTTTTTTTTTCATTTTTTCGTGATTTTTCTCGAAATCGGTTCCAACAATTTTCTTTAAACTTCGATATCTATGTTCACACATAAATAACTATCACTTTTATTTGGAACATTTTCCTGGGAAAAATTGATTTTTGGGGGTTCTGGGGGAAACAGTAGCGTTATGCTTCTTCTCTAAAGTACCACTTCAGTATAATATACAGTTTTACCACCTGCATAATATTAATACATATTAGAAGCATTGATAGAATTCCAAATTTGAAGAAAATACGATAACCGGAAGTGCGATTTTTGAGATAACAGACCTTAGATAATACAGTCAAATAAATGGAGTAAGAAAAATTTATGTGAGTGTTTACATCAAAATTTTATAATTATTATAGACAAATTGTATTCAAACTTGGAATGTTTACTCAAGAATATACATGTAAACTGTAAATTTTGTTTGAGAGGGCTGAAGGTGTAGGAGCTACTTGTATGTGATTAAATTGTACACCAATAGGCTGTTTTTTCCTCAGTCCACATCAAAACTCAAAATAGCAGTTTAAATTTAAACCACAGGATTTCTCCAGAACCCTTGTACAATCAACTTTCCAAGAAAAGTGTTTCAAATATAAGTGCTAGATTTATAAAGGGGTGGTCACGTGAATCCAATATCGGTCGGGACAGATGCTAAGATGATGATGAATCTTTAAAACAGAATCTTTGAAACCACCTAGAGAATTTCTACCCTTCTTGTCATTAACTCTTCAATAGCTTCGCGCTTATTTTACATATATATGAAAGATTGTTATTCATTTTTTGAAGTGTTAAATAACATCAAAGTATTTTGTCGGATTTATTAGGTTTTTGTTTTCCCAAAGGATTGATATTTACAAAAGTAAACATAAATACATGGCCTTGAAATAAGTGTAATAGAAAGTCAGGATATATCCGCCCATGTGCAACATCTAGATATTGTGAGAACAGACCATAAAAGTGTGCCAAAATTTCCTCTATTTAGGAGTACTAAGAAGCCCAAAAGAAGGCGGTAGCAACATAAAAAACTAAACATGAAATGAGCTATGATTGAGTTCTAAATTCTTGAATATGGTCAAACATTATGACTATAGAAACTGTAGCAGAAGAAGAAACTGTAACATGCGTTGGTAAAGAGCGTAGCGCTCTATGGTTATGAAACATGGAAGCTTAAAGCATGGTAGCATATTTTTTGAAGGAAAAAAATGTTGAGGTCTCGCGTCTTCAACATATCCCGAATAATGAAATCAGAAGAATGGTTGATCAAGGGGGCACATCATTCTACATGAGTTGGTACCAGGAGATTCAATTGGTATGGCAATGTTAAAAGTATGGATGCAACTATATGGCCCGAAAATGATAGAGAAATGAGTGCCAATTAGCATACCGTTCTAGTTCGATGTGTGATAGAGGTGCAGAGAGGGAGCCTATAAGACCAAAATCACTACGACCTAAAAGATTTACTGTGGCTCTTTAAGCGAGTAAGTGTGTGACTGTGACCTAGAAATTGTCTTTGAGTATGTTCAGCCAAAGTTTATATCTTTGCGGAGGTCTTATATTGTTTCAATGTTCGAGTATCAGGTATGTGCTTGTTATGCTCGCTCGTATCGTTACAACCTGGGATAACCGCAGAGCCATCATGATTCCTGAAGAAGTGGCTATTTCCCTTCCCCTCTTCAGAATCCCGTTTCTAATAGAAATAAAAGTTTCTTAGTAGCCTGTTTTCCTACCCCAGCAACATATATCGATAAACCAACAGACATTATCAAATTATTTTTAGTAGCTGCTTGGTGATAGTGGGAGTAGCGAATGGTAGATAAATTTTTCCTCATGAATTAAGAAACACAATTCTGTTAAAAAAAAAAAAAAAAATTAGTACAGGCAAGCAGGATTTACACTGCAAAGTTACAATAAAAAAAAAAATCAAATATAAGTAACTTAATCAAGTAAGGCATGGATAAAAAAAAAAAACCTGACCTAGGGGAGTTACAAGTATGCGACGGCCTTCTTACATTTTTACACGAAGCTGCTATGGTGGTCTTTATTTAATTTAGTATTTTTTTTCCAACTCTTTATATTGTGATTATTCAAAACAAGTTTTTGATTGAAATAAGAATAAGAAATTTATTTGAAAGCAAGTATTGGAACGTTTTTACGATTATCAGCTGAGTACTAAAAACTACTTAAAGCTACTTACTATAAACTGCGACCAGTGCTGTTCATCGCTTATAAACCTTACCTTATATAAATATAAATTAATAAATGATTTTCTTTCCCGTTCCAAGAAAGAATAATCCCATTGATTTTAATTCAGCTCTAATGGTACCTTAATAATGTTGATTAGAAGTCCGCATGGGCTCAGCTATTAGAAGGTAGTGGAGGATATCTATTTTTTTTAAGGAAGCCGGCATTTCTGCATGGGTACTCTGGCTTATACGCTTACATTGATACACTTGTATCATATCATAATAGTTCTATGTGCAACTACTTGAAATTCACCTCCATTGGCCTTCTTTTTAGAAGTGATCATATCTTTGAAAAAATATCAAACATTCAAGGAAGCCACAATGGGTCTTCAAGGACGCATAGAGATAGGTTTTAGCCATCACATTTAAACATGGGTTTCAGGACCAAGGTTTCACTAACGTATTGACAACTTTTTCGTGGTCTTCAGAAGGTTCAATTAGGAGTTGTTGGTAAGAAATTACCAACTGTTTATATGTTCTGAAATTGGAAACTTTGATTGACGAAATCCCTGCATCATGCAATGTATTCTGAAGTTGGTGACAATTTTATCAGAAACTTGTATGTGATAGGTAATTTTGTTTTTGGGAAACCTTAAAAACTCATTAGAAAAAAGGAGAGATCTTCTATCGCTGTTCTTTTATTTTATTTAAGGCGCATCAACATGTGTGGTCATCACCGGACAGTGAGCTGTAGAGGCTCCTAGGTGGAGAAAAATATATGGGCATTACTGCCTGGACGGACTGGAACTCAAGATCTGAGCGCGCTGTCATTGAGCTAATCACTTCCTACTTTCTATGGGAAAAGCCCTTGTTGTACAAGGAAATAGCTACGTTACTTTTTCATGGATTTTGGACTCCCTGCGGTTATACTGGCTTAACATAATTCAGAGCAATATACTACTAAGCAATACAGATCATTTGATGAGAATTTTTTTTTCGTATTCGGGGGACCTCAAAACATGTATTTCCTCCATTTCGGAAATTGTGATTGCAATACGCCCTCTTACTAGGAATAAAAGAAAGTAACAACTTCCGTCCGGAAAAAAATCAGTTTCTCGGATACAAATAAAAGAACTTTACAGATGCAGGGACTTACACCAAGTTAAAAGAAAATCGCTGGAACTTTTCTTTTTGAAAATAACAAAAAAAATCTTGGAAAACCCCATTAGTAAACTGGTATCTACTTGTGGTTGATTTTTCATCACAACTCTCATTGCGTTCGAATCCTTATTACATGGAATACCAGAATTGAACTTCTTGTGATTACTTATTTTTTGTCACTTTAGTGCTTAACAAAAAGAAAAACTTATAAAAGAAATATAATAAATCTTAAAAGTAATTGTAAATTCTGAAGAAACTGAATAAAAACAGGTTTGTAAAAATAATTGTTTTCACTCTATTATCGAGAATCTAAGCAAAAAATCGATAACAGAAAGGTCATCATCATTAAGAGTAATAATACAAAATATTATAGTGAAGAAGGTATGTATTACAACCTTGCGTAAACATTCTGTAAGTATAAAAAGGTTAATTATTCTATAATAAGTTGCCCAATCTGCCCATTCTCAGCAAATTGTATTACATTTCTAGCTGCAAACTATTATTAAGTTTTTATTGCTATTTATCTGGAGAACTAGGAATTGCGAATATAATAAAATATTTGGAATATATTTATGTTTAATAAAAATGCTCCTTTTCATTAAAATACTTTTATTTATTGCTTTTCTTTTATAAGAGGAATTTACTTCGCTATAAGAGGAATTATTGTAATCTTAAATATGTGAAAATTAGGTTTTTCTCCGCAAATAAATATTTGAATTTCCCTAGGTAAAAAAAAATAAAGTGGCTGTTTAGGTCTTACCATGGGGGCCCATACAAAGGTTTCAGTTTACAACGGTTAGTAAGGTTTTTCTCGAAACTGGAACGCCTTTAACGAGTTTCTTTGAACTTCACTTACTAACTATAGCCCTATAATTTCTATTTGAAATATTTTTGCAATAAAATTTATTTTGAAGGGCTTCTAGGGAGCTACAATGTTATATTATTCTCTAAAATTGCAGTACCATTCATGATTGTTTTACATGTACAATAGCATTAAGATACTATACATACATTGCTAGATTTCCATGGTTGAAAAAAATGTTTAATTGGAAGTGCGAATTAATCGAACAGGCTTTTGACTTTTAAGAAGTTTCCATGAAAAAGGCTCTAACAATTTTCTTTCCTTTTTTTAATTCTTTTTTATTTATATTTACACCTGAGTCATAACAATAGTAAATTTTACAAATGTGGATAAATAATCAAATCTTTTTGTGTAAAAATTCTTGAAGAAAATTTATCAGTTATACTTAATTATAATGCAATAATGCGTCAGGAAGTTGTAGTGCATCACAGTGACTTTTTGTTTAAAAAGGTGCAAGTAAATGTCAATGATGTATTTCAACTTATTTGTTGATTTAAAGTATGCCACTTTCCCCTAATTAAGTTAGTGGAAATTACTTTGATAATGTATCAATCAGTAAACAAACAATGTAAAGTGTAATGATTGCCAAGTGAAAGTAAATAAAAGTCTAGAACAATAAAGGATAAAATAATTTTTATGAAATAAAACTGCTTATATTCAAATGATTTGAAATATATTGTTAAAAATAAAACACAGAATCAAGTTGTTTACCTATTAAAAATATCACATCGAACAGAACTCGAATGACATATACCTGTTTGATTAATAAAATTTTGAATTTAGGCCGCATCTGTTGAAGGCGGTTTGGTCAGTCTAATAAATTCTACATTTATGCAATACAACATCGGCAGCAAGCACATGTGACAAACAGCTACTTGCCTTATTAATCTAATCATTAATAATAATCGATTTAGTAATAAAGTGAATGATTTAAAACTAGTGATAAATAACTATTTCATAATAATGTTTAACCTATCTAAAGTAAATTATGCATTGCAGTTCTTTTTAAAATAACTTTTCAAAAACACACATTATACGTGTCAATATTTTTTTATCAATTCTCATTTAGTTTTGCACTTAATTAACAGCTTTTAAGTTCAAGAAACTTTTAAAGTTTCTATTGCTTTTAAATTTTCACATTGAAATTGCATTAAATGTTTCATAAAACATCTGTTAAATACAAGTCTTTTTCGTGTTAAAAGTTTGATGTTGGCTGCACTAGTGCACACTGTGCTTAACAAGTTTAACCTTCAAGTACAAAAAATATATGTATATTGTGTTAGAGTTAAGTGACAGCTCTAAAAAATTAATTCAGTTTTTAATTTCACTTGGGAAACAACGAAAATCTTCATTCAATTATTATGACAAATGCGGTAGGTTTATCAATTGGTGTTAGAAAAAAAAAACAGATGTTTTCAGTGCTGGCGTGCAGATATTTTTTCGTTCGGAAAGTTTTTCTTCTTTGCCATGCCGGGTTATTAAGGAAAATAAGAACTCGGTGTTAAACATTGATACCGACTTTCTCTTACCGCAATTTACACAGATAAATTTTTCTTCAAACTTATAATTCACATACATATTTGTTTGAGTTGTCTTCCATGGGAGAATCTAAACTCAATAAAATCACTTTGAGGAAAACATAACTTTATCCCTCCCAGCCTAAAACTCACTTAACTCAAAAAAATCATTTAGTAAAATGATACTTATGGTGCTACCCAAACGAAATGTTAATTTTGAACTTTCTTTGCGGTTTTTCGTTTTTAAACACCATGCTGTTCATATTTTTGGACTCAAGGAACCTTAAAATCTGTATTTCTGGTGAAAACTCGATATCGAAAGTTTGATACAATCCCCATAATTTGTGTTACCTGCAGTAAGGGAAAGTACTGCAATAAATCTCTATAAATTTGTCTATGTTTGAGTGAAATTAGTTTGCACTTGGTTAAAAGTTAAGTAGCTTAAAAGGACAAGTGAATAAAGGCTTCCGAATTATTTTTTGGTTTAAATAGTAGAAGTAAGTCTGTCAATGTTTACTATTATGATGTCTTTATTTCTGTTGCTGTTTATTAAAATATCATCAAGGAAAAATTTAATCTTAAAAATGACGTATATTTTAATCACGTCTCTATGTTGGGCTGGATAAGTATTTCACTGAATGCTGCCACTGTTCTGTGCTCATCTGTTAAACCACTTAAGAAAAACATGCAATTTTCTACATAACAAGAAACAAACAACTCTTTGTAATACTATAAAATCTAATTACTATCTTTATTAAACATTTAATATGGATCATACATTGCAAATCTTTTTCTTAATGATGGCTTAAATTATTATGAATTCCAAGAAGTTGTTGAAAGATCGTTGTGACAGTTGTTTTTAAAATTATAATTAGTGTTAAAAGCAAGCTTTAAATTTTCGTCTACATTACTTAAACTCAGTTGGTAAGTATTTTTCAGAAATATTTTAATTTGAATTCACTTTTATCAGGAGTTTTTTTTTTTGCTAATAGCTTTAATTATTAAAATAAAACCTTATGCAAATTAAAAAAAAAATTAATTACAGTACTGCTTTCCCTGATTGCAATTAGTAAAATTCATATAATAAATATTTTTTAAACTTGCAAGGTTTACTAAAAGTTTGGTTGGCTTGTATTACATATTATATAAATAAATCTGGGAGGATTGTCATCTTTACCTGAATATTACTTTATGTCAACGCGCTGTCTCAACCCCTTACTAAAAGCTTTGTAACGGCAGTTTAAATGTACGCTTAATCAAAGGTTCTGCATATTTAGAAACCTCTAAAATGAATTTTTCCTGAAAGGCTTTAAATAAAGTGATAGTGTAAAGAATTCGAAGTTTAAAGAAAACTGGTGGAGCTGTTTTCGAGAAAATTACGAATAGAATAGAGTTTTAATGAAGAAATAATTACAAAACAGGTACAATCATAAAAATAAATTTACACTTATAAGACAATGTACATCTGTCAGTCTGTCAAGTTAGCCAAATAATAAACTTGAATTTCTTATTACATCATTAAAACAGAAACCATAAACTAAAGCAAGTTTTATATCAAGAGTATAAAATAACAAAAGAGAAAGAAAATATAAAATGAAACAAATTGTAAACAGTAAGTTTAAATGGAAACTTTCGCTGACATATGATTAATCTACTCATTTTCGACTAAAAATTTTCTGTAAACAACCGCCCTGCTAACGAATTGGAACAGGCCGCACCAATTTAGGCCGCTCAAAATGCCGACCACTTCCTCCTCCGTAAACGCGAAAAGTACGAATATATTTATATTAAGTTTCAACTTCCAAAGATTTTTCGTTTTTGTGTAAGTAATACATACAATTACCCCACACCAGAAAATACGAGTTTTTGGAGAAGCTTCAACTCAACACTTCATAAATATTATTGGCAATGAGGGCATGGCCCACTTCCGGGATGGAGGTTATCTTCAATTTCACATCTCCAGTAATGGTCGAGAGGATGGCGAAGGGTGCATTAGTATAAGTTAGTGGAAATCCCTTAAGCCGACTTCCGCTTCATTCCCTTGTGAAATGTGATGATGAAAAAATAAAGTTACATCAAAAATATCTCCTTGAAACTGAGCAATAGAAAAAAGTGAAACAACGAATCCGATCTAAACGATAATAAGGAACATGCCATTCATTAGGTGACTCATGGATGGTTCAAGAAACCCTGAGGTTGCTTGGGCCAAGAACCAGACATTTGGAGCTAATGGGCGCAGGTTTCCCAGCATATTCCAGGCGGATGATAGTCCGATTTACACCCCCGCCCCCGCCCCCGAGAATTGTAATCAGTGCATAGATAGTCCGATAGTGAGAACGTGATCAAAGCATTGAGCTCATGTGTTACCAGTTCGAAATGGTTAAGAAAGCCTTAGCAGATCACTGGGCTGCTACAGTGATTACAGTCCTTTTTGGAACTAAGGATGATGTCTTGGATGGTAATGAGATGATCAACAATCCTGACAAAGAAAGACGCCACATTTCCCTTCTTGAGTTGAAATAGATCTGGAAAAGGTCTTTAGGCTGAGTCTACCCTCATTTTGGCACAATTAGGGGACACAATTGATCTGTTAGGGTTTCATGCATTACTTCTTCAAATGGGAATTTTATTATTCCTTATAATTGAAATTACGATAATAATAACATGCGAAAATCGCCAAAACCTACTTATAAGCCATCACTAATTTCTATGAAAAAATAACTTGGAATTAAAAACGTTTATCCAAATATTTATGTATTGAAAACTTTATTTTTATAATTTCAATTTAAAAGTTAAAATAGATCAAGTGACATGGGCCCTGGGAGGCTTTGGATAGCGTAGGGTTTGCCCTCCCCTTTTGTGAATAATAATAATAATAATAATAATAATAGATTAAGTGATGAAGGAAATTAAATTAATACAAGGAGTAATTTACATAAATATTAATCTTAATTTCCATCCAACTAATTATTGTTGATAATTTTCTAAATACAAATTAATATAATAAGTGGACTGTGCAGAGAATCCGCTGATGATCTAACGGTATTTTTTATTATTAATCTGTTTGAAAAATGAACGGAATGTTGCCACTATGGATATATAGAAAAGAGAACACGCCCCATTATTCTGAGTATTAAAAATAAAAGATTTATGCGCCAGAATAGTGCGCTGGAAGTTGAACATTGAACATTTATGCAATTTCCGTTCTTCACACAAACACTGATACATAAACAGATGTTTTACAGATCTATATATAAAGTTTCTTCAAGACAAAAATCTAGAAGGAAACATATATATTTATGGAACAACTACAGTCAACAGTTCTATTTTTTCCCTTCTATTTGAGAATTTCTCTTAGAACTGTTCTCAAAATCCGTTCAGTAACAATGATTCTCAAATTCAGAAATTTCAAGCCTCTATTAATCAGTCTTGTCATATTGTCCACATAATAAAGTTCACGTTCAGTTCCATATTTTCTTTTCATTATTTTTCAAATCTAAACCAGCCCAGCCAGGAGGGGTTGAGCCCCCTCTCATAGGAAAGCTTAAAAGCGCCCTTAAAACACAGTCTAAACACTTAATTCTCTTAGTGCAAGTCTCCCAGTTCTGACGGCAAAATTATTATTTCCGCTGTGAGAAAGTAGATAATTGAAAAAAAAAAAATTAATTCTTAAATAACTTGTTACTGGAGAGAGACTTAACCCCGCAACTCAGTTCCTCTTGGGATCTATGTAGCTATCGAAGAAGCCTCCTCTAATCTAGATACTCTGAGGTTTAGTGATTGCCTAAACTCTTCTGTTGATTCCCAGAAATTTCATCTTCTGTTGACCCCTGTTGAACCAAGTCTTTAATTTGATCTTACCTATCCTTATACATAAACGTAAAGCTCTAGGATGTCTACTTTTGCTCATAACCTCATTAAAAAAATATCGTGGTAAAAGCCTTTATTATACAAAGAAAATTTAAGATATTTCCCAGCAAGGAACTGCAAAGTGAATCTAATCTCACAGTCACCCCTCATTTGGGAACCTTTAGTCAGTATTTTGACTTTGATCTGAATCCAACCGAAGGAGGAATTAAGGATCTAGATGTATGGATCACTTGACGAGAAAGTTGATGTCTTGACAATCAATAGACGGCCTAAAGAAGGCCTAAAAATGAAGAATTGCTATTATTAATATTTATGAGTTGAGAAGGATTCATCATAAGGACGAATCTATTCTTGCTTGGAAGCTAGATAGATACGCATATGTCCAGAGATAAGCCTATAGCTGGTTGACACAAATATTGTAGAGAAACGCCTAATTATTTTGCCAACTACTATTTCTTTAATCCCACAGGATAGAAGTGCGCCTCTAGAGGGAGATATGTAGTTTTTCCAGAGTTCTAGAAATCCAAGCTTTTCTGCCTAAAAGCCATCAAGCTTCTGTGACCAGTAATCTATTAGAAAGAACTGGATAAAGTGTATGTGATTAGCAATAAGAAGAAATCTGATCTTTTCCAGTTGATAGTAAAAGTAAAAATAATTCATTACAAACATCAATAAGAAGTGTATTATTAAGAGAGAAAACATTGTCCATTACTAAAACTGAAAGTGAAACAAGAACAATACTGTAAAAATTGAAAGGAATGAGAGGGAGTGTCACTTTATATATAAAAGAAAGAACTAAGGGAGAGAAGACAAATTTCATCGGTACAGTATCCGTCTAGATGTGAAAGGAAGTCTCAATTACTACCAACATCATCAACGTACTTCCTATAATGGTAGAGTTATGTAGTTTTCATGGCCAATAATATTATATTAACATTTATGAGTAATTCACTAGGTTTTGTTTTTACTTTCACTTTTTCGTACAAACCAACTTGGAAATACAGATTATTAATTTTACATTGCAATTTATATATATTTCTTCAATTTCAATTAGTCGTACATTTCTACTTCCTTAGAAGATGAATGTGTGCCTTACAAAGCCGAAGGGAAAGTAAATTATGGAAGCTAAGGGAAAATTGACAAGCCTTAAAAATATCTACTTCTTTGGATGCTCAAGTTATAAAAAAAAAAATCTGATGGAACCACTTGACCGACTTTCTATAATCATAATTGATAAATTTGTCAATGTTAGTTGCCTTCAATATCCATATAGGTGGTGAGATTCTTTAGCACTTAGCCTGTTAACGTCAATAAATTGTAGTCCAGCAAATATGCGCTGCGATCAATCCCAACACCACTTTAAATCTAACGTCATAAATAACTCGTCGAGTTAATTCCAAACAAATTCAAAAATCCTGTTTCGGTAGCACTTTCGGTTACCCGATTTTTTTTCTCCAACCGATTTTGACAAAGTTGGATCTGTTGTCAACCCTTATCAATCGGTATATGAAAGCATTCCTTTCCTGAACTGAGGAAAGATCACTACGTTGATCAAACGTGGGCTTTGGATTAGCCGACCGAATAGATTTGCCAAGGAAGAAAATCATATTCGGCAAACTCTTAAACAAAACGGTTAGAAGGATAGGCTAATAACCACCACTCTCTTTAAGACCAAATAAACTCCCTGGAAAAAAAAAAAAAGAAATGGAGGAAAGAAGAGAAAAAACCAGAGGTATTTCTCATAAGTGCAAGAACTCCCGCAAAGTCAGAGAAAAATTGACATACAAAAAAAAAATTTGAAAGTACAATATAAGATCTATGCATGGAACGATAGAAAATCATCGTACATAACATGCAACGTCATCCAATAGCCAATCACTTGGGAGCGGCAAAATGGAAGAAAATTAAGCCCCGCCCACTTAGCTGCAGTAATTTATTTGAAGATGGCGGGGGAAGGGAAGATAAATCCGCCTGACTATTGCTTTGTATTAAAACCATCTACTGTGTTCCTGCCAGTGTTGGTGTAATAATCAAACCAACAATTATGATGAAGCCTTCTATTGCATTATGGGCGAAACATTCTTTTATACCAAACCACTGTTTCCATGGCCAATGAAAACTGAAGCGGTCACTACCTTAGTATTTTAAATTTTACTCATGTTTTTTTTTATCATTTATATTATTTTCTCATTTTATATCAAATCATTTTTCGGGCCGTTTAAAGAAAATCATTTTTCGAAAAACTGATAAAAAAAAAACCTATTCAGTAAAATTGCATTTCCGTTGATGGATTTTCACCAAAAACTTAGTGTCCAGATGTGGCGGTGGTGGTGGTTCTATGATCTTCCTATTTTCTATTATATTTTGTTCATATACACACACAAATAACTGAGGCAATTTGGTGATAAAAAAAAAAATCATATTCAAAGAACCTCAAAATATGTATTTCCGGTGAAAAGTCAATTTCGAAAATTTGACACGTTCGCGATACTTCCTCTTTACTGAGGAGTAAGAAAAAAAACTAAAATTATTCCTGTTTTTATAGAAACTGAAGTCCAAAACAAGGGCTTTAGTATAACTAGGGCTTTTTGAATAACTGTGGTCTTAATAGTAATGCACATATAACTACTTGGTGTACAAAGTTATGAGACATTACTCCTAGGCAGCTGATTTAGTTCGAAGTTTTTTATTAGACGTAAATTTTTGTAGAGGATTATCGCACTGCGACCTGAAAGATCTATTGTGCCCCCTGGAGCCTTCTTAGTGTACTGCCGGCTTCCAAGCATTGTTCCCTAGCCACAGACAAACTGTTCATCACCGTGTAAGAACTACAACTAATAGTGAGTTGTAGAGTCTCCTAGGAAGAGAAAAACTAAGGGCAGCATGCTGGATTCAACCCGGGACCTCCGCGTTGCTAGTCCAGCGTGCTACCACTGAGCTAATCCCTTCCTTCTCCCTTGGCTTACTCCATTTAACTAGGGACAGTTTGTGTAGTGTGTTTGTCCTTGTCTGTAAAGTGTAGAGTGTATGTAGTTAAGTGTATTGTGTACTGTTCTGACGAAGTGCATGGAGTACTGAACTGTGGTAATCTGTGGGGTCGCTATTCCCAAAATAACTGCATGCAACAGATACATATCCCTTTCGGGCCACATCTAGCTCTTATTGCGACACTGATCTTCCGAATCTCGAAATCTCAGACAATTTCTGCTCTGCCTTAGGGGAAGTGCATAGGGCTCCACAGCCCAACGAGCTCCATTTAATAGAGATCTAATCATGAAGTATTTGTGAATCAAATGTTACTACGCAAGAGGGAATTTTATTCCCTACAATTATACCATTTATACTCACGTTTTTAGTTATTTTTCTAACAGCAATAGGTTATATTGGCGAACGCATAGCTGTTAAAATTTGTAATTCTTGCTGATCCCTTTGATCACGCCGTGTACAGTTACCAGATAGTTAGGTGTATTAGCTAATATTTTCTTTTCTTTAAATAACCCTAAAGTAACAATTCACGTTGGCCGCACGGGCACTTTTCAGTGATATTTTAATTATTTCGTCTGTATATTGAACCCTTAATGATATATCCACTCACCAAATGACTTTCTATGTAATTTGCCAATGCTTCCGTCTGCACCTTCAATATTCACAAAGTACGGAGCTGAATCTGTTGATATGTATGTATAACTGATCGTGCTCGTTATATATTTCTGATTAGTGCCTATGTTATTGAATGAGGAGGTAGTCCAATTCACGGCTAACTACCTCTAGCTCCTCACCATAACGTTTATTACCCTTATTTTTTAGTATTCCGCCTCTATGTTATTATTATCGCTTACCATAATAATGGAGTTAGTGCTGTTAGAGAAAAATACAATATTGTACTTCTTATCCGATGTTACTTCTTCAGTGGGATATTCTAAAGGTGGGAGCCAGCCCCATCAGCTTTCTGGTCAATTTAAGTTGTCGAAGATTTGCGATAAAGAGCAATCATTAAAACAAAAAAAATGTAAAGGATAAACAGAAAATGCTAGGGCAATATTCAAAACTAAATAATGTATTGCTAAACTTAATAAAAATTTAAGGTCATTACACAGCTGTATAGAGTTACCCTTCGGGGGGTGCCAGGGATTACGGCATAATAAACAGCTGTATAGATTTACCCTTCGGGGGTGCCAGGGCATGTAAGCATTGAAGGGAACGAAATGGCCGACGCTCTGGCAAAGATGGATGCTGCAACCCGCTTCTATGGCCTGGACCTTTTTGTGGGGTTTCTTGGAAGAACTCAGGAGATAAGGAGGTCTCAACTCTGGAACTCCCTCCCCGGACTACGGCAGGCCAAGATCTGCCTGGGAAATTATAACCAACGGAGATCGGAGGCCTGCATCGGCCTGAGTAAGAACAAACTCCACGTTCAAACTCCTCACGGGGTTTTGGCGACTCAGAAGACACCTTACGAAACTAGATTTAGAAAGTGGCAGCATGCAGATTCTGTGGGGAGGTGAAGGAAACTCACTTATATAGGAAACACGTACTGCGAGGCTGCCACCCAGATAAGATTTAAGAATCTGGGTAGGAACCAGGTGGAGGAGGGGGATATACCCTCTCTAGAGCCCGTCAGGTTATTAGAATTCCTTAGGGATCTTAGCCTGATGGTGGTGCTGTAGAGACGATGATCGCCTGGGACATCTGCTTGTGCTGTGGGCAGCCTGCGGCACCCAGAGGGCATAGCACAATAGATCGTAAGGTCGCAGTGCATTAGCACCCCTCAAAAAAAAAAACAAAAAAAAAAACAGCTGTACCAATACATAAATCTTCTTGTCTTCTTGTAAACTCTATGAAATAGAAGCAAAATGAAAATAACAAAATAATAATTGTAGACATCGCGAGTATTATAATAAGGGCAATTAGCCGTGAATAGTGTGATTAGAAAACGCGCACCAGTTGTTCATCATATAACAATAAAAATAATAATGCATTGTTTATTGTATAGTATATATATGTATAAAAATGGTGAGGTCCACAGGTGACTGACTAAGTACCCTGGTAAGTACTTTTACTCTTTTATTTAAGTCACATTACAAAGAACAACAATTATTTATTGTATATACAAGTTTTTAAGTATGTGGTACCATGCTGAAAGAGCAAATTATCAATATGGTGCTTCTAACATCAATAGAAAATGAATATAGATTTCACTTGAACAGAATGCTATTGAAATTACTCTTAGTAATTGCAAAACACAAAACTACTAGCGCTAAAGAACAAATTGTAATGGACGAAACCTAACCGTTCAACTATCTTTTCTATTCTATAACACTTATTATTGTAAACAATACAATAAGAATAAAGCGGCTTTAAGTACTGTGTACATGGAGATTTCTAGTTTTTCACAATGCTATAATAATATTATAGAGTGTAATATACTCCAGCAGGACATAGCTATATATAGCCAACTGTGTTTTAAGCGTGCAGTTTTTGAAGCTATAACAGTTTCTTCATACGTACTTTTGTGTTCAGTTCTAGAAAAAAAAGGGTGTGTCTATAAAACAGATGGCAATGTAAATGTGAACCAATCATAATGGACGAATATAAACTAAAGGCCGTAAAAAAGATGATGCTTTTGGATGGTTAATGGAAAAAATGAGAGGAAAAAATAAATCAGTTGTGGATATTCATATGACTTTCTTATATAACAGTTATAATTCAGTTTGGAATTTCCCAAACTGAAATCTGGAAATTTTACTGAAGTACAGTTTTCTTAACTACATGAGTGGCGGAGAGAATAGAATAACACTTTTTACGTTTTTACTTTCTCTAATTGCTGTCAGTAATTGTAATTGTGACAATTTTTCAAATATCGAGTTTTCACCGGAAATACACAGTTTTGGCGGTCCCTTGAGTCTAAAAATGTGGTTTTAGAAAATGGTGTATGATGTGAACAGCATCAAAAATGATAAATCGCAGAAAGTTCAAAATTGACATTCTATGTGTGTATCATCATGAAATCCGACAAGAACTTTTATTAACTATAATCACAAAGTGGTACAATTTTTATCTGAAACATTTCTCTGGGAAAATTCATTTAAGGGAGCTTCTGGGAGCGAACAGACGGGGTTTTGTTGTCCTCTAAAGTGCTATTTCAATATGTTATATAATTGTGCCATCTAAATAATATTAAATAGAATTAAATGCGTTGTCCAAATTCTGAGTTTGAAGAAAATCGGTTGATCGGAAGTGCGTGTTTCTACTGAACAGTTTTTTCAGTTTTCTAAGATTTTCTTGAAATCGGCTTCAACAATTTTTCTTTAAACATAGTATTTCACCAACACATACAAAGAGTTACAACTTTTATTTGAAATATTTCTCCGGAAAAATTCATTTAAGGTATTTTTTGTGGAAGAGGCGGTGTTATGTTTTCCACTAAAGTGCTATTTTAGTTTATTGCACAGTCCTATCATCTAAATAATATTAATTAGAATTGAATATGTTGTCATAATTCTGAGTTTGAAGAAAATCGGTTGACCGGAAGTGCGTTTTTATTGAAGTTAAATCAGTTTTCTGATTTCGGATAAAAAATCTTAATTGTGAGATTCCACAAATCAAAAAAAGAAGAAAAATTGACTCTTTTGGTTAGGGAATCACAAGGATCCAATATTGGAATGAGTACAAACAACAAACATAGAAAAATAGATGTTGCGCGACTTTTGAACGGTCAGAGCAATGAAGGCCCAAAATATTTGACCAAAGCAAGCTGGTAATCCTAAGGAAATTATAGGTATCAAGTTTGGATAGAAAATCTTTGGATAGGCGTTCCTCCATCAATGAGTTTGTTTGGTCCGTTGGTAAAACTGTTGATTAACAGTTTTTACTGCAGAGAATTACATTACAGCCCACTTATTTGTTAAGGATCCAGAATTAGTAATAGCAAAAGAAATGGTCCCAAACTCCGCTTTATGTGTGTACAAAACTTGAGGAGCTTCAGCAAAAAAATAATGTCAAAATTGACAAAACTTAATAAATTATGGTTAACAATTAAAAATTTAAATATTCTGGTTTTTATTATGTAATTTTCCGTATTTCTCTTTGTGTTGTTTATGTAGTTCCTGACGAAGGACACCAAAGGTATCCGAAATGTCGAATAAACTTTTAAAGATATAAATGTTTTTTCTTTTGCCCCAGCCAGCTAATATTTTGCTTGTTTGATTTACAACAGCCAAACATAACTATTGTTTATATTGGTATGTTTAAGAAGATTTGGCGTTCATGTTTCTGTCTCTTTCTTGTTCGAAATTCGTTTTGTGAATTAATTTGGAAACCAATTTATTTTCGAAGCCTCCGAAATTCTCTTTAACGTACAAAACTTGCATATATGTGAATACACAACCTTAATTAAACAATTGCAAAGATTTGTTTTCAAATTTATCAAAAATTAGTTGTTCGAATGTTATATTTGTTTATTACATCTTACATCAAAACAAATATGGCCCAACTGAAACACTAAGAAAAAAACAAAAACTATCTATATTTGAAGAGAAATGTATTTTTATAAAATAAGATTATGAAAAATATTTGGCAGGTTATTACTAAAATGTTCGCCAAAATAATAAAATGAGATTTCATCACCTAAGAGAGGTGTGTAAGATGAAATTGGCAATACACTTTCCCAGACACTCTGTGATCACTTTTAGTGATCTAATTAATAAGATTTAAAAAAAGCGAAATCAGTAAATATAGTTACAAGGATAGTCTTAATAAAACGCAATTGTGTCTAACTTACGTAATTGCGTAAGAAAAAAAAATCTGGTGTGAAACACTCACACATCTTTCTCTTACGGCAGTTTACAAAATTGTAACTGACAATTTTTATAGTTAGTATACAAAATTTAATAAAATTCGCCAGTATTTTTATAGAGAAAATTGCAAAAACTGAATAAAACTGTTCAGTAAAAACGCACTTCCGGTTTATTAATTTTCTTGAAACTCGGAATTTAGCCAATCTATTTATTTCTAATTAATTTTGTTTAGTTGGTAGAATTGTATAATCAAATTATGATAGCAATTTAAAAGAAAACATAATCCAACTCCTCCACCAAAAAAGTACCCTTAAATAAATTTTCCCAGGAAAAATGTTTCAATTAAAAGTGTACACAGTCCTATTTTAAAAAAAGTCGTTTCCAAGATTGCAGAAAACTGAAAAAATCATTCAGTAAAGTGAGCGATTTTTACGAAAATCTTAATCACAAGTCTCCTGGTAGCATTTTAACGAAATATTTAGTTTGAACATTCTGCGATTCTTAGTTTTTGAGATATGCTGTCCCACACACATGCAGACCAATTGCTAAAAACTACTTTTTTAGAATCAGGAGGACCTCAATGCGGATATTTCCGGTGAAACTTGATATCGAAAATTTGACATGATTACAAATACTTCCTCTTACTAGCAGTAAGAGAAAGTAAAAATCCGCAGAACTTTCATACTTGGCATTCCATTTCGTCGGTATCACCATGGGACCCGTCTTACGAACTTACTTGCGAAAATTCCTCAACCGGAAGTTGGCTTATTTTTTTTGCGACATTCTTGAAAATGGCACAACGATTTTTTTTCACAACAGATATTAAGAGCTGCAACGTTTCTTTGAAACATTTCTCCGGGAAAATTCATTTAAGTGGAGTTTAAGCTTCAGAATAGGTCACTAAGAAGAAGTTTTATGTTTCAGTCTTTTTAATGTAGAATATATAGAAACATGACCAATTGTATAATACTATAAGAGGGAAAAGTGTAATTATAGAAACTTAAAATTCAGTGACGATTCATAAAAATGGAATCTGAAAGGGATTCGTTTTTTTATAAAAAAAAAAATAATAATAGAAAACATCATGTCAAATCTCCCCCCACCCCCCACCGGCTTGATAATGAATCATATTGTCTGAAAATAAAAGTGATAGAGTCAACACTTTTTTTGTTAAAACTACATCGCTTACATATTACACTATTAATAATCATATACATATATGTGTACATACAGATAATTTAATATATACCATTATTAAATTTAAAATTGATAAAAATAATACTAAATTATAAATTACTAACCACGCAGACAGGATGATTTATTTTAAGTATGCGATTACAATATAAGAATAGCCAAAATTATTACGCCCTCGCGTATTATAATAGTTGAAGAATACTTTTATTTTAATATTTATGTAGGTGTTGACAATAATAATTAAATTTATTAATGAGTTATTCCATAATAGATACAAGATCGGTTGATATTTATTATTCTATTTATTTATTATTTTGTTTATCAGATTAAAATTTGACCACTATTCCAATAAACTGACGAACTTTGTCGTATGCTTGGCGCATATTCGATGTCGTACCTGGAAATATATATACCTTGTCTGAATCCGATATCGAAGAAAAAGTGTGCAAACTTGAATTGACTCGAATCCAATCGTGATTGTTGCCCAGCTGTGACTTGATTAAAAATTTAATATTTGTTTTGGCTCCCTTTTGGATGTTCTGTTTTAATTTCAGGTTTTCTCGACAACTTCAGCCTCTTATTGGTATTCTTTAGTAGTTGTGGTTGGTTCCGCAGAGCTGCAAAGCATCAGAGATAATTTCCGTGAGAGCCTGCTTCTTTTTTTGTGGTTATCGACCGGTTTAGTGCGTTCGCCCATCATGAGTTTTTTTTTATCAAAAAAGTTGATAAGATAGACTTGCAAAGAGCAAATTTAGTTGAAACACTCAACTGGAGTGTTTTGATAAAAACATCCTGATGATGAGCGAACGCCCGAAACTGGTCGATGACCACAATCGGATATTCTTTATTGTTTATTTTCCACCAATATTTCCCGACTTTTTCACTTTAGAAATACACAATAATTTTTACTTACAGAACAATTTATTATTGACCAATTTTTTTCATACTTGTAATTTTTACTAAAAGTATCGATAGATAAACTGAGATTTAAACTTAAATATAATGGTGATAATAGTATACATAAAAAAGCTAACAATAGAATTTGAATGTTTTGCATTGTTTTGCAGAACATAGCTTTTCCCTTGTCATGGAATTTCCTAGAACCTCCATAAAATCAATTTTTCTCTGATATAATGTTTTATATAAAAAAAGTATTAACAGAGAGGAAAATTACAAGAAACTCAGAAATGTGGGTTCTTTAAGGTCGCACTTTCAGTTAAATTGAGTTCCAATTTTCCTTTCAGTTCAATTTTCCAGTTCTAACAATATATTTAATATATAATTTTTCATTAAATTGTCGAGATTTCTGGTCAGGAAGTAATAAAAAAATCTATCTTCTTAGTTTTCTCCAAACGTTTCGGGAAATGTTCCCATCCTTCAGTAGGCCCACATCTATTGTAAAAAATTAAGACATTTTTAATGGTTAAGATTAAATTAGGACAACTAAAAATTTCTGTATTTTTACAATAGATGTTTTCTGAAGATCAGAACGTTTAGGGAATAATAAGAAGATTGGTTTTTATTACTTTCAGACGCAAAAACCTTGACAATTTTCGAAAAAATCATACAAATGGAAGATTCGAACTAAATTCCGCAGTTTTTAGTAATATTTTTTAATATGTCTCTCAATTATATAGATGGTGAAACTATAATTGCTATCAAGTGGCACATTTACAGGATGGTACCCCACACTGCGTTCCAAAAATCAATTTCCCCTGGAAAAATGGTTCAATAAAAGAGAAAGGCATTTCTGTGTAAGACAGGATATAAAGTTTAAAGAAAATCATAGGGCGCTGTTTTCCAGAAATAGCGGAAAACTGTGGATAAAAAAAATGTCGCATTTCTCGTTGATGGATTTTAAACGAAATATTTTGTCAGCTGGCTGCAATACTGATATGTCTAAACAGAATTATCATTTTTGAGATTATACAGACCAATCCATAAAAATATTTAATTAGAGGAACTCAATCTAATGCTTAAGATAATTCAGTCCATCAGATTTACTAATAGTTTTATTTAAATCATTGTAGCAAGGCTATGAAAAGAATTCTTTCTATAAAGAATTTCTGCGTTATAAGTAGCAGAAAACTGTTGTGTAAAATTCCCCATCAATTAGTTAATTCCATAAGAAACATTACTTTAAAGAAGCTAAAAGAATTACTGCTCTAAATCTTTAAGGTTAAATGTGAAGGTCACTAGGATGGAATCTTACTCGGCGAGTCACACATAAATTCTCCTAACAGGTTGGTGCAATAAAAAAAAAGGAAAACAGGTTAAAGGTCTTTTACAATCAAGAAATGAAGTTTTATTATTGAAACAAAAGAACGTTAATTTTGAAACTTATTAATTAATACTTAAAATGTTTTTAAAATTACAATCTGCGGAAATATTAAAAATTCTAGAAAATACAATGAAACATATAATAAACTGTTTTTATTATTTTATATAATATATCTTCATGCTTGCTGCAAGAAGTAGGGCGATGCTGTCAAATTTTCTAAATTGAAATTTGAAATTACAATACATATTTTGGTGGTCCACTGAGCATAAAAAACTACTTCTTAGCGAATTGTGTCTGTGTGTTTTGTGTGAAAAAAGTATATCTAAAAAGAAAAGTCTGGTGTGAAACACTCACACAACTTTCACTACTTTCTATTTAATACAATTGATTAATCAAGAAATTTTCTTTAAAATTGTAATATTGGGCTGGCCATAAAAGTGATGGTGAAGATTTTACTTTATACCTGAGTGCCCTTATATGGAGTGTTCTATGTTAAAACCAGAAAGCACATGAACATTTTAACTAATAGACCTCCAACACTTCACTAAAATCAAGGTTTTCGGAGAAAAGTTTTTAAATAAAGGTCATATGTTTCTATCTATGCAGCAAGCATTCCAAGTTTATAGAAAATCGTTGTAACGTTTTCAAGAAAACCCATAAAATACTTAAAAACCTATTCTGTAAAATCACTATATTAATATCACTTCAATATCACTACATAAGTGGTAAAACAATATATTATACTGAAATGGTACTTTAGAGACGCTA
The DNA here is from genome assembly GCA_011037195.1 of Triatoma infestans. Lineage (NCBI taxonomy): Eukaryota > Metazoa > Arthropoda > Insecta > Hemiptera > Reduviidae > Triatoma > Triatoma infestans. The sequence goes on along the minus strand of JAAEAF010000988.1, from coordinate 306,791 downwards.
CTGTTCCCCCCCAAGAACCTCCAAAAATTAATTTTTCTCGGAAAATATTTCAAATAAAAGTGATAGATATTTACATGTACAGATAGTACACGAAGTTTAAAAAAATTTATTGGAGCCGTTATTGAGAAATCACGAAAAAGTGGAAAATCCACTGTAGTAAAGTTACACTTGCGGTTCATGGATTTTGCCAGAAGTCTTCATGTCTGATGCACGCAAAAAATATTTTCATTTTTATATCAGTTACGAACATAAAGTCACAGTAAAAATTGTATATATTGGCCTGATTATAAAATTGTTTATTTATTTATCAAAAATCAAATAAATTAATTCATAATTTTGTTGTCAAATCAGAGAATCAGATATAAAAGAAGAGAATCGCATATCAGTATAGGAGCTCCTTTAGTATGTTGGTATAATGAATTGTACACTAGTGAATTGTATGTATACTAGGAGATCTATAAAAATGTAGGAAGTTGGAGGTTCACAGTTGGGCGTCGCGCTGGAGATTTTAATATATAAAGTGTGTAAACTGAATTTGCTCTGTGAAAGTCTGTGTTGTCACACTGTCTGAAAAACGCATCCTGAAGATGGGCGAACGCCCGAAACCGGTCGATGAACACAAAATGGAGTAGGCTACCACGGAAAATGTCTCTGATGATGTATATTCTTATTACCTTTTTTAAAATAAGAGTGGGGGTTACAAGCGCGTTGAACATTACTTACGATCTTAAAAACGAACTTACCCGATCTTAACCGGAGTTATTTGCACATTACACATTGCCCTGTAACATTACTCATATTCGATATTTTTCCTTTCTCTTCTTACTCCTAGTAAGAGGAAGTATTGTAATCGTGTCAAATTTTCGATATTGAGTTTTCACCGGAAATATCCGTTTTGAAGTCCCCTGAGTCCAAAAAAGTGGTTTTTAGCAAATAGTCTGTGTGTGTATGTGTGAACAGCATTGCAAAAAACGAAAAACCGTAGAAAGTTGAAACTTGATATTCTGGTTAGGTATCACCATCGGATCTGACCCTACGTTATCCGTCAAAATTCCTTAACCAGAAGTACCACTTTACTAATTGTTTTATTTACTTTTTTGCAATTTTCTCAAAAACGGCTCCGACGAGTTTCTTCAAACTTGGCATTGATATATGAATGATAGAATGCCCTCATAGTTGATATATGTAGTTGATACTACATATACAAAGAGCTACAACTTTTATTTAAAACATTTCTCTAGGAATATTCATTTAAGGACAGTTATGGGCGAGAGGTGGGGTTAAGTTTCCAACTAAAGTGCTATGTCAGTTTATTAGACAATTCTATCATCTAAATAATGTTAATTAGAATTAAATATGTTGTTGAAATTCCGATATTGAAAAAATCGGATAATTGGAAGTGCGTTTACTTTACCACTTTACTAAATGTGTTTTTCACTTTTTCGCGATTTTCTCAAAAATTGCTCCGACGATTTTCTTGAAACTTCTTATACAAACTAAACATACAAGGATCTATAACTTTCATTTAAAACATTTGTCTGGTAAAATTCATTTAAGGGCACTTTAGTGGGGTTATATTTTTCTCTAAAGTGCCCTCATAGTTGATTATACAATTCTACCATCCAAACAAAATTAATTAGAAACAAATAGATGGCCAATATTCTAGTTTCAAGAAAATACTAAACCGGAAGTGCGCTTTTACAGAACACTTTTTTCAGTTTTCGACGAATTTCATTTGATATACAAACTATAAAATTTGTCAATTATAATTTTGAGAACTGGAGTAAGAAGAAAGTTGTGTGAGTGTTTCTCTCCAAATTTTTTGTGATGTGATGTGCTTGTGCCAATGTGTGGATTTTTATATATTATTTTTGTATTTATAAAAATTTGATGTTGGTATTGGTACCTTAAGATATATGACCCAGATATTACCGATGCTAACTCACTGACATTTCCTTTGAACCGAAACACTTTATTTAGATAATAAAAATTTCCGTTAAGTTAACCACTTAATTTTCGAACTCAAACGGTACAACTCTTTTTTTCACAGTCCTTCTCTGGGTGCACAGTGACAGATTTATTGTTAATTTAACATATTTAATTGTAGGGGAGCGATGCAAGTTTTTACCTGGCTCCTGGCTTACTTCATGATTTCTATCTAGCCAAGCTACTAATAAATGATAAGGTAATGTATTAAAAAAAAAATGTTGAACCCCCACATATCCAAGTCAGGAGCCGCCACTGGTATATATAAATGCTTATCACTTTTAAAATTCAATTCCGTTGTAAGCGTTGATACAATAAATAGTTGACAGAAGATGCTGTTTTATAATCTAGGGACATTTAGATAAATCTGTGTCATAAACACCTCAAGGAATATTTCACATCAAATAATCTTTTGTATTAATAGCCTTATTTTCTCTCCATATTAAGTGAGATGAACTTAAATAAAGTATAAATAAAAAAGTAGAATTCCCTACATTTCTTCGAAAAGTTTATAAAGCAAAAATACCTATGGATATCATTTAGCCGTGTAGTGGCGCTTGGACGAAAGCAAAACGAGAATTAACTTGTTGGACGTGATCAATTTCTCAGCACATTTTGCTGAATCAAAAAGTACACTTTATATCCCGCTTTGGGAAAGATTACAGCCAAAATAGAGCAATAATGAAACAGACAAATTCGCACAGGAAACTGTGCCTTGAATTGGCTAGCAGATCAATTTGTAGATATGCTTCAAAATGCACCGCTCAGTTTGCTATGTGGATTTTATATGTTCAGTTTACTATAAATAGTAAAAAAATAAATCTATAACTTCTTTGTGCAATCTTCTTTGATTCAAAATACTTTCTATTTTGTGTAAGTAAAATTATTCGTATGTATATATTTTTTCTTACTTTTAAAGATTAGCTAAAATTTTTAATATTGAAATATTACATAATATTAGTTCACGAATAAAAAATAAAATCAGAAAATTAAAAATGAAATAATATTAAATATCAAGGTCAAAATTATCGTCAAAACATAATATAAATATAGAACAGGTGTCAGTGGGGTATGTGTACAAAGTGAAAACAGTTCTCAGTTATATTAATTTAAAAAAAAAAAAGTTAAAAATTTATAAAAATAGAATGACTGTCTCTTCTTTCGGTTGGGCTTTTTAAATTTATTTTTACCATATTATTACTTTCTCTTACAGCTTTAAGAGATACTTAAATGGAGATAAATAAGAGATATGTTAGTATTTAGAACATACCAGATTTATTGAATATAAAGTGATTAATGTAAAATGCGCATGGCAGCGCTACCATCAAGCTTCCAGATAAATATTTTATAAACAATTTAGAGATAAATATAACATCTTAGCGCTCTCATAGGACCCAACTAAATTCAATTGTTTCTGGAAAAATGGCCCATTTAGTCGTTAATCCAAGTGTTCAGAAAATCATTGGAGATGTTAGAAATATCTCGGAAAACGCAGAAAACTACTCTGTAAAGTCAAACTCCCGATTAATCGATTTTCAATTAAGCCTGGTATTATTCTAGCAGTGTATTTAACATATCTTAAATTATATAGGTGCTAGTACGGTCTACGGTTCTAAAGTAACACATACATACATACTTACCAGAAGAAGTGAATGGAATAATGTTTTTGATTATATCTTTATAATATGTTAAGCAAATTAAAGCTTAACGATATAAACAAATATAATAAGCTTTTATAAAGTAAAGCAAAAAAAAATTCGAAATTACCAAGCATTTTAAAAATTGAAAGAATTACAAACTTTTTTTACTGCTTGTAAAAGCGGTTTATAAAATTAGGAATCAGTTCATTTATTGTTTGTTGGCCCAAGTTATCCCATTATCCGATTCTGCATATAATAAGACAACCTATGGCTGATGATTCACCACATCACCTGGCCAGAATTGGGGTAAACATTGATCAAAATTGTTCCTGTTCCTCTAAAAGTATTGCAGATTCCAATCACATAGTCCTGGATTGTAACAAAAACCCTAAAGGTAGGGACCGGTTGTGGAAGGCTGTTCTCAGGACTGGTTGTCCCCTGCCCGCTAACTTGAACACCATACTATCATATGATGATGGCAATATTTATACAGAAATCTTTGAATTTATACGAAGCAATGGTCTAACATTATGGGAAAAAAAAAAAACAATAAGAAAAATATTAACTGATAACTCAAACTATTAAACCTGCAAATCCAATTAGCGATTAAAACTAATAAACCAAAAGAAAAAATATTAACTACCTAAATAAATAAATTATTCAAACTATTAAATCTGTAAACACAGTAAAAGTATAGTAAATTGTACTACAACCATCCCCAACACACAATACACGCCCTTCCTAAACCTATTTCATTGGTAAATCACTTTGAAAATGGCTAATTTGCTCCGTACAAGAGGCCAAAAAAAAAAAAAAAAAAAAAAAAAAAAACTTAGGCCTTATAAAGTTGGAGCCCCATGAAATAATTTTTTTTGTAAAAAGACCAATAAATGGAGATTGGCATTAATGTATTATATAAGATCGCCCTACGGAATTTCTTAGAAAAACAATCGTTGGAGCCATTCCCTGGCAAATAAAAAAAAAGTGAAAAAACTGGTGACAAACACTTACACGACTTACTCTTACACTAGTTAATATAAACTAACTGTACATATAAACTAACAAATCTTCTTTAAACATCAAATTTTACTGATTTGTTCTTACAACATAAATGTAATGGTTGTGGGGCGGTTCAAGTACCAGCATAACCATCCCAGGCAGATAGAGAAGTGATTACATTGTTGGCCAGAAGATCGTGCCAATAACATTGTAACAACCCATATAATTTTTGCAATTTAATACCACAAATACCGCAAAACTATCCAATTTTTGCGAAATAAAAGCAATAGCTTTCTATATGGGCAGTTAGCATTCTAAGTTTACTCGTAAAAAAACCAACAAAAAAACAGATATATAGTCGTTTCGAGAACCGAAGCGTGTTTATGACAGTTTTTAGTTATGTTATAATTATTTCGTTAAATTCAATTTTGGTAGTAATTTTCCTATTTACAGCTAAGCGGATTTTTAAGGCTCCCCATATCTATATACTGTCTCAAAACTTGCAAAATGCGAAAAGTGGCACTTCCAATTAGCTCTGATTTTCTTCAAATTTGAAATTCTAGCTATGCTTCTAATATATATTAATATTCTATCTATGTATATAAAAATTCAGCATCCATATGTTTGTGGCCGCAAAACTCGAAAAATAGTCGATGGATTGACTTGAAATTTTTATACAACGTTACATTTCTATACAAGAGTGTTTATATAATATACTTTTTATTCCGAAGTTCCCACGGAAACGGGAAATTCCCAGCTAAAATCCGTTCAAACGGCCATATTGCGTTAGCACTTGCTTCTTCAGATGTTGCTGCTACGTTGATGGAAGAAGGTAGAACAGTGCATTCAGCTCTTAAACTGTCACTAAACATGTACTTCACAGAAAACTCAACATGTAACATTTCTAAAACATCAGGAATGGGATAGGTTCTTCGGGCAAAATCACGCTTGGTTAAGCGGAAGAGCCATTCTAGCGGCTAAAAATGTCGATGTCCTCGATAAGAACATCATTCTAAACAGAATCGCAGTGAAACAGTGACATACAAATCCATTGACTCCGTGAAAGACCAAAGTGAAGTAGTGAATTTTCAAACGGAATTTCATAATTCACTCGATGTTCTCGGATTACCGCCTCACATTACTCCGAAACATCAATCAGCCAAAGTTATGCAATGGTACACGATTAGTAGTTAACAAGTTGATGAATAATCTAATTGAAGCAACAATTCTCATTGGACTTCATAAAGGTGAAGACGTACTCTTACACGAATACCACTCATTCCGACAGATATGCCGATCGAGTTCAAACGACTTCAATTTCCAATAAGCCTTGCGTTCGCTATGATTATCAATCAAGCGCAAGGACAAACTTTGCAATGTGCGGTTTGAATTTAGAAAACGAATGCTTCATGAGCAATTAAATGTCGCATGCTCCAGAATCGGTAAACCTTCTGATCTTTATGTTTATGCAGAAAACGGACAAACAAAAAACTTCGTCCATTCACTAGCTTTATAATAAAAAAAGACTTTCAGTTAAAAACATTTTTTTTTTGTTTCCTTTCAGTGCACAGCAACGCAAAGTAGGGTATTAAACTGAATGATAAGTTTTCTTGCTGAATCTATGTTAACTGTAATACTTCTATTTACTTTTCTAAAAATCAGACTGAGCCACAGCGAAGCGTGGCCGGGTTAGCTAGTACGTTATAAATCAAATATTAAATTGAAGTAGTACTTTAGAGAAAAGCTTAACGCAACTGTTCTTCCAGAAACCGTCAAAAAAGGAATTTCCTTGGGAAAATATTTGCAATAAAAGTGGTAGGTATTTATGGATGAATAAAGTATATGAAGTTTAAAGAAAATGGCAAAAAAAAATAAAAAAATTCCATTACCGGTTCTGCGCGATCCCTTCGTGTCAAATGCGATGGTACATCTAGACGGAATATCAAGATTCAACTTCCTGCGACTTTTTGTTTTTAAGATCTTTTGTTCAGACATACACACTCACATATACGGCCATTAGCTAAAAACATTTGTTCGTAATCAAGAGAACTGAGTGTATCCGGTGAAAACTCAATTTCGAAAATCTTGCACGGTCGCAATATTTCGTCTTATAAGGGACTAAGAGAAAGTAATATATAAATTGAATAAATCTGCATTTTCGGTTGATGGATTTTGACCGGAACTTCCTTGTCAAAAGCGAGGTGATACCAAAATTAAATATCAAGTTTGAGAGCTTCCAGCGATTTTTCATTATTGTTCAGACACTCACTACTGATCATTCCGTAATAAGGGGAACTCAAAAAGACGTACTTTCGGTGAAAATCTGGAGTTCGAAAATTTGACACGATTTTATATATTATGTAATAATTAAAGAAAGTAAAAAACTGTTTGTTTTGCGTTTTGAATGGACTATTTGATTGCCTTATTTTGTGACCCCTTGCCGCAATAAGGTTATTCGTCTATGTTGTAATAATGTCATTTCAGCATATTACATGGTTGCATTCATCTAAACAACATTAGGAGCCAATTAAATATGTTGTAAAAAATGAGTTTCAAGAAAAATTTGACATCTGTAATTTTTTGAATTAGAGGGAAAGTGTTTCAAATTAGATTTGTTCTTTTTTATTCTATTAAAAAAACATCTATCACCAGGTTGCGCAAAACAATGTAACATTTAAGTTTGTTTACATTGAATTGTTTTGTCCGAAGTACGACGAATAGGCAACAGTATTGTCGTAGCCGAAGCACGTAATGTTTAGTGGGAGGGGGCGCGGTAGAACGGGAGCAAGTGGAAAGTTTGATGATTCAATTCTCTTATAATGTCTGTATAAACATGTTTGGAATAATGAAGAAATTAAAAAAATAAAAAAAGGTTTTTTTTTTTTTTTTTTACTGGTAAAAACAGAAAACAAAAGAAACCTAACTAGAAAAGATTGTGGTCAGACTGTATAATGTGGACATGTAGGGGGAAATTTAGTAGTTTTATGTTGGTGAAACTGACCAACAACTGTTATTCTTTCGTACATCATCGTTCATAACTTGCACATATCATGAGCATTTTATATATTTTATTCATAATCTGAAAATATAAACATATATGTTGTTTTTTTTTTTAAATACTGTCATGTATGAGCTTAACTGCTAAAAAAATATAGTTTATATAAATATAAATTTAGCTTAATATAGTAATAGAAAATCTGAAACATTCATTCCCATTAATTCATTTAACCTCTAAAACAACAGGTTGAAAGTACATTTGTTTTAGAAATTTTTTTATAGTAGGTACGTAATCATGAAACGTTCCATTGTTATAAATTTCCCACCAATACACAGTTACAACCTTGGTAAGAACCAAGTTCTCATAATTTAAATATATATATAAAAAATGGTCGATAAATACGAGGATTTTTAGCAATTAAAGTATAATGTTTAGTTAGCCACTGCTCCGCTGAATCGCTTATCCTAGAGGCTCGAAGCAGTTAAGAGGGAAAAGTTCAGACACCCTTACATGAATGTTACGCCACAACTATAGAGAGTTCGTGGAAACTTTACGTCTTATAGAAAAATGCACACACCAGGACTAATGTTTCTCAATCTGTCATAGTGTCCTTTTCATTAATTCTGTATTAAATTAAGTTAATTTCTCACCATATTTCATCGACTGATCAAGTCTGGCTAATTGCATCAATTAGCCACAAATCAGAAATTTTTATATTTCTGGAAAATCTGAAGCCTGTCAGAATTAACGAAAAGAAGCTGCGGGTTGATTCTCAGAAATTGTCTGCTTTTCTGATTCATTATAGATACAAATAATCATTCGCATATTATATAACAGTTACATAAATATAATTATTTAAAATTAAATTTATTGCAGGGGTTCCATCACTGATTTGTATAAATCAAAAGAATATGAAGTATATACTTATATATATATGTATATAAAAGTTTATTTTAACAAAAGCTCAAAAGTGCAGAAATAAACGAAAGCACAATAACGGTAATAACCGTATAAATAAATAATAAATCACAAATCAAAACTATGTAAATTGCTGTAATTGTTTTCATGGAGTACTGTTTATTAGGCTTCTGGGAGGGGGGATTACTATGCGGGAACAGATAACATAAATCATGCTTTATTTACAAAAAAATTTCAAAACTTCAGGAGTGTCAGCTTTAGTAGCTATAACCTCCTATGATAAATATATACAATTGTTTAAAGCCTAATATATAAATGATTTGGGAAAGATTTTAAAAAATCCGAGCTATGTGCGGCCGATTCTTATAGTAGAGCGCTCCTCACTCTCCTATGCTTAAGCGCAACCCCCAAGTAATAGTCTCCTAACACCTGTCAAAAAATTTCTCTTATATAATCTTGAACATAGTCGATGTTCGTACAAACGTGCAGGTTTTGGATTCGGGTATACCTAGTTGAGGAAGTTACTATCTCAGGAACTTATTTTGCATCACCTGCAGCGAGGTGAAACTGGATCGACATGCCAGACTCCAGGAGGGACAGGCACATAACAACATTGTTCTAATCACTGTCTTATAGAGCAAAAGCTTATACTCTTTGGAGAGTCTAGACTCCCTACAAAAGAAGGGAAATGACAACCGTATGGCCGCCTTCCTCTGTTGCTTCTGTCCCTTATGTGGTTAGCAAAGGTGAGCCTCCGGTCGAGAACCACGGCTAGATACTTAACAGTGGCAGCCCAAGGTATGGCTGACCCCCGAAACTGACATGCCGATACAATACCGGCCTGTGTCTGGATCATTCGGGAACAAATTTTTTGAAAACAATGCATGTTTATGGTCGTTTTGACATATGTTATAATTATTTCGTTAAATTTAATTAGGTAGTAATTCTCTCATTTACAGCTAAGTGGATTTTTAAGGCTCTCCATATCTATATACTGTCTCCAAACTTGTAGAATGCGTTATAGTTCTGTATTATAAATAATTGGAGGATATTACGAAATTTTTGAAAAATAAATTGGGTCATTATTGTACCATTAACAGTCAAGTAGTAAATGTTATTAAACCAAACTTATTTGGAGCTTTTTGTAACAAAGTTTATTATTAAGTATTAGGAGAACACAAGTTTAAGAAACGTGCCGATCAGGATATCAGATGTTGTCATCAAAATACCTTTTCAGACCCAAAATAAAAGGGATATAACCTCTCAGTGGGAGAGATTTTTTTTCGTATAACCTTACTATTATGGTTAACAATTGTCGGCCATCATCCTTGAATCTAATTAAAAAAAAAAATGTTCAGTAACTATGTCAAATATAGCTTGTAATAAATGTTTCAACAGTGTATGGATTGTTGTTGAAATTACATCAAACTTAACAGTTAAAAGTAAGATATTTATCTAACTAGTAATAATAAAAAAATCTTTCAATTATATTGAAGTATTTTAAAAATCAAATATTGCACAAGAGAGGAAAAAAAGAAAAGTTTAATCGCTGTAGTATTTATTTTAATTAAAAATAAAATACTTAACTCTTATAAATATTTTAAAATTAATTTTCATATTAAAGTTCAAAGTTCAACTAGTTTTAAATTAATATTATGGAACAAAATAGGAATATTAAATATTCCCCCAGCTGATCTGTCTAGATAATATCATATTTATGGATGGGTAAACATCAGATTGAAAAACTGGAAGGAAAGAATAAATTAACAGGGAAGGGAATAGCTAAGCGGTTAGCGTGCTGGACTCCCACGCGGAGGACTCGGGTTCGAGTCCAGCTTTGGCTACCCTTAGATTTTTTTTCTTCCTAGCAGCCTCTACAGCTCACTGTCCGGTGGTGGACAGTATTGTCTGTAAGGAGTGAACACTGCCCGGAGGCCGGCGGCAGTGACTGAGAAGGTTCCGGGCGCCAATGATCATAGGAGTTGACTGACGCGCCTTAAATTAAAAATAATAATAATAATAATTAATTAATAAAGATATTTTTGAAATACATTATGAAAGACTTAATTTCAAATGAAACAGAAGTTATCAAAGGAAAACCTGCTATTGAACCAATTTAATAATCGATCCTGTAAATTATCGATATTTATAGGATGTTACAGGATGACACGTGATCATTGAAGAATTATCTCCATGGAATGAATACTTAGCCATGCTTTCAAATAATGCCTGTAAGATCTTTTAGATCAGAAATTAAGGAGATACTCATTGTTAAGCCTTCTTTAAATATTATAAAGACAATTTTTTTTTCCCGTATTATAAGAGGAAGTATTGCGATTGAGTCAAGTGTTCGGGATTCCGAGTTCCCATTGGAAATATACGTTTTGAATTCTCTTGAATCCGAAAAAGTGGTTTTTAGAAAAAATTCTGTGTGTGTATTTGTATGTACGTGCAAAGTTCAAAAACGAAAAATCACAGTGAGTCCAAACGTGACTTCTTGTTTTTAGTATCCCAGACTTCCAAAAATGACTTTTTGAAAAAAGCTATACCTTCCCTCACTCCCAAAAACTTTTTTAAATGAAAAAAGTTTCACTCAAAAATGATAGATCTCTACATACATAGTTATATATGCAATCTTTAATGAAATCTAGCGGTGTTTTTATGAAGAAAAGCAGAATACCAAAAAAAAAAAAACTGTTCAGTAAAAGACGCACGTCCGTTTTGCTTCAACCTCCTAATATCGGCAATTAATTTATTTCTATTTAATATTGTTTAGATGATAGAATTAACTGAAGATAGTACTTTAGAGGAAAACATAGCGCCACCCCTTCCCCTTAAAGCCCCCCAAAAAATGACTTTTCCGGGAGAAATTATTCAAATATAAGTTGTATCTCTTTAAATGTGTAGTTCGCGTACTTAGTTTAAAGAAAATCGTTGGAGCCATTTTATAGAAAATTGAAAAAAAAAAAGCCTGAAAAATCTATTCTGTAAAGTGGGACTTCCGGTTGATTTATTTTGATCAAAACCTTATTGTTTGATCACATCCTAGCACTTAAACTAAATATCAAGTTTCAACTCGCTACGATTTTCCGATTTTGAGTTATGCTGACCAGACACACACACATACATAACATTTGACAAGATTGCAATACTTTCTTCTAGGTGAAAGTAAAAAAAAAAAATACAAGTAATATGTGCACATACTACCAATACTAGTGTAAAGACCTCAAATTAGTAATTTACAAAAGAAATATCCGAAACAATAGAAACGTAGTAATTTCTGTCATAGAAAAATAAAAGATTCGTAATACTTGTAAGGAAGTAAATACGAACAATTAGACAAACATATTTAGTATCCAGATATCGTAATGTCAACCCTTTCTTCTCTACTAGATAATTGTATGTTTTTGTCTTGTTGTATTGTTTGGAATCATATGGATGCAGTTAAAAATAACGGGACTAATATTTCTTTACCGCAATGTAATCGTTATTATTATTATTTTTTTTGAAATTTCCATAATTTTATTTTAAATAGATTCCATTTGCATAATAATATTAATAATTTCTCTCATTGCTGGATTAGAGAGGAAGTAATTGCGATTGTGTGAAATCTTCAAAATTGAGTTTTATAGGTTAATACATGTTTTGAAGATTTTTATCGAATATGTGCGTATGTATCTCTATCTGTGGTGCGAACTTGAATATCTCAAAAGCAGACAACCACAGGAAGCTCAAACTTCATATTCCATTTATGTAGGTACCGCATCTGACACTAAGGTTTTGGTCAAAATTTATCAACCAGTTTATGGCAGCCTTGTTGAATTTTTTTTTTTTTTCAGTTTTTCCTGATTTACTCGAAATAACTCCAACGATTTTCCAGGATACTTGAAAATTTTTTGAAGATTCGGCAGCGTTAAACATTTCTCTAAAGTACTACTATAGTAGAATAAGGTTCTCAAACACTTACATAATACCGATAGTGCGACTTTAAAGAATAGGTTTCTCAGTTTGGGGAGGGGGGATTTTCTCCATCAATGGGGAAAAAAATGGTTCCATCAATTTCCATTAACTTGGAATGTTATTAACTGCACCTAACTTAATGCTATAAAATTTATTGTTAGAGGGTTTCTGGGAAATATCTGGATTTAGATTAAACTTTAAACTGCCATTGAACATTTTTATGGGAAGAGACAGAAATGAACACTGCCATAAAATATAATCAATATTTAGATGAAAGTTTCCCCTAGAATTTAACAATTGCAATCCCCACACCCTTAATTTATTTGTAATGTATATTTTATTTTTACACGTATAGTAAAAATTCCAAAATATATACTAATTAGAATCAATAACTGCCGCAAGAAAAAATCGTATTATTGTTGCTCACCTGTTTCTCATTTATATAATATTTATTAAGAAAAAAACTGTGTCAACATGAGATTTCAATATGATTTTTTTTTATTATAATTATTAAAGAATTTAAAATATTGAATTCCCAAGTAATTAATCAAAAAATTTATTTTCATTTGACAAGAGTTGTAAAGTGGTACTTTCAGATACTTGGGTTTGCCCACTTTAACCGCTATTTACACATTGAATTCTGGGACAACTAAGCGAGACTTATAAAAACAACTTTACTCTCACTTTAAAATATTACTTTTTTTTTTCTATAACGGTTAAAATTATTAATAAATGAATTGAGAACATGCAATCTGACATGGAAGAGATTAAACTTAAAAAAAAAAAATGTTTTTAAATGAAAAGAGAAGGTAACCTCAGAAAGGTTATTGGAAGAAAGTTGAGATAATGTTTATATTTCAATTTCTTAATTATTGATTTTCAAAATATCTGAGCAAGTTTTTTATTTCATGAATTTATTCTTCTTAACATATTCAACGTTTGTATGCCAATTTTAAATTTTTATTTGATTGAAAGTTGGCAACACTGTGATTCTCTAAAGATTAAAGAATTACCTGCAGAACTGATCAATTCCAGGTTGGCGTATGAGATGGACTATGGTATGCATTGTATGCACAAAGAAGATTTGCGGCAAGAAGCCAGTATTGTGGAAACGTTTCTTAAGAAAGTATAGTCTAGCAAACCTTAGCTCATTTCTTTTCTCGCCTGAAAAGATCCAATGTTTTAATATTATACAAGGACAATAAAAGGAAAACATTAAATAAATTCAAAACACCAAATTAATATATTATAATTATGACAGAAAATAAACATCAATCATGTTTGGAACAACCACATTTCCATGTAAGGAGAGATGCCATTAGATAAACTCCACAACAACTATTACTACCGGTGACCTCTTTTTTATTACAACTGTCCAACCTTCTATAAGCCATCATAAAATACAATATACAAAAAAATGTTTATCACCAATGACAAAATCGATTAAATATAAATAAATTATCATATATTTTCCAACAATCTCCCCCAATTTTGGCATTCACTAAACATAAAAAAACCTTTTGTCCCTTAAGTTCAAATGTCACTTTGACACTCATCACATAGACGTAGTTTATTTCTATGACGTTGAAAAGTCGTTGTGGTCAAACCCTTAGTACATAGGTCCACTACATAATGTTATCAAGATATTTTAGTTCAAAATCGCTTTTTAGCAAAGCCTTACTTAATGAAATAACCACTTTATATCTATGTGCTGTGAAGCGCACCAAACGACTCTTCTTACTTTTTCTTACTCCTAGTAAGAGAAAGTATTGCAATGTTGTCAAACTGTTGATATCGAGTTTTCACCGGTTATACACGGTTTGAGGTCTCCTGAGTCCGAAAAAGTGGTTTTTAGAAATTAATCTGTGTGTGGTCGTTCAGCAATAACTCAAAAACGAAAAATTGCAGAAAATTCAAACTTAATATTTTGTTTAAGTGCTCGCATTAAAAGAGCCGACAATCGTTTTGATAAAATTCAATCAGGTGGAAGGAAGTTCCACCTAAATAAATGGATTTCTCAGTTTTGTGCGCTTCTCTGGAAAATGACTTACTATTTCAACTACACATACAAAGAGCTACAATTTTTAATTATTTTTTATTTTTTTATTTATTACATACTCTCTTATAGCCATAGGCATTCAGAATGGTTGGACCCAAAATATATACAATTTGAAATTCATAAAAACAAAATTATATTATCTAATTGAAATTTAACTTATTATAATACTAACGTATTGTAATCTAATAGAATATATATATATAAAAGTAAAGATTAAAAATTAAGAGAATGAGATAAGAATAAAAAAATAAAATGAAATAGATGTGTAAATTAAATTAACAAATTTCTAAGTTTAAGAGTATATATATAGATAGAGTATAAGTAGATATCATTTAATTTATCTGAATCACCTGGCTCGGAAAAGCTAAGTAAGTGAATAATTTATAGGGAAGGGATTAGCACAGTGGTTAGCGCGTTGGACTCCCACGCGGAGGACCCGGGTTCGAGTCCAGTGCTGCTACCCTTCGATTTTTTCTACCTAGGAGCCTCTACAGATCACTGTTTGGTGATGGACAGAGTGTTGTTATCGTTACAGCTGCGAAATGATGGTATATATTTGTTTAAGTATTTCTCTGATAAAGATGCAAATCCCGGACAGCCAAGTATAAAATGTATCAAATCATAATTATTTTTTTAATGAACAAAACTTGCTACAACTTTTAATTGAAACATTACTCCGGGAAAATTCATTCAAGCTGTCTTTTGGGGGAAGGTCAGCATAATGTTTTCCTCTAAAGGTAAGTTAAATTTCCTCTAAAGTGCTGTTTTAGTTGATTGTACAACTCGATCATCTAAACAATATTCATTAGAAATATAAATAAGTTGTCAATATATCGAATTTGAGGAAAATTAGTAACCCGGAAGTGCGATTTTGCTGAAAAGTTTGTTGTTTTAAAACCGACGGATTTCATTAAATTTTTGTGTACTACTTATGAATAGAGACAGAGAGTATATTCACTTTTATTTTGATACTTATTTCGGAGAAATTCATTTAAAGAAGTTCTGGGGAAGGAGTAATATATAGTTTCTTCAAAAAAGTCATTTTATTTAGTTTAGATTCTCCAATTGCTATAAAATTAAAGACAAATCAACATTTATTAAACAATTATTAGTTTGAAGAAAATCTGTAAAATCCATTAGAGAAAGTAGTGTGAGTGTTTCACACTAGACTTTTTTTTATTGAAAATAAGGAAAATAATATTTTCAATGGTCATATGCTATAGGTAAACATAGTGAATCATTGTTGTGATTGGTTCCGCAGAGCTGGAAAGCATCAGAGATATCTTCCTTGATAGCCTGCCTCTTTTTTGTGGTTATCGACCGGTTTCGGGCGTTCACCCATAATCAGGATGCTTTTTTTGTCAAAGTGTGATAACATAGATTTGCATAGAGCAAATTTAGTTTATGCACTGGTCTTTAAATGTTTTTGTTAAGTTTTTTATTTTAGTAGTTAGTAATTTTTATTAGTTTTATTGGTTTCTATTATTAGTTTTTATTTGTGGTAGTTTTTATTAGTACACAACCCCAAGTGTTGGATGTTTCCATTTTTAAGGGTACAATATGCCCCTTTAAAGACCGAAACATGTGCTTTTTTCGCACTCAGATACCAACACCCCTTTAACCTAGTTAGGCCCTAACAAAAACATTTAAAGACATATCAACTAAATTTGCTCTATGCAAATCTATGTTATCACACTGTTTGACAAAAAAAGCATCCTGATTATGGGCGAACGCCCGAAACCGGTCGGTCGATGACCACAAAAGAAGCAGGCTATCACGGAAGTTATAGATAGTGAATCTATCAATCTCTGCTAGTGAATCATCTAATGAAACTTGTATTAGTTAGTCTCTAATATTGGAAACTTGGGTGGCTTTTGTCATTTTTTTTACTCTGGATAGTAATGAGTAATATTCATGATGGCCAGTTTAGCATAATTTGTTTAATAAAAACTTGGGTCATAATCAGATCATGTAATTTTACCTAAAGTTTTGATATGATTTTTTAATTTATATTCCGTTGGAGCAGTTGGAGAAAAGTTAAAAGGTAGAGCAAGTGGGTTGTGGTGGGACTGATATTAGCTCGTAATTACATTAAAAAAAAAAATCTGGTGTGAAACACTCAACAACTTTTTCTTACTCCTGTTCTCAAAATTATAATTGATAAATTTTATAGTTTGTGTACCAAATTTAATGAAATTCGTCGAAAACTGAAAAAACTGTTCAGTAAAAGCGCACTTCCGGCTTACTAAATTTCTTAAAACTGAAATTTTAGCCATCTATTTATTTCTAATTAATTTTGTTTGGAGCATAGAGCTGTATCATCAACTATGATAGCACTTTAGAGAAAAACATAATCCCACCTCTCCTCCAAAAGTGCCCTTAAATAAATTTACCCAGAGAAATGTTTAAAATAAAAGTTGTAGATCTTTGCATGTTCAGTTTATATACGAAGTTTCAAGAAAATCGTCGGAGCCATTTTTGAGAAAATTGCGAAAAACAGATGAATCATTTAGTAAAGTGGTAGAGTAAACGCACTTCCGGTTATACGAGTTTTTTCAAACTCGGAATTTCAACAACATATTTAATTCTAATGAGCATTATTTAGTTGTCAGAATTGTGTAATAAACTGAAATAGTACTTTAGATGGTGATATCTAAACGGAATATCAAGTTTCAACTTTCTACGGTTTTTCGTTTTTGAGCTATGCTCTTCACATACAGCACACACACACACACACACACACACAGACCATTTGCTAAAAACCACTTTTTTGGATCCGGGGACTCAAAACGGATATTTCCGGTGAAAACTCAATATCGAAAATTTGAGTTTACAACGATTACAATTAACGATTACAATACTTTCTCTTACAGGAGTAAGAGAAAGTAAAAAAGAATGCGAATTGTAGTTACTTCTCAATTGTAGGCTAATCATTATTTAACTTTACTTTAAAGATTGAACATTTTGTTTTAGGTAATATTTATTGCCCTCCTACAGTAGACATTACTACAGTCACTAGGTGAGTTATTTACACGATATGAAGTAAATTAGCTAATGTGTTATGTACTTGTGTATTTCCTTATTTATTTTATACATACATTAGTTTTATCTCTCTCTTTTCCTTCCTTTTTTGTTTTTTCCATCTGTTGTTTTGCTTCCTTTCAGTGTAGAATGTAAATTTTGTTTTTCATTTTGTAATCTTTACACTCTATCCTATTTCACTTTTAATTTATATAAGATTATATAAGTCATGATTTTGTTTCTTGAAAATCTCCATGTCCCCATAATCTTCTGTGCCAAATTCCTATGTCATTTCCATTACTTCTTGTTAGAATTAGCCTCTGAATCTGTTTTATCGAAAGTAAAAACGATTTCAATATACATTATTTGTTTTAAAATCAACAGCTTAGTGTATCTTGATTTTTTTTAACAAGTATAACTTTTCCAATTTTTAAATATTACCTAAAAACCAGCCTCTTCTCTGTACTCTCTGTATAGAAAGTAAATTATGATGTAAATTCTGAACATAAAGCACTCACAATAAACACTCGCAAGGAATTCAATAAAAAAATAAAAATTTGTGAACCAGCATGGGAATAAGGTCGCTCCTCTCGTTACTATTTTTAAAACGATGTTTATATATCGATAATGCATTAAACATTCTTCCGTTACTTTTCATTAAAACCCATAATACACATATAAAAAAAAAAAATTGAATTTCAACTACTGTATCTTTTATTTATTTTTACTCTTTCCCACTATGTGGTATTATAAAAACATAATTTTATGCTTATCAATATTAATGGAAAATAATATTAATATAGAAAATGTAAATCTATTCCAGCGTAATGCAGTAAATAATAATATATAGCATTTACCATTACCAAGTATTATATATATGAAATTTCAATATTCCATATTTAAAATATATATATATTAATAAACATACGTGATCTTTATAATATTTTATTTTATAGAAGTTCTATGTATCTTTACAGTAGAATAAATTGCATTTATATGGGGCGCCCAACTGCGTAAGAAATCTAAAAATTGGAAGATATTAATTATAATTATTCATAGAATATAAAAGAATAATCAATTTGTTTATTAATATATTGTAATAATGGAAGAATTATTTCCTGTTATTTATAAACAGAAGGGGGAGGGAAATTAATCAAAGTAAATTCAAATGAAAAGAAAATTATTCGTGATAAGAAAAATAATGAAAAAAGTTTTTGCTTTCTAAAAATATATGATTAATACTCAAATTAGTAAATGAAAGACACGCTGGTTTTTATTTATGTATATTTATTTTCTAGTAGGAGATAAATATTGAAAAGAGTAGCCTATATTACTTTACTTTTTTTTGGCTATTTGACAACACTTTCATCAATTGTTGTTAGTTTGTTAGTTTTTATTGTTGTTGTTTAATATAATAAATCACTTTTCCTTTTTTTTTTTTCTTTTTAAACAACTATTTAACTATTCAAATCGTGTTAACAGGACAAATAGTTGTAACTAGCGAGAAGACTGATTACAAATAGAAAATGGAAAGTTAAATCTTTGTTGGTGATGGTATGATGTAAAAAGTAAAAATTATTTTTACTTAATCTTACTGTTGTTAATATAATTACATAATATAATATAAAAGGAGAAAATCACTTTAAACTTCAAATTTTACTGATTTATCCTAAACATAAGTATAGGGATGCTGGGAGGAAGATATAGCTGCTCTGATTTTTCGTGGACACCATAAATTCCACCGTCACTCTCCTAAAACTTCGTCTAATGAACAGTTTATGAAAATAATTTCCAACAAAAGTCATAGTACTCTATAATAATAATTACTTAGTATATTCAATTTAATGAAATCTGTCCGTGTTTTTTATGGAGAAAATCGCAAAAAAAAAACTTGGAAAAAGTGTTCAGTAAAGACGCACTTCTGGTGATCCGATTTTCTTCAAACATAGAATTTTGTCAACATATTTGATCTGATTAATATTATTTAAATAACAGAATTGTATAATAAAAAGAAATAGAACTTTAAAGAAAAATGCTGGAGCAGTTTCCGAGAGAACCGTTGAAAACTGATAAATAAACTGTTCAATAAAGTGGCATTTCCGGTCAACAATTTTGATTCAATCTTGGAATTTTGGCAACATATTTAATTCTATTTAATATAATTTTGGGGATAAAATCATATAATACATTGAAATAGAAATTTAGAGGAAAACATAACCCCCACCTCTCCCCAAGAAAAAGCTTCCCTAAATAAATTTTCCCAGAGAAATTTTCAAAAAAAAAAGATGTAGCTTTTTGTATGTGCAGTTAATATACAGTTTAAAAAAAAAATCATTAGCGCCGTATTTGAGAAAACCGCCAAAAAGTGAAAAATCCATTCAGTAAAGTGGTACTTCCGGTTGAAGAATTTTGACAGATAACTTACTGCTGGATCTCATGGTTAGATACCTAAACAGAATATCAAGTTTGTTCTTTCTGATTTTTCGTTTTTGAGCTAAACTGTTCACATATACACAACCCATTTTCTAAAAATCGAAAAACTCGATATCGAATTTGACACGATTACTAATACTTCCTTCACTAGGAATAAAGAAAGTAAACATTGAATAAAGTCATATTGACGGATATTCACTGAAATCTTCGAGTTATTGGTGTTATCAAAACGGAATATTAAGTTTAAACTTCTTTTTGAGTTATTTTGTTCTCACATATTCGTATATACCATTCGCTAAAACATTTTTTTCGATCTCCGGGGACCTCTTTCCGGTGAAAACTCAATTTTCGAAAATTTGAGTCGATCGCAATACTTCCTCTTACAGCAGTAAAAGAAAATAAAAATGTACACTGTGGTTGTATATTCGTGACATTCATTAGATGAGGTTTACAATACAATGTTTATCTTAGTGTCTTATTTTGTAAACATCAGGAAATTGTTACCAGTTATTTGGCTAAAGCTTAATGCGGTAATAATAAGAAAATTGTCCGGGTCCGGGTATTGTGAATAATATTTGTTATGAAAGCATTTTATGATTGACAGTGTTGAATGTAAAAAAGAATTTCTGTGTGAATTGCAGCTACCTATTTACAGCAATATTCTATTAAAAGTGACGTAAACAAACTTCCCACTAAGTGAGATTGGTTGCAAATTAAATTATTTGCAATGAAACCGGTGTCATGGACAATTATTTAAGGTAGACTAGTCAAGATTACGACACAAATAATCACCACTCAATCATTCACTCCAATCAAAGTTATTTCCACTTCAAATAATTAAAACAATTTATTATTGAAAAGACTCTGGTCCGAAATTCTCAAAAAAAACTTTTTATTAACAAAATTTGGACCAAGATTAATCGTCTTTATGGTTGCATATATAGGTGGATAGGGACTCGAACAGATGTAAATAATTGTTCGTTTTTTTTTTTTTGGAATGTAAGAGCTATTTGAATAATCTAGATAGTAGGATTTCTTCTATTAAAAGTTTTAGAAGGATCCAGATCCAACCTTCTTATCAGCCCTTCTTATTCAGATGTAATGGAGTAATCTAAACGGTCTATAAAGTTTGAGCTTGACGTTATGTTATATTTTGTTCACAGAAACACACACACAAACCTATCGCTAAACATATTCTTTATTTACTTTCTTTTACAGTCATACAGGAAGCATTACGATGTCGCCGGAAATACATGTTTTAAGGTCCTCTAAGTTCGGAAAAAAATGATTTTAGCAAATGATCTGTATGTATGTGTGTGTGTGTGTGTGTGTGTGAACGAAATATTTTAAACATGAAAAATCATAGAAAGCCCCAAACTTGATTATACTACCTATTTCACCTCTTCTGACAATACGATTTCCGGTCAAAATCCACCAACCAGAAGTGTAACTTTTTGTGATTTTCTCGCAATCGGCTATTGATTTTCTACAAACTTTATTTTTTTTAGCTGCACATATATAAATGTCTATCACTTTTACTGCAAACATTTTTCCAGAAAAATTTAGCAGAACTCCCAGGGTTGCCACAACTTTAGGCGTTATTTTCCTTTTAAGTGTCATTTCAGTACGTTATGTGGCATAACAGCATAGATAAACAACAAAAAATTCAAACTTGACATTCCATTTTACTATCATAGTGGGATCTGACCGGAAAATTGTGCCATATTTACGACGAAAATTACACGATAACGAGAAAATATTCCTCAACCGGAAGTACCACTTTACTGAGAGGATTTTTCAGTTTTTTTTTGCGACTTTCTCGAAGAAAACGGCTTCAACGATTTTCTTTAAACTTTGTAGATCAACTAAAAATAATATCAACATAACATTAAGTGCTGGAATTTGTAACATTCTCTGGGAACATTCATTTAAATGGTCTTTTGGGGGAAGGATGGGGTTTATGTTTTACTCTAAAGTGTCATTTTAGTTTACTATATGATTCTTTCAAGCATGCTCTTGCAGGAACCGTTCGACTGACGATCATATCTTTTCCATGAGGTTGATGCTTGAAAAGTGCTATGAATATAACATTGATCTGCATCATCTGTTTGTGGACGACAGTCCATATAGGACAATTATTATTATTATTATTCAGAGAAGGGGAGGGCAAAACCCTACGCTATCCAAAGCCTCCCTGGGCCCATATAGCTACCCCTAAAGAATAACAACTAATGGGACCAGAACAAAAATCCAGGCCCAGGTTTCAACCATCTAAGTTTCACCACAGACCGAACAAATCGGACCAAAACCTTAAAAGGACATAGCTTAAGATCCTCTACCGATATCCTATTCCGGCAGAAGGTCCTAAACCTAATCTCCTCACAGCCCAAACAATCCGTCATCAGATGCATGGGTGTTTCCTCTTCCGTCTCACAAACTCTACAAAAGGGGTCAGGCATGAGTCCCATCGTATAGAGATGTCTCCTTAATCCACAATGCCCAGTGAGGAAACCACCAGATGCCTGAGAGAGGTCCGGATCCCGCTACTCAAAGCTCCGTCCGGACCCCCCAATGAGCATCTTAGACTGCCAACAACCCACTGCACTCATCCATTAGGATGAGTGCTATGAGGTCATCCACGTCTAGAAACCTGATAAACATGTGCCAGAAGACACACCAACACAGGCTCTGGACCAATGAAAGGGAGAGAGGCGCCTAATTTGGCAAACCTATCCACCTCCTCATTCCCAAAGATTCCCATATGACCTGGAACCCAGACCAGAAGCACATCCTTCAATGAAGAAAGATCTTCCAGTCTTTTAGAACATTCCAACACCAATCTGGAAGTGAAGACACATGAGCTAAGCGCCTTCAACGCAGCCTGGCTGTCCGAGCAGATACAAACACCTTTTAAATTAATGTTACGCACCCTCTCGTCCAAAATACAGCAAAGAACTGCATAAACCTCAGCCTGGAAAACGGTGGCCCACTCACCAAGAGACACCACCAACTTTGGTGAGAGACAACCCCCCTATGTAGGGCAAAGATCTAAAATGAAATTCTACATGAGTTTGGTTTTCCTATGAAACTGATCAAATTAGTAGCATGTGCTTACGGAACTCATCTGCGCAAGTTAAGGTGCAGAGGACTTCGACAATGGGATGTTCTATCAACCTTGCTATTCAGCCTTAGTTTAGAGTATAATTAGAACTATAGATTTGAATCCGAATGGAACGATCTTTAACAGATCCCGACAATCTCTTACGTATGCAGATGATGTCGTCCTAATCGGAAGAACTTTTAGATCCACAGAAGAGCGTTATGAGCTATCAGAAAGAAAAGCCAAGTCCGTAGACTTAATAATTAATAACGAAAAACTAAGTATACGTTGGCGTCAAGGTTTGACAACACACTTTATCGGTCTAATTTAATCAATTTAAACAAAAGGCGATTTGAATATGTTAATTTGTTGAAATACTTGGGCGCTACTTTTACAGCGCAGAGTGAGGGGAAAAGCAAAATTAAGGAAAGTTTGGCTCGGGCTCCAGATGTTGCTTCGCATTGAATTCTAAAACTATTTCGCGCCACCATAAGCTCAGGATTTATGACAGTTGTTCGCCCGTACGCGAGTGTAACCTGGTTAGTTAACCGAGGTAACTGCGATATGCATAAGTTTGGGAAAGGAAAATTCAGTCCCTATGCTGTAAAACGAGTTATGGAAAATAAGAAATAATCAAGAGTTAAATGAATTATATGCGTCTCCGGATCTGGTCGCGGAAATTATTTATGGGAAAAGGCTTGACTGGCTGGGGACGCGTGGAGCGAATGGATAGGAAATCAATTGTAAGCAAGTTGCATAGAAATAAGCCCGAAGGAAGAAGAAATGTAGGAAACCTACAAGAAGATGGGTGGAGGTGGAAGAGGAGGATTTCAAATTGCTCGAGGTGGATTGATGGTGGTGGACAGGAGTGAGTGGAAGATTACGAAGGAAGCCCTTTTAGGGCTACAGTGCTTAAAAAAAAGAAAAAAAAATACGTTTCTTTCATTTAAATAATATTATTAAGAATTACATATGTTGCTAAAATTCCAAGTTGAACCACCGGAAGTACGTTTCCGGGAGTGACCGGAAGTGTGTTTTTATTAAACTGTTTTTTTTTTTTAGTTTTCTGAGATTTTCTCCATGAAAGTCGCAGTTTCTCCACTTCCATATGAAGTGATTTCTTTAAACATTATATACTAACTATATACGCATAGAGACCTATCACTTATATTTGAAATTTTTTCCGAGAATTATGCATTTTCTTAAAAAAATCGTTTCATTTAGTTTAGATTTTACCATTGTTTAACACTGAAGCCACTTAAACTTATAGTAAAAATTTAAAGTTTGTAAAAAAATTTGTCATTACATATAACCATAAAATAAAGTTGTGCGCATGTTTCACCGATTTTTTTTTTCGTATTTAGAGGAAACAAAAAAAATTCATTTTGGGATGAAATCTCAATTTTTACAATTTGATTTACAATCGTATTACTACTTCCACTTGCAGCAATTAGTGAAAACAAAAAGTTATCCGGCCAATAGTAATTAATAATAACAAAACTCTAGTGAGAAAAAAGTTAACCTTCAAGGTTGTTTTAGGTTATAATGAGGTAAGGTCAGTAATCTCTTTCAAGGAGTTTGTTTATTGTAATTAGGGCAATAAAATTATTAATGTAAAGTGTTATTTAGTTTCCTTTCTTTTTTTCTGCAGTTAAATTGTGAATTGTCTGTGTACTTTTAAATATAATAACGAAAGAAAGAATGGAGGAGGGGTTAATATAAATATATTAAATTGGTGTTGTGTTATTTAAAATTAGTAATAATCTCTTCACTTGGCAACTGACATTAATTAGTAAAACATTTTTACATGATTTGTTTATACTAGGAAATGTTCTAATTTATATTAATAATATATTATTGCTCTAATTATTGTAAAGAATTCATCTCTCTCTACCAAAACCGTATAAATAGAATAATTATTGTACTTTTGTCTACTTTGGTTTTTTAACATTTACTAAATATTTCATTACTTTCTCAAACATTGCAATTTTAAAGAATTTTTTAAAAAAATATAATATTGTATTCAATGGAGTAAGAGAAAGTCGTGTGAATGTTTACACCAGACTTTTACGTCTACACAATCAATATTCCCAGTGTTGGCAACACTGTCTTTTAGAATAATAACGTACCCTTTTATATCGCAGTCCGAGCATTAGCGATACATTAACTAGCGTTAATGATTAAAGTTTATTTACATTATAATAGAATTTCTCCTTTATGTATTTAAAGTTATTATGTAATCACCATCAATTCTTTGTTGTGACATTCTCACTTTCTCTTACTCATCCTAGTAAGAGGAAGTATTGTAATCGTGTCAAATTTTCGATTTCGAGTTTTCACTGTAAATATCCGTTTTAAGGGCCCCTGAGTCCAAAAAGTGGTGTGTGTGAACAGCATAGCTCAAAAAAAAAAAAAAAATCACAGAAAGTTTTAAACCTGATATTCCGTTCAGATATTATCATGGGCCCCGACAGTATGTTATCTGTCACAATTTTAAACTTGGTATATCAACTACACATACAACTATCTACAACTTTTATATTTGAAACATTTCTCCGGGAAAATTCATTTAAGGGTACTTTTGTGGGAGGGTGGGGTGTGGATTTCCTCCAAACTGCTATTTCAGTTTATTATAAAATTTTATCATCTAAATAATATTAATTAGAATTAAATATACTGCTGAAATTACGAATTTGAAGAAAATCGCATCAATGGAAGTGCGTTTTTACAGAAAAGTATTTTTCAGTTTTCTCCTATTTTCTCTGAAATGGCTCCAACAACTTTCTTTAAACTAAGTGTGTGAACTACACACATAAAGGGCTACAACTTTTATTTGAAAAATTTGTCGGGTAATCTCATTTAAGGGGGTTTACGAAGGAGGGGTGGGTTATGTTTTCCTTTAAACTGCTATCTTAATTGATTATACAAGTTTACCATCTAGACAAAATTAATTAGAAGTAATGGATTGCCAAAATTCCGAGTTTCAAGAAAATTATTTAAACGGAAATGCGTTTTTACTGAATACTTTTTCCAGTTTTTGCGATTCTATAAAAACACCAACGAATATCATTAATAGTGGTGGTGTAGTTTTGTGGTGGTTGGTTCTGCAGAGCTGGAAAGCATCAGAGATTTTTTCCGCGGTAGTATTTAATGGAATATCATTAAATTTGCTATACTAACTATAAAAGTTTTCAATTACAATTTTGAAAACTCGAGTCATAGAAAGTTGTGTCAGTTGTATTTCACAACAAATTTTTACTTTTACTAATAATAGTTAGAGGAAGTATTGCGATCGTGCCAGATTTGCGAAATTGAGTTTTCACAGGAAATACACCTTTGAGGTTGCTGAGTCCAAAAGAGTGGTTTCTAGAAAATAGTATGTATATGTGTGTGAAAAAAAGTCTCAAAAACGAAAAGTTGCAGTGGAAGAAAGAAGCTCAAACTTGGTCTTCCGTTTAAGTACTACCCACCGCATCAGATACGAAGGTTTTGGTCACAAAATCCATCAACCGGAAGTGCCAGTTTACTGAATAGGTTTTTCAGTTTTTGTGATTTTCTTCATAAAAATGCCGTCGGTTTTAAACAGAAATGTGAAGAAGAATTGCCCTCCAGCAATAAGAGAAAGTCGTGTGAGTGTTTCACACCAGATTTTTGTATTTAGAAGAAGTTATGAGTGACAAGGTAGTGTGGACTGTACTATCAACCATATTAGACCCACTATATTATATCTCATTATTATCTACTTGTTTTCTGTTCAAGATTTATATCCGTAATTAATCAGTGACAATCTTTTGAATAATAAATTAACGATCCTTCGTTTAATTCTACTGTTTCGGTTCCAGGAATTTGTCTTCTGCCAATGAAATTTCACTGTTAAAACTAGTGTGGTCTTGTTTACTAAATAGAAATCTTAATACAAAGAGATTTTAAACAAATAAAAAATAGGATACACTTAAATAAATGTAACAGATACCTCTTAGTATATATATATAAAAAAAAAAAGCTAATCTGATTAACACAACATTCTGAGATATGAGAATTTAATACGGTTATATAGTAGTAAGCTACTCTAAAAACTAGAGCAGTCTGATACAAAAATACATAATATGTTTACCTTTATATATTTATGCAAACATAACTTATTTCTTAGAATACTACTATATAGATTCCCTTAAATTATGTACTTTACAGTTTACAGTTTTGCCAAAAACTATGCCTATTTGCTCTAGTTTACTTTAATACTAGACAATCTTCAACCTAAATATTTTACATATTTTAAATAAATGGTCCAATAAACTACTTTTTCTTTTTTTTTCTCAACGGAAGAAATTATTTTTAATTTATCTTAATATACATTACATCAACATTTATCAATTCATTCATTTATTACACTTAAATCTTTTTCTCTTTTTTGTGAGAATAATAGTTGTAAAATTAATGCAGTCCACAGTCCAAATTGGAAACTGTTCAAAACCAGTTTTCAGGCAGAAAAGTGAGTAATCTTCCGTGATTAAGTTGAACTAAGCTTAATTTTAATCTTTATCCAAGAAAAGAATGGCTGGTGAGGAATTACGATGACTTTCTTACTACGCTTTTTATTTATTTAGCAACCTATATATATATATATATATAATGCAAATTGATGACTATATACAGATTATGCATAATGTTTGGTAGAAGTCACCACACCCGTTGGAGCTATGATGAAAGAAGCCAGCCATTGCCTGGACTTGATTGGAATTAAGGTCCATTAAGGATTCATTAGGTGGCCTCGTGGCCATTGACGCCTTAAGGGGTGAGCTGGAAGGGAAGAGGAAGAGAGGGCTTGAGCTGCAGGATTAGGATTGCCTGATAGATTAGATATGGAATGTAATAAAACGTGAGCGGATTAGTAAGGAAAGAAAGGGTATATGGAGGTCTGTATGGAGGGGTTGGTTGGACACATAGAAGCGAGCATTGACAATTTGTCTAAAGACTTGTGGATTGGAAGGACTGTATTTTCTGGATACTGGATGTTTTGGCTGATCCCCACAGTTTGCTCTGTAGGTCCAGATCGGTCGTAAGTTTACTCTTCTTAATGTTTCTTCAAATGTGAAATAATTACAACACATTTAATTGTCCTTCAAATAATACAGGTATGAGTCGAAATTCTTATCGAAGTGCTTGCATAATATGGGAATAGGAAGTTTTCAAAGAAAATTGCTCGATCCTTTACGAAAAATTGAAAACTGAAAAGAAAAACGTTGAAGTAGCTACTTTTAATAATAGAATTTAACCTAAACTTCATCAAATCTTCATTAGATCCCAAAGTGAATAAAAGTTTGGATTTCCTGCGATTTTTTGTTTGTTTTGTTTCCTAGGTAACCATTCATAAAACATTCAGACAGAAAGCAACACAATAACGTGTCTGAGCAGTTTCTAAAAACATATTTTTAAAAGGCGAGTATACTTTAAAAGAGTAACTAGTAGAAGAATGCACGCCCAATGCTAACGTAGTGATGAGAAGTTTTGAAGGTTCTGTGAGGGCTTAAATGGTATTCACTAAGGATCGACTGGAAAAGTGGGCAGCTCTTACAGTTAGTCGCGACTTTTTGCAGCGAAAGCCAGAAACTAAGCAGCGATAGAACTAACTCCCCAAAAATTTCGCCTCCTACAGACCTTGAACCCTTCATGTGCCTTGACGGCCAGGATTCATTTTCTTACAATTAACAATACATTTCAGAATTTGTTTTTCTCATTGAATCAAAATTCACCAGTGAAAACTATAATGTTTTTACATTCTCTTCTTCAAGTAAGAGGAAGTATTGTAATTACGTCAAATTTTCGAAATACAGTTTTCATCGGAAATACACATTTCCTTGACCCCCCTGAATAAGAAAAAAATGTTTTCAGCGAATGGTCTGTATGTATGTATGTATATATTACCGTTTAGGTTACTATCATCGCATCTGACACAAAGATTTCGGGCAAAATCCAACTTTACGACTGAATGGTTTTTTATCTCAAGTTTTTCGCGATATTTTCGAAAGCGGCTCCAAAGATTTTCTTAAAAAATCGTGTGGCATATTGAAAAATGGTAAATTTAATATCTTTAACATTATAAAAATGAAACAAGAAAGTATTAACGATAATATAATTATATTTTATTTAAAGTGGCCATAATTTCTGTCATAGTTTATAAGACCATCAACAAGGTACTTTCCTACTATTGTGTATGTGCGTTGTTTTTGTGCATTGGTAAACCGCAGACAAACATAATAATATACTACCTAATATAAATGTATATAGCTTCTATTTACCACAAACACAATTTAAATACATTTCACTGGCCATTTTGGTCTAACCAATAACTCTATAACTTATCCAAAAAATTTTCATTAAAGAGGGAGAGAAAACTATTTAGTTTTGAAAATAAGGTCATGTCCTGATTATAATAAACTTTCTTAGAATTTTTTTTTCCCATACGACTTCCACTTTCTGCTATTAAAGTGACACATTTTCTTTAAACTTCAAATTTTATCCTAACAAAAATAGAGTGGGTGGGGCAACTACTACCCACCCTGGTCGGTAATAGGCCGCCAGATGTCACTGTTGCACACAAGAAAGAGCCACTAATTTGAACCAAAACCATGTAATTTGAAATTTAATGCCACCAATTCCGTAAAACTAAAAGAAATTAAAATAAATTTTTATAGAAACTCACTTAAAATACATTTTGTCGAATAAACGTTTCAATAAACGAATGATACGTACAGTTAGATAATACTCGAGCAAGCTTAAAGGAAATCATTTTTGATTGTCGTGTTTCAGAAAAAACGAGAAAATTCCAAGTGAGGCTCTAAAATCTATTCTGTGAAGTCGCACTTACCGATGTAACAGCAACCAAAGAGAGCAAGTGAAGCTCAACCACTCTCTCGGACTGGAGTGGGAGAAGCTGTATAAATATAGCGACGGACAGTCCATAAAAACACAGTTGATATCAGTTCAATACATCCTATCGCCAGATGTCATTTTCATACGACTCTACCTTAAACATTTCTCTATTGTAAAGTCCAGGCAGTCTGTGTCTATTAATTAATATAATAGTTAACCAGTGTTAACCAAGTCTTCTTCTTATATCATCAACCAGACCTAAATTCTCTCCACCTAACATATCCATTATATCTTTAACCGATTTTCTAGAAAATATAGAATTCTATTAATATTTCTAATGTAAATGAAATATATTCTATCAGCGGCAGAACGACACATTGTATTAAGGTGGTAGACACAAGCTCAATATCGCCACTGAACAGTGAAGGAACCTCCAGACTCCCTCCAAAAGATCAATTTTGTCTGGTAAATGTTTCCAAAAAAGCAATTGAGAAGGTATTTATGTGTATAGATAGTATAAGAAGTTTAAAGCAAATCGTTGGAATTGATTTTGAAGAAAATCAACGAGTTCAATCTCCAAGAAATATTTTAAGAAGTAATATCAAGAAAACGCTTGCCAAACGCTGCCCAAGCTGGCTGCTCATCATTGTGCACATCACAATCTTTACTCCTTCTCACATTATTCTGAAATATAAATTTGTGATTAAAAGTGTAGAAGCGTGTTTACATTATTCATCATTACCATGCCTGCTACTATTGCGTACATAGTGAGTAGTAACAAGTTAAGCTAGTGCGTTTGCCGACTCATAATTTATAAAATTGGGCCAATCATCTAATAGTTTATTCATCCAACTTGCAATATTAAGATCTAAATTATTTAAATACCACAAATTCCTAACGATGAAAGACTTAGCACACAATCACATACATATCGATTGCCCTAATGATGTCTAAGCAATATAGAAAATCAAACAGAGCCCCCCCTCGGATTGCATGGATGCGTACAGTTGCAATTAATTGTAATTAGTAAATCACAATACATTAAAAAAAAAGAAGAAAAGAAATAGAAATTGCTAGAGCATCCGAAAGTATAAAGGTGTCTGTATATCGTATACTTTCACCAAATTGTTTCTATTGTATAGAACTATCGCATGTACAGCCTTGTAGTTCTTATAAGGAGGACGTGTTTTGGATAGACATGCTTATAAAATGTCTCCCCACTTTATCCCATAGATCCTAATTACTAAACAAGTAGGATGTTCTGAGATGAATAACTTGAGATGACGACAGCACCCCTGCCATATTAGCAGTTCTGTTTTTATTTTTTCTCATATCATAGCTGTCAGTGAAACTGTGCGACCAATAGACGTCACAACTTTTGCCCTATAAATGTGTACGAACAATTTAATAATGATAACAGCATTCATTCATATTTATTACAAAATCAACTTCTTTATCGTGATATTTCTATTACAGGAAATAAAAATTAATTCACTTTTCACTTTTAGACAAAATTACATACATTCTCCTCTACTATTTATATACATTATAATTTGTAGAGTTTTTTTTTTAATGTATCACTCTATTAACTGTCCAATTTTACCATTTTAATTTCCTGTTATAACATACTCCTATACGATAATTTAGATTTAAATTGTTGCGCTATCGGAATACAAACATTTAATTTAAGTAAGTTCCCAAAGATTATATAATCTTTTTTTTTTCTCTGTAAATGTAAATCAATGCTTAAAAATAAGAATCAGGTGAATTAATTTCGTGCAAGTTCTGCTTTCACCTATTTTATACATGTGTTTAACTTTCGACTCAGATGGACGGGATCAGTGTTGGATAAAATCGAATTCATTTGGTTAAAAAGAGAAAATATTAGGATCGTGCCAAACTTTCGAAATTGAGATTTTTCACCGGAAATTACGTGGTTTGTGCTCCTCTGAGTGCATTGATATTTCGTCTAGTTAGTATCTGACATATCTGTAAACGTTTCGGACAGAATCCATTCTACCCGGAAGTGATTACTTTACAATATTATCTACAACATATATGACTATCACTATTATTTTGAACATATTTCCAGGAAAACTGATTTTTGGAGTGCTATGAGAGAGCCGTAAAATTAAGTTGTAAAAACTCTAAAGTGCCAGTTCAGTACAATTTATGGTGTTGCGAAAGGTAGATTAAAACCATTGCTAGTTTTAAATTTGAAAAAATTTATTACACAAAAGTGTAACTTTTGGGAATTGGTTAGAAAAATCTAAGAATAAATAATCGGGATGATCTACTTCCAGATTACAGTTTTTGCCCGAAACTTCGTGTTTTTTCCCCTTCGAACGCTCGAAACCCATATCAAGTTGGAAATTGTTGCAATTTTAAGGTTTTTGAGTTTTGTTATTGAGATGTGCACACATATTTTTTGGGAGGCGGGCATAATGCACTGCGATCAAAAGAGGTCTATTGGGCCATCCCACTGGTGCCACCTAAAGCACTCCTTTCAGATTAAGATCTCTGCAAAATCTCTCCTCCAATGTCTGGTAACTACCCAGGCTTCCGAATCTTCTCGAGATGTTAGCGTCGTAGCCGTTAGGAGAAGTATTAGAATCACCTCCATCTCCCCTCAGAACCTGCAAATGCTATCACACGGTGCGAGAACACTCTAGACCCAGCTTCTTCAGGAGCCCCCCGAGTCTACAATTCCCCGGGAACCCGTCAGCTTATGAAACCCAATTTTGCTTAGACTGATGCCCGCTTCAGATATTCTCTGGTTATTACCGCCCTGGTAGTCTTAGCTTGGTTCAGTCTTGAGAGGGTTTATCAGAGCTGTGCTCTCTTCATTTCCTCCTCATTTCTAAGTTCTTTCCAAAGAGACTGGTCAGAAGGATTCAGTCCCCCAAAAAAGAGATGCATTGCCTTTCCTTGCCAGGGCGTCGGCCATCTCATTTCCTTCCACGCCAACATGCGCTGGCACCCAGAATAGGGTAACTTTATTGTTCCTGTCCAGGTCATTGTGTTTGCCGAGGCATTCTCATACCATTTTTGAACTGATGACATATGAGCTCAATGCATTAATGGCGGCCTGGCTATCGGATAGGATTACAGTCTCCTGATTCTGATATTTCCTAAGGAGGTTAAACACACCTTTCAATTTGTAAATTTCTGCTTGGAAGATGCTGGGAACCTGGTCCTTCGAGCACCTGGACCTCGATCCCAATCCCCTCAGGGTCATACAACTGACATATTCTCTAATGCTAGACAGAGCGGATTCACCACTCCACTCTCTTCTGTTTTGCTGTTGTTACAAAGATGTGGGGCTGACAGAGTTTGTTTTATACCACATTTTTTAAAGTTTTTTTTGAAAACCTCTCGGAAGTTTTTTCCCTGAGCTCTGTTTACTAACTATATACTTATAGAATTATTACTTTTATTTGAATTTTTTTTTTGTAGGAAATAGATTTTTGGAGTGGTTTGGGTGGCTGGAACGTGGAGCTTATTTCCAAAAAGGTCATTTCGAATGAACGGATCTAACACCTATATATTTAAGCATTGTTCATGTTCTTAGATCGGGGACGCTAAGATCCTGGAATAAAGGGTCTGGTCTACTTATATCCCTTAGAGAAAAGTTCTCAGATGACTCTCCAAAAGAAATCTTGAAAAATTTCTCTATAAATAAGAATTAATGACACTAATGAAATTCCATTGGAATGATCGTCACCAAAAGATAAAAAAAGTAAAATAAAATAAAAATAAAATTCTTATGAAGCCATAAAATTTTGTACAGTTAGTTTTCTGGATAGTTTATTGGAGAATAAACCTGAATAACTATCCTACATAACAATAATGTATATCATAAATACATAACAATGTATGTGTTTAGTTGGACATTATTGTGAATGTAATAGTATGTAAGAAAAATGGAAATAATAAAAGGTATAAAGGTGTCATATATTAACACACTTACATACACATATTTATACTATAATATGTAATGGTATATTTAGGTTTAGATTATGGCCAAACATTCTTGTCTTGTTTCGTCTCTCTTCTCGTAGTTCATAGTACGTCTGTATAATAGTTAATATATAATGACGACTATGATGACCTTTCGTAAGATTCCCTTCATCCTATCTCTCTCACTCTCTCTCTATATATATATATATATACGAGCGGCGTCCGGCAGCATACCAATAGAAAGTACAATTCTAGAGTTCGGGCCGGTCAAGGCTGCATACCAAACCACTCCATTATTTACAAATTATGTACGCAACATTATATTTTAATATATATAATTAAAGTGGCCAACATTTATGTAGATTTTTTTACACACACAGATTTATATGTATCATTTACATTACTAGAGAAATCTCTAGAACTATCTCGTAGATTGTTTTACACTTTTTTGTGCATTATTGCCTACTTCATTTCTCGCTTCGCTTCTTCCAAGTAATCTCTTAGCTTTCAACAACTTAAATTAAAAGAGCTAGAAATTGCATTATTATTATTATGTTTAAAATGAATTTCTTCTCACAGATACAAAGCTTAAATTATGTTTAAAGCTTAAATTAAAAAAAAAAAAACTCTTTTCATATCTTAAAATATCTGATATGAAACACTCACACGACTTTCTCTTACTCCAGTTTTCCAAACTGAAATTGACAAAATTTATAGTTAGTGTATCACATTTCATGAAATTCGTCGGAGTTCCATCTATTTATTTCTAATTAATTTTATTTGGATATTAGACTTGTATAAACAACTATGATAGCACTTTAGAGAAAAAC